>LR738711.1:421425954-421455354 GCA_902687465.1 Secale cereale
CCGGAACCCCTCGGGAAGCTATGGGCCTTAATGGACCGTAGGAGAAAGAGGGAAGAAGGGCCAGGGCTGGGCCGCGCGCCCCCACCCCTTGGTCCGAATTGGACAAGGAAGGAGGGGGGGCCGACACCCCTTTCCTTCTCCTTCTCCCTCTCCTTCCTTTCCCCCTTCTCCCTTTTGGTAGTTCCTACTAGGAATAGGATTGCAATCCTATTCCTAGTAGGATTGCTCCTCCTAGGCGCGCCACAAGGGGCCGTCCGGCCTCCCCCCTTGCTCCTTTATATACGGGGGCAGGGGGGCACCCAAATACACACAAGTTGAATTGTTTTAGCCGTGTGCGGTGCCCTCCTCCACAGAAACACACCTCGGTCATTCTGTCGCAGTGCTTAGGCGAAGCCGTGCGCCGGTAACTTCATCATATCCGTCACCACGCCGTCGTGCTGACGAAACTCTCCCGTGAAGCTCAACTGGATCAAGAGCTCGTGGGACGTCATCAAGCTGAACGTGTGCTGAACGCGGAGGTGCCGTACGTTCGGTGCTTGATCGGTTGGATCACGAAGAAGTTCGACTACATCAACCGCGTCACTTGACGCTTCCGCTCCCGGTCTACGAGGGTACATAGACACACTCTCCCCTCTCGTTGCTATGCATCTGGTAGATAGATCTTGCGTGATCGTAGGAATTTTTTAAAATACTACGTTCCCCAACAGCTGTATCAGAGCCAGGTCTATGCGTAGATGATATGCACGAGTAGAACACAATGAGTTGTGGGCGATACTAGTCATACTGCTTACCAGCATGTCATACTTTGCTTCAGCGGTACTGTGAGATGAAGCGGCCCGGACCGACATTACGCGTACGCTTACGCGAGACTGGTTTGACCGTTATGAGCACTCTTGCTTAAAGGTGACTGGCGGGTGTCTGTCTCTCTCACTTTAGCTGAATCAAGTGTGGCTACACCCGGTCCTTGTGAAGGTTAAATCAGCACATACTTGACGAAACATCGTTGTGGTTGTTGTATGCGTAGGTAAGAACAGTTCTTGCTAAGCCCGTAGCAGCCACGTAAAACTTGCAACAACAAAGTAGAGGACGTCTAACTTGTTTTTGCAGGGCATGTTGTGATGTGATATGGTCAAGACATGATGAGTTATACGGTTTTGTATGAGATGATCATGTTTTGTAAAGTTATCGGCAACTGGCAGGAGCCATATGGTTGTCGCTTTATTGTATGAAATGCAATCGCCATGTAATTGCTTTACTTTATCACTAAGCGGTAGCGATAGTCGTAGAAGCAATAGTTGGCGAGACGACAACGATGCTACGATGGAGATCAAGGTGTCGCGCCGGTGACGAAGGTGATCATGAAGGTGCTTTGGAGATGGAGATCAAAAGCACAAGATGATGATGGCCATATCATGTCACATATTTTGATTGCATGTGATGTTTATCTTATTATGCTTCTTACTTTGCTTAGAACGACGGTAGCATTATAAGATGATCCCTTACTAAATTTCAAGGTATAAGTGTTCTCCCTGAGTATGCACCGTTGCGAAAGTTCGTCGTGCCGAGACACCATGTGATGATCGGGTGTGATAAGCTCTACGTTCAAATACAACGGGTGTAAGACAGTTTTGCACATGCAGAATACTCGGGTTAAACTTGACGAGCCTAGCATATGCAGATATGGCCTCGGAGCACTGGAGACTGAAAGGTCGAGCGTGAATCATATAGTTGATATGATCAACATAAGATGTTCACCATTGAAACTACTCCATCTCACGTGATGATCGGACATGGTTTAGTTGATTTGGATCACGTGATCATTTAGATGACCGGAGGGATGTCTATCTAAGTGGGAGTTCTTAAGTAATATGATTAATTGAACTTTAATTTATCATGAACTTAGTCCTGATAGTTTTTGCATATCTATGTTGTTGTAGATCAATGGCCCGTGCTACCGTTCCTTTGAATTTTAATGCATTCCTAGAGAAAGCTAAGTTGAAAGATGATGGTAGCAATTACACGGACTGGGTCCGTAACTTGAGGATTATCCTCATTGCTGCACAGAAGAATTATGTCCTTGAAGCACCGCTAGGTGACAAGCCCCCTCCCGCCAATGTAGACGCTTTGAACGTCTGGCACACGCAGGTCTGATGACTACACGATAGTTCAGTGTGCCATACTTTACGGCTTAGAACCGGGACTTCAACGACCTTTTGAACATCATGGACCATATGGGATGTTCCAGGAGTTGAAGTTAATATTTCAAGCAAATGCCCGGATTGAAAAATATGAGATTTCCAATAAGTTCTACAGCTGCAAGA
Source organism: Secale cereale (assembly GCA_902687465.1). Lineage (NCBI taxonomy): Eukaryota > Viridiplantae > Streptophyta > Magnoliopsida > Poales > Poaceae > Secale > Secale cereale. The sequence goes on from LR738711.1 coordinate 421,428,276, forward strand.
TGGAGGAGAATAGTCCTATCAGTGAACACTTGCTCAAAATGTCTGGGTACTACAATCATATGACTCAACTTGGTTGCAAAGTTGACGCGGATAGTGTTATTGACAGAGTTCTTCAATCACTGCCACCAAGCTATAAAGGCTTCGTGATGAACTATAATATGCAAGGGATGCAGAAAACAATTCCCGAGCTCTTCGCTATGCTCAAAGCTGCGGAGGTAGAAATCAAAAAGGAGCATCAAGTGTTGATGGTTAACAAAACCACTAGTTTCAAGAAAAAGTGCAAGGGAAAGAAGGGGAACTTTAAGAAGAATAGCAAGACAGTTGCTACTCCCACGAAGAAACCAAAGTCTGGAGCCAAGCCTGAAACTGAGTGCTTCTACTGCAAAGGGACTGGACACTGGAAGCGGAACTGCCCCAAGTATTTGGCGGATAAGAAGGATGGCAAGGTGAACAAAGGTATATGTGATATACATGTTATTGATGTGTACCTTACTAATGCTCGTAGTAGTACTTGGGTATTTGATACCGGATCGGTTGCTAATATTTGTAACTCGAAACCGGGACTACGGATTAAACGATGATTGGCTAAGGACGAGGTGATGATGCGCGTGGGAAATGGTTCCAAAGTCGATGTGATCGCCGTCGGCACACTACCTCTACATCTACCTTCGGGATTAGTTTTAGACCTAAATAATTGTTATTTGGTGCCAACATTGAGCATGAACATTATATCTGGATCTTGTTTGTTGCGAGACGGTTATTCATTTAAATCAGAGAATAATGGTTGTTCTATTTTTATGAATAATATCTTTTATGGTCATGCACCCTTGAAGAGTGGTCTATTCTTATTGGATATCGATTGTAGTGATACACATATTCATAATATTGAAGCCAAAAGATGAAAGGTTAATAATGTAGTGCAACTTATTTGTGGCACTAGCGTTTAGGTCATATTGGTGTAAAGCGCATGAGGAAACTCAATAGTGATGGACTTTTGGAATCACTTGATTATGAATCACTTGGTGCTTGCGAACCATACCTCATGGGCAAGATGACTAAAACTCCGTTCTCCGGAACTATGGAGCGAGCAACAGATTTGTTGGAAATCATACATATTGATGTATGCGGACCAATGAGTGTTGAAGCTCGTGGCGGGTATCGTTATTTTCTGACCTTCACTGATGATTTGAGCAGATATGGGTATATCTACTTAATGAAACACAAGTCTGAAACATTTGAAAAGTTCAAAGAATTTCAGAGTGAAGTAGAGAATCATCGTAACAAGAAAATAAAGTTTCTGCGATCTGATCGCGGAGGTGAATATTTGAGTTACGAGTTTGGTCTTCATTTGAAACAATGTGGAATAGTTTCACAACTCATGCCACCCGGAACACCACAGCGTAATGGTGTGTCCGAACGTCGTAACCGTACTTTATTGGATATGGTGCGATCTATGATGTCTCTTACCGATTTACCACTATCGTTTTGGGGTTATGCTTTAGAGACAACTGCATTCACGTTAAATAGGGCACCATCTAAATCCGTTGAGACGACACCTTATGAACTATGGTTTGGCAAGAAACCAAAGTTGTCGTTTCTTAAAGTTTGGGGCGGCGATGCTTATGTGAAAAAGCTTCAACCTGATAAGCTCAAACCCAAGTCGGAGAAATGTGTCTTCATAGGATACCCAAAAGAGACTATTGGGTACACCTTCTATCACGATCCGAAGGCAAGATATTCGTTGCTAAGAATGGATCCTTTCTAGAGAAGGAGTTTCTCTCGAAAAAAGTGAGAGGGAGGACAGTAGAACTTGATGAGGTAATTGTACCTTCTCCTGAATTGGAAAGTAGTACATCACAGAAAATTGTTCCAGTGATTCCTACACCAATTAGTGAGGAAGCTAATGATGATGATCATGAAACTTCAGATCAAGTTTCTGCTGAACGTCGTAGATCAACCAGAGTACGTTCCGCACCAGAGTGGTACGGCAACCCAGTTCTGGAAGTCATGTTACTAGACCATGATGAACCTACGAACTATGAGGAAGCGATGATGAGCCCAGATTCCGCAAAATGGCTTGAGGCCATGAAATCTGAGATGGGATCCATGTATGAGAACAAAGTGTGGACTTTGGTTGACTTGTCCGATGAACGACGAGTCATCGAAAATAAATGGATCTTCAAGAGGAAGACCGACGCAGACGGTAATGTTACTGTTTACAAAGCTCGACTTGTTGCGAAAGGGTTTCGACAAGTTCAAGGAGTTGACTACGATGAGACTTTCTCACCTGTAGCGATGCTTAAGTCTGTCCGAATCATGTTAGCAATTGCCGCATTTTATGATTATGAAATATGGCAAATGGATGTCAAAACTGCATTCCTGAATGGATATCTCAAAGAAGAGTTGTATATGATGCAACCAGAAGGTTTTGTCGATCAAAAAGGTGCTAACAAAGTATGCAAGCTCCAGCGATCCATCTATGGACTGGTGCAAGCATCTCGGAGTTGGAATATACGCTTTGATGAGGTGATCAAAGCATATGGTTTTATACAAACTTTTGGAGAAGCCTGTATTTACAAGAAAGTGAGTGGGAGCTCTGTAGCATTTCTGATATTATATGTGGATGACATATTGTTGATTGGAAATGATATAGAATTTCAGGATAGCATAAAAGGATACTTGAATAAGAGTTTTTCAATGAAAGACCTCGGTGAAGCTGCTTATATATTAGGCATCAAGATCTATAGAGATAAATCAAGACGCTTAATTGGACTTTCACAAAGTACATACCTTGATAAAGTTTTGAAGAAGTTCAAAATGGATCAGTCAAAGAAAGGGTTCTTGCCTGTGTTACAAGGTATGAAGTTGAGTAAGACTCAATGCCCGACCACTGCAGAAGATAGAGAGAAAATGAAAGTCATTCCCTATGCCTCAGCCATAGGATCTATCATGTATGCAATGCTGTGTACCAGACCTGATGTGTGCCTTGCTATAAGTCTAGCAGGGAGGTACCAAAGTAATCCAGGAGTGGATCACTGGATAGCGGTCAAGAACATCCTGAAATACCTGAAAAGGACAAAGGATATGTTTCTCGTGTATGGAGGTGAAAAAGATCTCGTCATAAACGGTTACGTCGATTCTAGCTTTGACACTGATCCGGATGACTCTAAGTCACAAACCGAATATGTATTTTTATTGAACGGTGGAGCTGTCAGTTGGTGCAGTTCCAAGCAGAGCGTCGTGGCGGGATCTACGTGTGAAGCGGAATACATAGCTGCTTTGGAAGCAACAAATGAAGGAGTCTGGATAAAGGAGTTCATATCTGATCTAGGTGTAATACCTAGTGCATCGGGTCCAATGAAAATCTTTTGTGACAACACTGGAGCAATAGCCTTGGCGAAGAAATCCAGGTTTCACAAGAGAACAAAGCACATCAAAAGACGCTTCAATTCCATCCGCGATCTATTTAAGGAGGGAGACATAGAGATTTGCAAGATACATACGGATCTGAATGTTGCAGACCCGTTGACTAAGCCTCTTCCGCGGGCAAAACATGATCAGCACCAGGACTCCATGGGTGTGAGGATCATTACTTTGTAATCTAGATTATTGACTCTAGTTCAAGTGGGAGACTGAAGGAAATATGCCCTAGAGGCAATAATAAAGATGTTATTTGTATTTCCTTATATCATGATAAATGTCTTTTATTCATGCTAAAATTGTATTAACCGGAAACTTAGTACATGTGTGAATACATAGACAAAATAGTATGTCCCTAGTATGCCTCTACTAGACTAGCTCATTGATCAAAGATGGCTATGTTTCCTAGCCATAGACATGAGTTATCATTTGATCAACGGGATCACATCATTAGGAGAATGATGTGATGGACTAGACCCATCCGTTAGCTTAGCACTATGATCGTTTAGTTTTACTGCTATTGCTTTCTTCATGACTTATACATGTTCCTATGACTATGAGATTATGCAACTCCCGAATACCGTAGGAACACCTTGTGTGCTATCAAACGTCACAACGTAACTGGGTGATCATAAATATGCTCTACAGGTGTCTCCGAATGTATTCGTGGTGTTGGCATAGATCAAGACTAGGATTTGTCACTCCGAGTGTCGGAGAGGTATCTCTGGGCCCTCTCGGTAATGCACATCATATTAAGCCTTGCAAGCAAAATGACTAATGAGTTAGTCACGAGATGATGTATTACGGAACGAGTAAAGAGACTTGCCAGTAACGAGATTGAACTAGGTATAGAGATACCGACGATAGAATCTCGGGCAAGTAACATACCGATGACAAAAGGAACAACGTATGTTGTTATGCGGTTTGACCGATAAACATCTTCGTAGAATATGTAGAAGCCAATATGAGCATCCAGGTTCCGCTATTGGTTATTGACCAGAGATGAGTCTCGGTCATGTCTACATAGTTCTCGAACCCGTAGGGTCCGCACGCTTAACGTTTGATGACGATCAGTATTATGAGTTTATGAGTTTTGATATATCAAAGGTAGTTCGGAGTCCCGGATGATATCACGGACATGACGAGGAGTCTCGGAATGTCCGAGATGTAAAGATTGATATATTGGACGACTATATTCGGACACCGGAAATGTTCCGTAAAGTTTCGGAATTTACCGGAGTACCGGGGGGGTTACCGGAACCCCTCGGGAAGCTATGAGCCTTAATGGGCCGTAGGAGAAAGAGGGAAGAAGGGCCAGGACTGGGCCGCGCGCCCCCTCCCCTTGGTCCGAATTGGACAAGGAAGGAGGGGGCCGACGCCCCTTTCCTTCTCCTTCTCCCTCTCCTTCCTTTCCCCCTTCTCCCTTTTGGTAGTTCCTACTAGGAATAGGAGTGCAATCCTATTCCTAGTAGGATTGCTCCTCCTAGGCGCGCCACAAGGGGCCGGCCGGCCTCCCCCCTTGCTCCTTTATATACGGGGGCAGGGGGGCACCCAAAGACACACAAGTTGAATTGTTTTAGCCGTGTGCGGTGCCCCCCTCCACAGAAACACACCTCGGTCATACTGTCGCAGTGCTTAGGCGAAGCCGTGCGCCGGTAACTTCATCATATCCGTGAGCACGCCGTCGTGCTGACGAAACTCTCCCGTGAAGCTCAACTGGATCAAGAGCTCGTGGGACGTCATCAAGCTGAACGTGTGCTGAACGCGGAGGTGCCGTACGTTCAGTGCTTGATCAGTTGGATCACGAAGAAGTTCGACTACATCAACCGTGTCACTTGACGCTTCCGCTCCCGGTCTACGAGGGTACGTAGACACACTCTCCCCTCTCGTTGCTATGCATCTGGTAGATAGATCTTGCGTGATAGTAGGAAAATTTTAAAATACTACGTTCCCCAACATTTTATTCAAAGCGAACTATCAAGGGGGGCCCATAAACCCCAACCGCATTAGGAACGCAAAATAAAGGAACATAACACCGGTTTATCAGTTCTCAAGGCGGCATGATTGGAACAAAACACCGAGCAAAAGGCCAAGCCTTCCACCCATTGCCAAGTATATAGGTGCATTAATTTAAATAGAGATATTGTGACATTCCCAAAATAGTAAAACCAACATGGAGCAAACTTCATCTTCACCTGCAACTATCAATGCTATAAGAGGGGCTTGAGCAAACACGTACTTAGCCAAACAACGGTTTGCTAGGAAGGTAGTTAAAGGTTTTATGGCAAGGTAGGGGCTGACAAGCAAATAGATCGGTAGCGCGACAAAGCGATAGAGCGAGACAACTAGCATAGCAACGATAGAGGTGATATCAAGGAATGGTCATCTTGCCTGGTATCCCATAAGGAAGAAGAACGAGTCCATGAAGAAGACAAATGGACGTAGTTGAACGGATCCTCACAACTCTGGAGCGAAACCGAAGCTATCGAGAGAAGCAAACCAGAAAGAAGCAAACCACATGGTAAACACACATGTCATCATCATGGCATATGATGCTCAAACAAGTATGATGCATGTCCGGTTTAAAATATGCATGGCATGGCAAAGTGCACAAACAACACTACATTTTAAGTGGAGCTTAATATGCAACGAGTTGCATATTGACAAAACACCATGTTAGATTATTTAGTTTGATCTCATTATGAACCCAACAAGTTTAAATGTTTTTTAAACATGGCAAGAGGTGAAGCATAAGTAAACTAGCTATCTAGGCATTTTAAATGAGGCCGGAATAACAAACAACAATTCGGGAAAACCCCCATGTGCATATTATGAATTTGGTACTGTTCTGCCTATTACTTAATTTTCAGGTTATTAAACAACAAAAGTAAATGCACCATGTTATTCTACACATTTTCCCACCCCATTTAAATATAAAGTTTATTAAATTTGGAGCTTCGGTTATTTAGTTATGAAATAAATCATTTTAGCATGTTTTTTTGAAAAACATTAAACTTTATTAATTAGAATTAACAGTTACATCATCAATAAGGAGAGATACAATATCAACCATGGGCTCCTCAAACCAATCCCTAGTCGTAGAAAATTTCGCTAGCCTAGCAATTTCATGAGCAACTTTATTTGCTTCCCTATTACAATGTTCAAATCTAGTAATAGTAAATTCGCAAGCCATAAAATAGCAATCATCGAACACTGCCGTCGCCGCTCCCGCCGATTGTCCTCCATTCTTCATTGTGTCAATCACTTCCGTATTATCAGAGTTAACAATAAGGTGGTTTCACCCCGTCTTCTGTGCTAGGGTAAGGCCAAACCTCAATGCCAATGCTTCTGCTGTTAGAACATCCGCACACCAGTCAAGTCGCCAACTTCCGCCAACAATGAACCTTCCTTTGTCATCTCTCTGGACTGCCCCGCCGTGCCTCTAAGTAGGTCATGATCGAAATAAGCATCAACGTTTAGCTTCACAAAACCCATAGGAGGTCTAAGCCATCCCCTTTCTTACTGATTGCCTTAGGGGAGTTTGCTTTAACATAATTTGCTGCTATAGCACGGCCCCCCATCACGGATTGATACGCATCTTGAGACTTTCCTTCATAAACCAGTTTACGTCTATCCCACCATAAATACCAAGCTGTTATAACGATCAATTCATGTGTATTCTGGAGTCCCAAAACAGATATTTCTTCCTCTGGCATAAGTATTAAAAATTCAAGAACTGTCTCTCCCGCCCGGTCAACAACACAAGCTCTATCACCTCATACAAACCTAACTTATCCCAGACCTCTTTCGCCTTATGACACAGAAACAAGACGTGTTTCGTGTCTTCTAGCCCATTAGAACATGTTGGGCAGATGGGAGGGACCTTCACATGTCTATTGGCGAGCGTAACACGTCATGGGAGTGTTCCATGCAATGTACGCTAGATGAAGATTTTTACCTTTGCCGGACAAGATAGCTTCCAGATCATGCTCCAAACAGAATTAGCATTAGATCTACCCATACCGTTTGTATATTGCAATTTCCTTAAATGTTGTTTGTTCCATTCCTCCCAATAAGCCGATCGAAGAGTGAACAACCCATTTTTTTTGTGAAACTCCAAGCGATGAAATCCGACATTTCATGTATTAGAAGGGGGATTGCAAGCACCCTTTGAGCATCAATTGGTCACAACGTTTGTCTCACCAAGTCTTCATCCCAATAACTCGTAATTGGGTCAATAAGATCAGTGACCTTTGACAAAAGTTGCCCCCTTCTAGGAGTAATTATTTTCCTATTTGCACAATTTAGGATCCATGCATCTTTCCAAATATCAATTTTTTGTCCGTTTCCAACTTGCCAGATATAGCCATTCCTTAGAGAATTAACCCCCGCTATAATGCTTTGCCAGGTGAAAGAGGAACCCTTCTTTAGATTTGCATTCATTAAATTGCTATCCGGGAAATATTTAGCTCTCAGGATTGTGGCACATAACGATTCCGGATTATCAAGCAAACGCCACGCTTGATTGGCTAGTAACGCCAAATTGAAACAATATATATCTCGGAATCCCATTCCTCCTTGTTTTCTTGGGACACACATTTTCGACCACGCCATCCAATGTATCCTTTTCTGGTTATCTTCGTCACCCCACCAAAATTACGACATCGCGTCAATGATTCCTTTACAATTTTTTTAGGAATTTAAAAGACAGACATAGCATAAGCTGGGATAGCTTGTACAACAGATTTAAGTAGAATTTCCTTTCCTCCCGCAGATAACAACTTCTCCTTCCATCCACTAATTTTTGTAATAATGCGATCGATTAGGAATTGGAAGCAATCACTTCTATCCATGCCCACATTTGCAGGTAAACCCAAATATTTTTCATTGAGGGCTTCAGTCATAATATTCAGTGTTGTGCAGATTTGCGCTCTATCTTCTACTTTCGTATTGGGACTGAAGAAAATACTAGATTTTTCAACGCTCAACAATTGTCCCGAGGTAGCGCAATAAGAGTCCAATACTAATTTTAACGCCTCCGCATTTATAGCATTTGCTTTCATAAGGATCAAAGAATCGTCGGCAAATAAAAGGTTTGAAATTGGTGGGGCGTCTCTGCAGACCTTAACTCCAGAAATATTACCTTTCTCCTCTGCATTAGCTAGTAGAGCGGCCAACCCCTCTGTACATAACAAGAATAAGTATGGGGAGAGGGGGTCTCCCTGCCTCAACCTCTAGTAGGTTTAAAGCTCTCAGTCTCTTCATTATTAAAACGAACCCGATACTCCACAGAGGATACACATTGCATAACTAAATCTACCCACTTCTCTTTGAATCCCAATTTCAGCATTATTTCCTTCAGAAATGTCCACTCTACTCGGTCATACGCTTTATGCATATCCAGTTTGATGGCACATATACCCTCTTTACCACTCCTTTTTTCTTTATGGTGTGAAAACATTCGTAGGCCACTAAAATATTATCTGTGATCATTCTTCCTGGTACAAATGCACTTTGACTTGTACTGATAACATCTGGAAGGATTAACTTCAGACGAGCCGCAATCATTTTTGAAATAACTTTATACACCACGTTGCACCGCCTGGAGTACCTCTTCTGTCAGATCATCCCCCAACATAGACCAAAATCTTTTATAAAAAATGGCATGTAAACCATCTGGACCCGGCACTTTTAAATCTCCTATATCAAATAGCGCCTTTCAAACCTCCTCAGCCGTATAAGGGGCGAGGAGAGCAATATTCATTTCATCTGTCACTTTTCTTCTGACGAGGGATAAAACCTCCGGATTCGGTTGAGCAACTTGTGAAGTAAAGAGATTAGCAAAGTACCCCGTAATATGTTTTTTCATCTCCGTATCTTGCAACCAAACACCATTATCATCAAGTAATTTTTTAATCTGATTTCTTTTTTTCCTAGCTGTCTCCGCATTATGGAAAAAAGAAGTGTTGCGATCACCATGTAAAAGCCAGTTTGCACGACCCCTTTGTAACCAGTAGATCTCCTCTTGCTCTAATAGGTTTTCAATAATGAAAAGAATCTCTTTTTGTTGTGTTTGGGATTCCGCATTTATAGGACCCCTCCGCAACTTTTCTAATTCTTTTTTTAATTTATTAATTCTTTTTTCGATCCTCTTAGAATATCACGGTCCCAAATATGCAAATGCACATTCACCGCTCGTGTATGCTCAGCGGGAGATGGCCCAATACCCCGTATCTTTGCTTTTTCCCACGCTGTACGTACAATTTCTTCAACTATTTCTTCTTTGAGCCACCGGGCTTCAAATTGTTTCAGTCGACTTCTTGGTTGGTTAAAACTTTTACGATCAAAATATTCTGTATCCAGAATCAGAGGGCGATGATCAGAATGAATATGTTCTTCATTTATAAGTGCAGATCTAGGGAACTCGTTTGCCCATTTCACATTACAAACCGCACGGTCAAGCCTCTCCCTAATGTCACCCCTCCTCCAAGTAAAGGGGTCCCCAATACATCCCATATCTTCCAACCCGCATTCTCCCAAACAATTACCAAAGTCTCTCATCATTGTATTAGGTCTCGCATTGCCTCCCTCTTTTTCCGAAGAAAGAATAATTTCATTAAAATCACCCGAAACCACCCAAGGGTGATCACCTTTATTGTGCAAGTTACAGATATCATCCCAAGATAAAATATGATCCCTCCAATTCGGATGACCATAAAAGCCCGTAAAATGCCATTGTACAACATTGTCATTCATAAAAAGAACATCTATAAAATTGTCCACCACATAGTTTAAAACAACTTTATTCATTTTGTGGTAAAACATAACAGGCCACCGGCCCGACCATCACTCTCCACTACAAACATCGAATCAAAATCTAAAACACAACGTAGCGCATTAGCTTGACATTTATTCAAATGAGACTCAGAAAGAAAAATTAAATCTGCCTTGGTTCGCCCTTTAGATCCAAGAGCTCGCGAACTGCCGTGGGGGAGAGCATACCACGACAGTTCCACCCTATGATTTTCATTATGCCCGGCGGACCTCCTCCTCGGAGGCCGCCGATGCGCCATCATCTCCAACCGATTCTCTCCTCTGCTGCACATATTCCTCTTCTTTCCCCTCTGTCTCCTTCGTTACATGTGTAGTGACCCCATCTCCATCCGTTACTATTTCTACCTACCCATGCACACTCTCTTAGAGGAAGCGTACATACCACCATACAACACACGCTCATAACTGTCCATGGTTTTCTCAAAGGAGAACTCCACGTCACTGCCTGTTGGTGGGACTTCAAATGGGTTCCTTCTTTCCCCCCCAATATTATCCTACGCGCATCCTCACACCTCTCACTTCCTCCTTCCTTTTTTTCTTTCTTTCCCTTACTCTTTGGCCTAACCTGCTTAGGCTTCTTCTTAGCACTAAAATTAAACAGAGGCTCAGAATTTGCATTAGCAACAGCAAGCCTAGCAGCCACCGCTCCTGACAGGGCCTCAAGCACGCCTGGTTTAAATAAGAGTTGGTCAGGTTGAGCATAATTAGTGACTTGGCTTGCCTCACCCCTGAACAGGACGCCCTGATCCCCTTGGCCTGCTGGGCAAAGTTGCACTTCCCGACCCTCCTGGCCAGGAGAGACAACCGAACCGGTAGTCTCCATCATCGCCTGCCCCTGGCCCTCCTGGGAAGAGCTAGCCTGGACGCCCGGAATGGCTACCCGATCCTCCTGATCAGTAGCAGCCCCAGGGCTAGCATGCAGAGGTACCAGAGGGGCCCGGCCCTCCTAGCCGAGCGGCAAGACACCCCGTTGTGTGCCCACGGACGCCGCTAGCCTCAGGCCCTCCTGGCCGAGACTAGCAGGAGTAACTAGGGTTGTATTCTGGTCCTCCTGACCAGAAACAACATCGCGAGAGGCCGATAGGGCTGCCCCAAGAGCCCGACCCACCTGGCCGAGCTGGGAGCCTCCCTGGCCTGACCCCCCCGTCACGGGGGTGGCCATCGTCATGACCACCGCTGCTCCCTTTTCCGTCACCATGAAGTTACTCACGACCTTGGTCACCTTGCCCACCATTTCCTCTGCGGCCCTGGGCGCAATGTTGCTGTTGGGGCCATTAAACATAATAGCTCTTTTGCTAGCCATTTGACCTTTCTAGTAAGCATCTACACTAAGATTTTTTAGGAAAGAGGCTACTCTAATATCCTTCGGAATTCTACAGAACCTCTCAGATGTGTGACCAACCAGTCCACAACACTCACAGTACAACAACAATTTTTCATAGCGTACATCATATTGAAGACTCTTTTTGCTGCCTAAAGGGGTGAATTCTACCCTATGCTTGAGTGGCTCATGTAACGGAATTTTCACTCGAATACGCACAAACTTCTCCACAATTATATGCTTTCGGTGGGATACGACGATCACCTCGCCAAGTTGGTCCCCTAGGGACTTTCTCACACTCTTAGTTTTTAACTCGAAAGGGAGGTCACGGACCTGCGCCCATATAGCCATGGCTCCAAGGTCAATCTTCGTTGGGTCACCCTTGCCGTCGAACTCGGCGAAGATAATGCCGCCACGCTTGTAGTGCCATGGCTGGGCCTTCAGGACAAACTTTCTATCTCCCTCGACGGAGAAGTTGAGGACGAACCTCTCGTCCACGCTGGCCACCTCTTGAACGGTGAACCCACCTTGCAACTTCCATGCCGAAGTAGCACAAAGTTCATCGACAAGGGTCTGCAGATTCACTTGGAAGGGCGATAGGAGATGCCCCACCACCAGTGATCCACAAATAGCCCTCCTTGTTGCCTCCATGTTGATGATCAGTGGGGGGCACCCCCCTCGAGGGTGTCTCTCCATCGCCCCCTCGTTGTTGTCCGGCATAGGGGCCAGAACAGGGGTTCCACTCCTGTCGGCGATCGCCGGCACGCAGCCCCCCGCTGCCGTGTTCATCCTTACGCCCCTGCCCTTACCCATCTCCTTCTCCTCCTTCCCCTGACTTGCCATGGCTCTCACACTAGTACCCCAACTGGAGAGAGGATGAGCAAAATTCTCGTCCCCTGTTCTGAGCTATCATGTGAGGGAGGTTTACTCATCGCATTGGTAAAGATATACTGCCTATTCTCCTCCAATTTAGCACCCTCCACAACGGAATTGATACACTTTACTAACCATAAAAAATCTTCATTTGTCAGTTTTCCAAAACTTCTAGCGCTAATTGCTCTAGATTTAATATAGCCCCCTCTGTCCCACGCAAACATATTAAGCATGATGAAATTGAAGTGATTATCAAAGCGTACATGACCTTTATTAGGCATTTTCCAAAAGAAGATCCCGTGAATTTCTCCCATACCCCTAATTCTGCAGAATCCATCAGTATCCCGATTCATCTCTCCTCCCTTAATAACAGTCCATGAAACACTCTCTCTAATCCCTGCAACGTAAGGATTTCTTTTCAAATCGGCTGGAAAAAAACTGAATCCCCACCCACGAGAGAGAGACTATCCTTTCTATACACTTTCCTAGAATCCTTCAACAGGAAAGAATCCTTGCCAGACTTGGCCTTGGCCGACCCCTCTTCCACCAGATCAGAAATAAACTAACCTGATATCCCGCTAAATAGCCCCTTCGCATGTTTCTTCATCTTCTCCCAACATCGCTTCCGATCCGCGGATCGCCGAAAGATTTCCCGTGACTTGGCCTTGATGGTGATCCACTCCTGATCGGTGAAGGGCCCATGGATTGTGCCAACCCCTGTACGGGCCTCTTTCCCTGCCGGAGGAGTCGCCTGGATCGGCGCCTCCATTTCACTCGACTTCCCTCTCCGTAGCCGCTTCTTAGCCTCGATCTCGCTCCTCTCCTGAGCGCTAAAGGGCCCCTCATGGGTGCCCACCCCCGCATGGGCGTCCCCCTCCGCCGGTAACGCCGCCTGAATCGCCGCCGCCATCTCACCCACTCTGTCTGTCCATCGCCGCCAGATCGTAGGAGCTCCGGGTTTTTTACCCCTTGCCTATCATTTTAGCATGTTATTTAAGCAAACTTATGCAAACATCAATTTAAAACATTTTAAACATGGATGAAAGTGACATATTATTAAACTACACAAAATTCTAAGCATTTTTCATATATAACATGTTTAATCATTTTCATCCGATGCACATTTGTCAAGTTACTAAATGCATGAAGTTAGATGATTTTTCTGTAAAACAGTAAATCTTGGACTAATAGAAAAATTCGCAGCGCAGGGAAAAAAACATCAGGCCAAAACTGGTGGTTGCTGGGATCTCACCATGGGTGGGCAGCTGGGCCAGCTGGGAAGCAGGCACGGCCCAGTATGGCGATGGACGCGGCCGGCCCATGCGGACGAGCGGGGCGCTCGTCTTGTGCACCTAAGCGAGCAGAGGACGACGGCGGCAGGACCTGGCGCGACTCCACGAAGCAGAGGCAGCGGCGGTCAGCAGGGGGCGATGGCGCGAGGACTCGCCGGACCTTGGCGGATCCGAGGCCATGCGGCGGGGCATAGGGAGATCGGCCGGATCTCATTGTGGGCGCTGACAGGAACCGGATCAGGCGACCGACGCCGTTATCTGAAGAAGAGGGCAGCCATGGCAGCTCTAGGAACTTGATGGGGCGGCGGCTTGGCGCTGGCGAGGCCGGAGGCCGGGGATGGAGCAGACGACGGTGAAAGCTCCTGGCAATGGGGCGGTTCCCTCTGGTTCGATTGGCCTACGACGGGGCGGACAAGGGGAAGGCAGCGACGATGTGGGCACAGCCATGGATGCTCCTGCGGGTTTCCCGGAGAAGAGAGAGCAAGTGTGAGAGGGAACTTGAGAAGAAGGGAAGGAGAAGCAGCGAGCGGGGCGGTGCCGTGACCGAAGTTGGAGACGAGGTGGAGCGGCACTGGGCGAGGTCAGACGAAGGCGGCGGCGAGCTCTCTCGATCCACTCAGTGATCGAAGCAGGAGGAGGGGGCTCGTGCGGGAGCTGGGAGGCGCTGGGGCTGCAGAGGCTCTTTGGGCCGTCGGATCTGAGATCCGGCGGTCCAGATTGAGTGGGAAGTGGCTGTGGTGGTTGGCTGGATCAAAAGAGAGGTGGGAGGAGGCTGCGGGATCGAGGGAAGGGACCCCGAGAGGATATGGTGGAGTGGCGGCGGGGATGGGACAAGTTGCCTAGAATTTAGGGTTTGGTTTACAAATAGACTAGGTGGGCTATATGTAGGTAAATAGGACTAGGTTAAGTCCCTTCAATTTAGATCGGACGGTCGAGAAAAATAGACTAGGGAGTCCTAATAAGAAAACGGAGATGTTTTAGGGATGTTTGGGGATGATCCAGACCCATTGGTAACGACAACCCGGTTCGGGTTCGGGGTAGTTTCGGACGCACACGAGGGGTCGATGCAGCGTGCAAAGAGGGGTTAGGGAAACGCGATCAAGTGTGTGGTTGGGCTGAGAATGGTCAACGAGGACAAGCGGTCTGACAACATGCCACGAAGACAAAGAGGGAGGCGGCAACCACGAACGATTATGAGTTTTAAGAAAAAATGCAGATGAAATGCACATGATGCCATGATGAAATGCAACAAGCAAAAGAAAACACACGACAACAACGATATAACTGGAAGGCTTCTGGTGCGTCGGTCTCGGGGCGTCATAGCCGCTCCCACACTAACATAGGATCTCGACCCGAGATCCTAGGGATGGCACCGGATAGAAGAGCAAAATGAAAAGGTAAAACAAAGTTGATTCTTCGACAAACGAGTGAAACCACAAATTTTGAGAGGTTGAACAATTGAAAGAAATAATACAATGGAGATTAACTAAATTGCAAACACTTCATTAAACAAGAGGAACAAGGAATACGATGAGAATGAATAGCTTAGTGACAAGATGGACATGGAAACCACTCCGATTAAAACAAGATAGACAAGGAATAAGAATGAAATAATTCGGACAACACTCCGATTGAAAATGGAAGGAATAGAACATGAACTTGACAAGATGAGAGGATACTTGGTAAAATCAACAACACACTACCTCTGAAACAATTCAAAGAATGGCATAAGGGGTAAGAAATATTTCAGACAACACTTCGGTTAAAAATAGAGGCAAAACATGAAAAGATGAAAGAACTTTAATGGAGGACACAACACTCTCGATGAATGGATAAGCAAACGAAAGTATATGATCTTGACAAAAAGAGATGATGGGGCGAAGATATCAACATTACAATACCTCCAGAACGAAAGAATAGAAGCTAGATCGTTAGGAAGAAACAAAGAATGGAATAAAATGAATGGAGAAGAACATGACATCATTCACCACCATGATAAACTTGGAAGTGTAACCTTACGAAGAAGGGTTGAACGGAGTTGTTGATGAATCAACAATGAAATGATATACTCCTCATGGACTTATGAAAACATCTCAAAACTAGAGGTGAAATTCTGCCACTAATGGGAAAAAATTGCTTGCTTGAGATCAACAAAGAGATGAAAAACTTATTTCACCGGGAGGATAAATGAAGAACTTGGGTCATTTATAAGCACCATAATTAGAAAAAAAATCCTTAGAGAAAGCTTTTAGGTGAGATACAACCCAAGATTACTCCAACGAATAAATTGAGGGGTTGAAAGGATCTCCTCAAGAAAGAGAAATGATGGGTTTAGATATTTCATTCCTGACAATTTGTGAATCATGAAACATGAAGGGAAATTGTCAAGAATGACATAATACCACTTCAAAAGATTAGGTAGAAAGAATTGCACTTCAAATCGCAAGATGAAGAATACTTGAGCTCCTCCAACAAGAATCTTGATGAACACTTCGAGGGTGAATTAAATTGTGATGATCCACCATGAAGAGCTCTGGTAACAAAAGGATGAGAAGAAGCGAAGGATGAAAAAAATTAAGATTTGAAGCCTTGCAATGATTATATGGAGCTTCGCGACGAGATAATTAATATAGCTTGGACCTTTGGAAAAGAAAGATGGATCATTTCGAACCAAGAGTTTATTCATCATGAACAAACTTCAGAAGAAGGGATTAATAACATTGAGGAAAACAATAATAAGAGATTATGTTATGCTTATCCTTCATCAACTTAAATCGATGAGAAGCAATGGATTTAGCATACTATTTATTCTCGTTGCAAAGACTTAAAAGAGAGATCTCGCACAATCTTGAGAAGTATTCAATGAATCACCGGTAGGATTTAGAAAGAACGAATGAATTAATACGATAACAAAGGAAGAGGAATCTTGAAGGAACCACCGTAAAAATTGAAACCGAGTGATGAAAGAGAACAAACCACCGGGAAGAATTAGAAAATGAACGAAGATACTTGAGGAAACTTAGATACAAAAGAACGAAGGGATCACGAGCTGACTAGAGAATGCTTGAACGGTGCACCAAAAGAATATGAAGATGAAAGAAGAAACAACAGTTTAGAAGAATTGGCGAACGAGAGTTTAAAGTTGAGAACAAATAATATTGTTAGATGATGGCCTCCAGAGGAATAAGATGGAAAGAACTCATGAAATGCTTCAGATGGTATGAAAAGAATTTCACATGATCGAAAACAATTATGAGGATGGTATGAAGGTAGAACCATGAATCTTCAAGAGAACGGACCAAGATTTAAGACAAACTCTTCTTCGGTCTTCAAAAATCTGAGAATGACGACGAGATACAACACCATGAATTATTGAGGCACTCCGGAAAGAAGAATTAAAGGTTGAACCAATGATGAGAAGAATTTGAAAGCGATCTTGGAGAAGGCATATGACTGATGAAAATTCATTCTCACGTCACCCTTTGAAAATAATTTGAGAATGACTACGGAAGAATTAGAAGAGTTAGGTAAGATCCTGGGAAAAAATCTGTGGGTTAGGGCCCACTCAAAAGAAACACCGTTGGAATGATTACTTGAAAGAGAGATTGTATCCGTTGAATTAAATGGCTTGAATGATATAACAACCTTGAAATAGCTTGAACGTATTAAGAATGGAGACGCAAATCTTCTAAGATATCTTCAGCACTCCGGAACAAATGAATAGCCAGAGGTGAATGATTAATTGGTGCACCGGAATGAGAAAGCATTGTGAAATGAGGACAAGGATAAGATCAACACCGAAATCTTGAATTAAATCCACCAAAGAAGAAAATGAGAATGGAACAACGATGAAGTTGAAGCTTCCTTAGCGTCTTCACGAGAAATCACCGGATGAACCAACATCAAAGGAACGAATGAAGAGACTTCTCATGAATATAAATGGATACTAGACTTGAGATTTCTGACTCCGAGAAGAAGAAGGGTGGGAGGGTGGGGAAAAACAAAGACAACTGGGGATGAATGAAACAGACACCATTGAGATAAAAACCAAGAATTGGTCGTGCACATATTGAAAGGATCGGGTTAACTTGAAGAGAAGCACACCGATTGAAAAGAATTTAATATAATAATCTCGATGATCAAGAAGGATTAGCACTCCCATATAAATATGAGAAAGGAAAGGTATGGAATCAACACTTGACATCGAAGCAACTCGAATACCACAACTCAAAACAAAACAAAGGATTTGGCTTGCAGAATAAGCCGGAACAAACATATGATAGAGGTTTCGTCCAAAGTTTTCGTGATGAGGCCCCCCCGGGCACGACATTACAAAGGACATTCCATCCCTGAATCGGCATAGCCAAGGATTCATTAAGATGCAACCCCGAGTGTAAAATCGACCGTGACAAACGAACCACTAGACATTGAACCCCAACCTCATATCATGCATCCGTTGGAAGATTTCCTAAGAGCTACTTGAATTCCCACCTATTTATTCCCGAAACTTTCTGGTTATGCAATCTGGTGTTGGGGATACAGGGGAAGCACCGTATAACACACAACTAACAAGTCCTACATCCAGCTGTATCCATCCGTCAACACATAACCAGGCACCTTCGGAAACCATTTACCTCAGACCTTTGAAAAGTGTCCGCTATACTAGCTGTGGCAATACTCCCGAACTATCCCCCAGTACTGGGTGACGTTGGGGTTATCTCACCACCAGACATGCATAGAAGCGTTTTCGATGTCGGCCACCTCTGGTATTCCAGAACTACAAAGATACAATTGTGATGACAACACCTCTGTTAGGGCATAATTTTCCCTGTTTTGTTTTGGTGATTGATGACAATACATTTGCGGACTAATCGTGTGCATTAAGCTTTTCAGGTTATCTAATATAAGGGCACTATGCGATTGCTACCCCTCGAGGTCTTCTCTATAGACGAATTATTTGCCTTCATTTCTTTTCGGTGGAATTGAGTCGTAGGGATAACCGTACTATCAAGAGGGGGTCCGTTTTGGAAGAGTATGGGTGGAATCATCACGTACACACTTTCCTTGCACCCTCGCCTTCTTCCTGCTTCTTTGGAGATTATGTGCTGTGCTAAACAAGGGGTGTTGAGTGCTAATCGGTAGTACCGCGGTCAGGGCGGTAGTACCACTTGCTAGTGCCGCTGGTACTACCACCCCTGCTGTGGTCTCGATTTTTTTGTGTCGGGTCCCCGTATGGGACCACGCAGGGGAGTGGTAGTAGGGAAGGCAGTAGCGCGCGGTAGTACCGCTCCTACTACCATTCCAACTGTCGCTCAGCTCGCTGCCCTCCTCTGTTTTCAGCGGTTGTAGGGAGCGGCAGTACCGCTAATAGGCGGTAGTGCCGCCCTAGTGCGTGTACTACTTCTCCCTTAGCCCTGGTTGCCATATGCCTGCTTCTCACAGTGGTAGTACCGCTGTGGTAGCGGTAGTACCGCTCTGGCAGCGGTAGTACCGCCCGGATGCAGGCTGCGGGCTGCATAACGGTTGGATGTGTACCCCACTATATAAAGGGGTCTTCTTCTCCAAGAAGACTCACCTCTTCTCCCCCCAAGCTCCATTGTTGCTCCAAAAGCTTATTTTCTCCCGATCTCTCTCCCTAGCCAATCAAACTTGTTGATTTTCTAGGGATTGGTTGAGAAGGCCCAGATCTACACTTCCACCAAGAGAAATTTGATTCCCCCCACTAATCCCTTGCGGATCTTGTTACTCTTGGGTGTTTGAGCACCCTAGACGGTTGAGGTCACCTCGGAGCCATATCCATTATGGTGAAGCTCCGTGGTTTCGTTGGGAGCCTCCAATTCAGTTGTGGAGAGAGCCCCAACCTTGTTTGTAAAGGTTCAGTCGCCGCCTTCAAGGGCACCAATAGTGGAATCACGACATCTCGCATTGTGTGAGGGCGTGAGGAGAATACGGTGGCCCTAGTGGCTTCTTGAGGAGCATTGTGCCTCAACACCGCTCCAACGGAGACGTACTTCCCCTCAAAGGGAAGGAACTTCGGTAACACATCATCGTCTTCACCGGCTCCACTTTTGGTTATCTCTCACCTTTACTTGTGCAAGCTTTTATTGTGTTAGTCCCTTGTGCTTGCTTGTGTGCTTACTATTGTTGCATCATACACGTTGCTCACCTAGTTGGATATCTAGACAACCTATATTGTTGAGAAGTTTTAATTTGGTTAAGAAAATCTAAAATTGTTAGTTGCCTATTCACTCCCCTCTATTCAACCATATCGATCCTTTCAATTAGTATTAGAGCCTCGTCTCTTTATTAAGGACTTTACCATCCAAAGAGTATGGGTGACAACGTAGTTGAGACGGAGGGACACTCCGGTGGAACTCCTTCCTTGCCTATGTCCGATGGGGGAACCTCGGTCTCTCGTGAGGAGTTCAATGTGGCTTTGGACACATTGAAAGACTCATTGACGGCCGATTTCAAAGGCACGTTCAAAGAATTGCTTGAGGGACTGAAATTACCCACCGCACCGTTGGAAGTGGTTCGTCCCGCTACCAACGTGTCGGATGCTATTCCCGACAAGGGAGAAGCTAGTAGTGAGCAAGTCCGGTGACTAAGAATGGGAGTGACATTTTTGCTCACTCTACTCCTCCCACAATTATGGAGGACCCGTTCCTACTCCGTATTTAAATTCGGTTGGTCCTCCTCCTAAGTTTGTGAAAAATTCTGATTTTTCTACTTGGATGTTTCGTTTAAAACATCATTTAAATCATTGTTCGACTAATCTTTGGAGAATCATTGAGCAAGGTTTCTACCCGCATGATCCTTACAACTGAACTCCATGAGAAGCTGCGGATCATCAATTCAACGAGTCCATTCTTTGCATTCTTCAAGAGGCTATCCCTCCCGAAGACAATGCACATCTTCGACCCTTCACCGTGGCCAAGGAAGCATGGGAGCATGTTGGTTCCTTGTACAAGGGTAGCACAAGCATTCAATGCTCAAACTATGAAGTTGTGCAAGATGAAGCCGATGAGTTTGCCATGATCGAAGATGAAGATCCCCGTGAACTTTATCAGAGATTGACCACTCTTGCGGTCTCACTTCGAGATCATGGTAGAATACAGATGAAAATTGGATCAAGCGCAAGTTTCTCAAGGCCATGATGCCTTATCACAAGGCCATGTCCTCCGTCATCCGCCAAAGACCGGACTTCCACACTTTGTCCTCAAGTGAAGTGTTGGATGAGTTCGTTGCCATGAGGATCTTGGATAAGACCGCCGACAATGCGGTGTTGTGAGCTCAACGATCAAAGAAGCCCAACCTTGCTTTGAAGGCCAAGGCTTGTGTGGAAGAAGAGGATGAAGATGAGTGTTGCCCCGAAGACACCAAATATGCTTATCATGAGCACATGGCTCTAGCATCACTGCAATTTTGGGGCAACAAGAAGAATTCTAGGCCCAACTTCAATAAGAACAACTCAAGTGGCCTCAAGGGCAAGCAACGAGTGAGGACGTGCTACAATTGTGGCAATGTGAGTCACTTTGTTGTAGATTGCCCATATGAGAAAAGAGAAGACAACGGAGGCAAGCTTATGCGAAAGGACAAGGCCAAGTCTTATCCCAACAAGAACAACTTCTCCAAGAAGACTCCTCCCAAAGGATTGGTGGCCCAAGAAGAATAGGATGAGGATGACGATGATGAAGAAGATGACGAGATGGTTAACATGGCCACTGTTGCTATTGCAAAAACTCCATAGTCATCCCTCTTCGACTCACCAAATGAGAACATCTCCGCCAAGTGCCTCATGGCTAAAGCCACTAACAAGGTAACCCCAAACATCAATTCTACCATCACTTCTAATCCTTTATTGACGGATTGCATTGATGAGAGTGAGGGGGGCAGAGGAGGAGGAA
This sequence comes from Secale cereale, assembly GCA_902687465.1. Classification (NCBI taxonomy): domain Eukaryota; kingdom Viridiplantae; phylum Streptophyta; class Magnoliopsida; order Poales; family Poaceae; genus Secale; species Secale cereale. The sequence goes on from LR738711.1 coordinate 421,449,923, forward strand.
AATTAATTTGAGTTGTTCATGAGTAAGCTCAAAGGTAAGCCCAAGAAGCACTTTGTTGCTCTCTTGGAACAACTTGGTGAAGCCAATGCCATGATCGAGGCTCACGAGGAGACGGTCTCTAGGATGGAAGGTCATAGTCGAGACTATGCCGATGAGATATCGGATCTCTCTAATGCTCTTGAGTAAGAGCGTGGTCTTCGTTTGGCTCTTGAGGAGTCACACACCGATGATCATGCTAAATTAAAGAAAGATATTGACCATGCTTTAGTTGTCTCTCGTGTGCTCAATTCCGAGAAGGCAAAACTTGTAGTTGACCATGCTAGACTCAAGGAGGAGTTTGATACACTTGACAAGGCTCACAAGGTCTTGAAGAGTGTACATGCTAGACTCAAGGAGTCTCATGATCAACTTCAAGTTTCGCTAACTAAGAAGAAAGCCACTTTTCCTCACATGGTTTTAATTGATAATGCAAATGCTATTAACCCATGTTGTGAGCATGTGCATCTTATTGAGGAGAATGCCAAGTTGAAGAAGCAACTTGAGAAAGGCCTTGCGTCATCCATACAAGGTGAGAAGAACCTCAACGACCTTTTAAGTAATCAAAAGGAAGTTGTTGCCAAGGAGGGGATTGGGTTTGCACCCAAACCCAAGAAGAAGAAGAATGACAAGACCAAGCAACCTCCTTCTCTCTTGCAAACATTTGTGCAGGAGGGAGAGGGTACTTCTAAGGATAAGAAGAACAATGTGAAGGGTGGTGGGGCCAAGAGGGGCAACACCACTCCTTCCAACAAAGCCGGCGAGTTTAACCCTTCTTATGTGCTATGCCGTGCTAGTGATGGACATATTTATGCTAAATTTGTTGGCTCTCCTGATGGGTACATTGAATGGTCTATTTGGGTTCCTAAGACCCTTGTTGATAACATGAAAGGACCCATTACAAAATGGGTACCTAAAACCAAGCATTAATTTATTGTAGGGGTTTGCTTGGAGGATCATGGTTGCTCGATAGCGGAGCAACAAATCATATGACCGGAAGCAAGGAATTGGTGGTGGACGTTAACGAAGGTACATCTATGCCCACCAATGTCGAATGGGGTGATGCTTCATCTTCTAAGGTATTGGGGCTTGGCAAGGTTGTCATTTCTCATGATCTCACGATCGAGAAAGTCATGCTTGTTGAGTCCCTTGCATACAATTTACTTTCCGTTCGTCAACTTGCACTCATGGGCTTTGCTACATTCTTTGATATTGATATTGTGTCCCTCTTATGGAGCAAGACTCTTAAAGTAGCCTTTGTTGGGCATGTCGAGAATGGTCTCTATGTGGTTAACTTCTCTGAGCGACCCACTAAGACCGCGACATGCCTAATGGCTAAAGTTTATGTGGGATGGCTTTGGCACCGTAGTTTAGCCCACGTCTATATGAGATCTTTGCAAAGTCTTCTCAAGGGGGACCATGTCCGTGGACTAACAAATCTTAGTTTTGCCAAAGATCGTGCTTGCAGTGCTTGTATCGAAGGAAAGCTACATGAGAAGGCTCACCCTCCCACTACTATCATCTACTCGATGAGACCGTTAGAGCTCCTTGACATGGATCTCTTTGGGCCTCCATCGTTTGATAGTCTTGGTGGTAGAAAGTATTGCTTGGTGATTGTAGATGATTATTCAAGATAAACTTGGGTATATTTCTTCAAGAGGAAGAGCGAGACCCAACAAACCGTCATCAACTTTGCAAATGAATCTCAACGTCAATATGATGCAAAGATCTTGATGATTCGAAGTGATAACGGCACCGAGTTCAAGAATTACACCTTGGATGAGTTTCTTAGTGATGAGGGGATCAAGCACCAATATACCACACCTTATACCCCTCAACAAAATGGTGTGGTGGAAAGGAAGAACTGGACTTTGATGGACGCGGCAAGGACCATGATGGCGGAGTTCAAGTCTCCATACAACCTTTGGGCTGAAGCAATCAGCACCGCCTTTCATGCATCCAATCGGCTCTATATCTGCAAGGGCTTGAAAAAGACTCCGTATGAGATTCTTACCGGTAACAAGCCCAACCTCAAGTACTTCCGGGTGTTTGGTTGTAAGTGTTTCATACTCAAGAAAGGTGTTCGTTTGTCTAAATTTGAAGCTAGAGCTCATGAGGGCATATTTGTTGGCTATGCTACAAACTCTCATGCTTACCGTGTCCTCAATAAGTCCAACAGACTCATTGAGGAGACGTGTAACGTGGAGTTTGATGAAAATAACGGCTCCCAAGTGGAGCAAAGTGGTACTTGTGATGCAGGTGATGAAATTCCTCCTCAAACCATAAGAAGAATGGGTGTTGGACATATCCTACCCATTGAGGAACCCCTTGTGGCCGAAGGAGAAGAACAATGTTCCACTCAAGTGGAACCATCACCAACCCAAGACCCACACGCTTCCGAAGAACAAAGTGAAGGCCCTCAACCCGATGAACAAGGCCAAGTGCAAGATCAACCACAAGATGGTGGTGATCCACCAAGTGATGCACAAGGCCAAGTTCCCTCTCCCGAGCAGGTTCAAGATCAAGAGCAAGCTCAAGATCAAGATCAAGCTCGTGACGACGCTCAAGATGATCAACTCATAGCTCCTCAACTAAACTTGAAGAACAATTGGAGCGTCGTGCTGCTAAAGTTGCTTCCAGGCTCGCTTCTAGAGAGCATCACATGGAGAATATACTTGGAAGCATCACAAAGGGGGTAAGCACTCGTAGACAATTAGCAAATTATTGTGCTCATCAAGCATTTGTCTCTTGTGTTGAACCTCAAAAGGTCTATGAGGCGCTCGAAGACCTCGATTGGCTCAGTGCCATGCATGAAGAACTCCATTACTTCGAGCGCAACAAGGTGTGGCGTTTGGTGCCAAGGCCGAAGGAGAATCATAATGTCATTGGAACCAAGTGGATCTTTAAGAACAAGCAAGATGCTCACGGAATTTTCATCCGCAACAAGGCTCGTTTGGTGGCTCAAGGCTACTCCCAAGTCGAGGGTATTGACTATGGTGAAACCTTTGCCCCCGTTGCTCGCCTTGAATCTATTCGTTTGTTGCTTGCCTATGCTTCTCATCATAACTTTAAATTGCAACAAATGGATGTGAAAAGTGCTTTTCTAAATGGTCCTCTTAATGAGTTGGTGTATGTCAAACAACCCCCGGGGGTTGAGGATCCTAAGTTCCCCAATCACGTGTATCAACTCGATAAGGCGCTCTATGGCCTTAAACAAGCCCCACATGTGTGGTATGAGCATGTTACCGAGTTGTTACAAGATCGTGGGTTTGAAATTGGGAAAATTGACCCCACTCTTTTTACTAAGAAGGTCAAAGGGGAGTTATTTGTATGCCAACTATATGTTGATGATATTATCTTTGGTTCACCTGACAAAGCTTTCAATGATGAGTTTGCCGCGCTCATGACCGCGGAGTTTGGGATGTCCATGATGGGAGAGTTGAAATTCTTCCTTGGGTTCGAGATCAAACAAAGAAGAGAAGGAATCTTCATCAAACAAGCCAAATACACTCGAGACATCTCAAGAGGTTCAATCTAAGTGATGTCAAGCCGACTACTACTCCAATGCCCACCAAGTGCCAACTTGAGATTGATCCCAATGGTAAAGCGGTGGATCAAAAGGTATATCATTCTATTATTGGATCCTTGCTTTACCTTTGTGCATCTAGACCGGATATCATGTTGAGTGTTGGAATTTGTGCACGGTTTCAAGCCTCACCTAAAGAAAGTCACTTTGTGGCAGTCAAGCGAATCTTTCAATATTTGGCTCATACCCCAAACTTTGGCTTATGGTACCCAAGAGGAGCAAACTTCAACCTTGTAGGTTTCTCGGATTAGGATTGGGCGGGAGACAAAGTGGATAGGAAGTCCACTTCCGGAGGGTGCCAATTCCTTGGTTGCTCTTTGGTGAGTTGGTCTTCTAAGAAGCAAAGTTGTGTGTCTCTCTCGTCCACCGAAGCGGAGTATGTGGCGGCCGGTAGTTGTTGTGCACAACTTCTATGGATGAGGCAAACTTTAAAGGATTACGGTGTCACTTGTGACAAAGTGCCTCTTTGGTGTGACAATGAAAGTGCCATCAAGATTTCTCTCAACCCGGTGCAACACTTCAAGACGAAGCATACTGAGATTCGGTATCACTTCATTCGGGAGCATATTCGACAAGGGGAAATTGATCTTCACTATGTCAACACTCACGATAACCTTGCAGATATCTTCAGAAAGCCTTTGGATGAAGTAAGATTTTGCAAGTTAAGGCATGAGCTAAATATCATAGATTTGAGCAATGTGGACCGAAACTAGGCACACCTCCCCATACTCATCATGTTATCCTATGTAGATGTAGGCATGAACATAGGGGGAGTGTTGGTCTCTCAATGAACTCCTCCTCCCCCCATTATGCATAAATTGATCAAGTCTTTCACATTAGCCAATTTTAATGGTACTTGTGCTTCAAAGATGAGTGTTGGTCATGAGCCCAAGGTTAAAGTCTTCGCGACGCCATACCATATAGCTCAAGCATAGGTGGTCTCGACCACCGCCCTCTCTTATAGAGGGTTTGTCTGTGTGTTGGTTCCGTTTGCTTGTGTTTTTCTCTTCGGAGTTGTTGTGCTTTGGTGTTGTCGTGTTCCGGTTTGTCTTGATTTGTCTCTCGCAGTTTGTGTTTTTCTTGGTTTTTTGTTAGTCGTGCGTAAGCCACTTTTTCCCCCTTGATCCTGCTTTGGGGCGCCTAAGGGGTACTACCGCGGCAGCAGAGCGATACTACCGCTTAGGGCTAGGGGCGTGGGATATGTATCGGGCATTGGGAGTTACCACTCCCCCATACCCGTTCAGTTTGCCCCATCTCCTCGTCCTCTCCTCTCTCAGGAGACTCCCCAAGCACCGGAGGTCCGCCGCCGGGCCGCCGGATCCATGCCATCTCCCTCCGTTCCAACCGGTGGGATCGATCCCCACCTTCTCCTCTTGCCATGGATGTCGGTATTGCCCCCGTTCTTCTCTCCCTTGATCCTCTTTCTTGAATCTAGGTCTTTGGGGTATATTCGTTGCATTCATCGATTTATATGATTAATCGAGGCTTAGGAAGGACTTGGGAGACTGCTAGACTAGGTAGATTGATGATTAGGTATAGAAATATGGACTTTTGCATCTCTGGTAGTACCAGATCTTGCCGCGGCAGGTGTCAGCCCGCTGACAACCGCTCCTGCGGTACTACCGCCGCACCATAGCGGTACTACTTCTTATAAGCGGTACTACCGCTCTCGTGTGCGGTACTACCGCTCTGAGATGCCAATGCCCATACTTCCATGCCTAATTTTCCATCTTTGGTGTTTTGTCTTTCCTTGGCTTATGCACTCTTGTTCTTGTGGTTCTTGTGTGTGTGTGTGTGTGTGTGTGTGTGT
>LR738711.1:421455415-421524660 GCA_902687465.1 Secale cereale
TGGTAGTAGCTCCGGGCATCAGGCATGCCGCAAGAATCCGGACCGTGCAACAGGTTCCAAGCGTTATCGCTCTTCAAATGTACCAGAGGTTGTTGCTACTGCTACTGAGGGCGGCTCGTCTGAGCCGCCAAAGCGCAAGGTCAAAGTTCCAATGTCGAAGGTCTCCGCTGGGCATAAGCGTGCTCATCAGATGTCTGGGATGGAGTTCTGTACCAAGAGGAAGCTCAACCCCTACCGTGTTGCTCAGGGGCTTGCTCTTCAGAACAGTCCATTCTAGAACAGGTTTCAGCAGTCCATCTATCACGATGTCTTGAAGGAAAAGAAGAACTTGTTTGTGAAGGTCAAGTCCGTCGATCTCTCGCACATGGAGAAGGACTTGCGATACTTTGGGAATGCTCTGCAGAGATGTGAGGACTTGGATATCAAGAGGATCATTTCTGTTAACAAGGATTTTGATGCCGAGCTCGTGGCCCAGTTCTTTGCCATCATTCGCTTTGGGCACGATGAGGCCTGCACTCTGACCTGGATGACCAATGGCCATCTTCTGTCTGCACCATGGAAGGACTTCCTGGTCAGCTTATCGTACAATGATGAGGGTACCCAAACCCCACTATGGTTTCGTCCTCATAAGGAGAGCGTCGCTACACATAAGGAGAAGCTTTGGCCCTATTCTACCAGGAAGGTGTCTGAGACTGGGAAGGTTACTTATGAGCTCTGGCCCTTCCTTGACATCATGCACCGGATCTTTCGAAACTCTTTGTTTCCTCGGGTCGGCAACTTGGATCAGGTGCACTCTTACCTTGTTGACATTCTTTTATTCTATCAGGAAGGGCAGGGCACTCAGCAGGTGCTGGATGTGTCAGATGTGATGTGGTCTGAACTTTATTCTACTGTCATGGAGCGCAAGTGCATCGTTTATGGACCCTATCTTATGCTGCTTATCGAGGACACTTGGGCAGCCAAGTTTCCAGATGAGGAGCTTGTCACAGACAACATGGTTTCTCGTGACTCTATCGAGTTGCGTCAGAAGGAGAAGTGGAATACGTCTACTCCTGCACCTCCAGAGCAGGAGACCGTCATATCTGATGATGATGGCGAGGACGATGATGGGGAGGAATATGTGCCCCCATCCGAGGAGCCCTCTTGGGCGAATAAACTCAAGGAGAAGATGAAGTGTCTGTTATGCTTTCAGGCCAAGGGCCAGTACAAGGCTCACAAGGAGGTCAAGATGGCTCGTCGTCGTGACAAGGCCGTTATGAGACAGGTTGGCCTTGAGGTTGCTAGTGGCTCTGAGGAGCGGATCACTAATGAGGAGACTTGGACCAGACTGCACTGCCCATGGTATGACACTGAGGAGGACACCGGAGTTCGCGCTTCTCCCCGTGCAGCAGAGGACTTTGAGGAGGAGGAGGAGCATGACTGGTGATGCCATGGAGATCTACTACCACCGTGTCTCGTGTCGTCCCTTTCCCTTTGGTGTCTTGTTGCTAAAGGGGGGAGTTAGGGACTTGCGGGTTTTGTGTTTGCGTGTTCGCTTTGCGTGTTTGTTCGTGTTCGTCGTGTTCGTTCGCCTTCGTGTTTTGAACTCGTTGAGACCATATGGTGTAAGACATATCTGAACTACCCTATCTTATCTACTTAAGTCTCAGTACTATGTTATCTTGTGAGATGCATCATTATCTGCCCTTATATCGTTGCTCTCATGCTTATCCTTGCTCAGCTGTACTTGTTAATATTCTTATATGCAAGGATGTTGCCTGTCTATAAAATATAGGGCGAGTTTGATCCTAAATATGTGCACATAGCCTTTCATGCTATAATCTCCTTGGTGCACACATCTAGGGGGAGCCCGTCTATACTTTGTAGGGAGTTGGTTTGCTTAATTTTCAGTTACTATACTTTGTGCAAATCCTGTGTTGTCATCAATCCACCAAAAAGGTGGAGATTGTTAGGACATAATTTTCCCGTTTTGTTTTGCTGATTGATGACAATACATTTGCGGACTAATCGTGTGTATTAAGCTTTCCAGGTTATCTAATATAAGGGCACTATGCGATTGCTACCCCTCGAGGTCTTGTCTATAGACGGATTATTTTCCTACGTTTCTTATCGGTGGAATTGAGTCGTAGGGATAACCGTACTATCAAGAGGGGTCCATTTCGGAAGAGTATGGGTGGAATCATCACGTACACACTTTCCTTGCACCCTCGCCTTCTTCCTGCTTCTTTGGAGATTTTGTGTTGTGCCAAACAAGGGATGTTGAGTGCTAAGCGGTAGTACCGCGGTCAGGGTGGTAGTACCGCTTGTAGGCGGTAGTACCGCTTGCTAGTGCCGCTGGTACTAACGCCCTTGTTGTGGTCTCGATTTTTCGTGTCGGGTTCCCGTAAAGGACCACGCAGGGGAGCGGTAGTAGGGATGGCAGTAGCGCGCGGTAGTACCGCTCCTACTATCGCTCAGCTCGCTGCCCTCCTCTGTTTTCAGCGGCTGTAGGGAGCGGCAGCTCCGCCTATAGGCGGTAGTACCGCCCTAATGCGTGTACTACTTCTCCCTTAGCCCTGGTTGCCCCATGCCTGTTTGTCACAACAGTAGTACCGATGTGGTAGCGATAGTACCGCTCTGGCAGCGATAGTACCGCCCAGATGCGGGCTGCGGGCTGCATAACGGTTGGATGTGTCCCCCACTATATAAAGGGGTCTTCCTCTCCAAGAAGACTCACCTCTTCTCCCCCAAGCTCCATTGTTGCTCCAAAAGCTTATTTTCGCCCGATCTCTCTCCCTAGCCAATCAAACTTGTTGATTTTCTAGGGATTGGATGAGAAGGCCCAGATCTACACTTCCACCAAGAGAAATTTGATTCCCCCCACTAATCCCTTGCGGATCTTGTTACTTTCGGGTGTTTGAGCACCCTAGGCGGTTGAGGTCACCTCGGAGCCATATCCATTGTGGTGAAGCTCCGTGCTTTCGTTGGGAGCCTCCAATTCAGTTGTGGAGAGAGCCCCAACCTTGTTTGTAAAGGTTCGGTCACCGCCTTCAAGGGCACCAATAGTGGAATCACGGCATCTCGCATTGTGTGAGGGCGTGAGGAGAATACGGTGGCCCTAGTGGCTTCTTGGGGAGCATTGTGCCTCCACATCGCTCCAACGGAGACGTACTTCCCCTCAGAGGGAAGGAACTTCGGTAAAACATCCTCGTCTTCACCGGCTCCACTTTTGGGTATCTCTCACCTTTACTTCTGCAAGCTTTTATTGTGTTAGTCCCTTGTGCTTGCTTGTGTGCTTACTATTGTCGCATCATATAGGTTGCTCACCTAGTTGCATATCTAGACAACCTATATTGTTGCTAAGTTTTAATCTGGTTAATAAAAGCTAAAATTGTTACTTGCCTATTCACTCCCCCTCTAGTCAACCATATCAATCCTTTCAACCTCGGAGCTCAACTCCGAGGGACACTGCCACAACCCCTAAATGACAGGAAGCACCAAGAACAATGTTCTCGGCACAAAGATATCAAAATGATCCCAACAATACCGGTGTTATCCTAAAAACAATTTAGTGGAAAAGAGGGTAGGAAGTCAAAACTTCTACGTCAAGAGTCCTCACCAAAGCGATGAAGGGGATAAGGAGAAAAAACTTCCTACTATCTGATATATATAGTCCTAAGATTCAAAACATTTTTTAAATTCTAGACTCAACATCGGCAGCGGTTCGATCAAGCAGGGGCTCCTAGGTCGGGGAAGGCTCTGATACCAACTTGTAACACCCAAGATGCGACTATATCTCCTACGTGTCGAGGCACGACTTAGAGGCATAATCACATTTTTGTATGATCACAAGATGGTCATCTTCACACATTCCCATGTACAAGAACAAAGGGGAAAATACATAGTTGGCTTACATCGCCACTTCACACAATGCATAAATAAGTCATACATTCATCCAAGTATAATCATGGTCCAGCTACGGACAAATCCAAATGAAAAGAAGATAACCACCCACTATGGCCGATCGGCCCTAGTAGGAACCACTACTGATCGTCGGGATATGTCACATACATTCGCCCACGTTCTTCATCGAACTCCCACTTGAGTTCCCGGCCATCACCTGAATCGTACTCGATTGTACCTGCACCTGTATTTGTAGTAAACTGTGAGTCACGAGGATTCAGCAATCCCATTCCTGGGTATCAAAAGTATCAAAGCCTTTGGGTAAGGATAAAGTGTATAAGGGGCTGCTGCAAGCACTAAGCATTGATGAGGTGGCTAGCTTACGTATCACTAGAGCGAGAAGAGAAGTGAAAGCCATCGGTCGTGAACTAATCATGATCACTAGATGATCCTGTCTACCTATGAGTCATCCATAACCCAGCCGCGTTCTCTTCCCGAACTCCCTCGAAAAGAGACCATCATGACTACTGTCAGGTCCGGAATTTCAGGACGTAATTTTTCCCCAAAAGCGGACCTTGTGCTCACCAGCCCCAGGATTACTGTTAGCTGATGAGACACCTCTTGATACAGAAAATTCCAAGCAAAAGTACAATTATGTAGTACAATACCATTCTGGTCTTATAAGTACAACACGGGGTTTCCTAGTGGATGATGGCGGAAGCGGTTGCGACGCGTCGGCGTCTGTGGGACTCCATTTCCCACGGGAACAGCTGACCATGATAACTCCTATCTTTGCGGGGCTGCTATCCCAATGGAATAGGCTCTGGGGTAGCATCACGTCGTTCCTTCCCACGCAAGGAATCTGGCCAAGACAATAGCCAGGGACATGCCAGTGAGTACTTTGAATGTACTCGCAAACATTATGAACATAGGTGAGACATAAACATGCTCAAGGATGTTCTAGGATTATTTGACAATAATGATGCGACAGGATATAATTTCAAGCATGACGTTCGAGAAAAAGGGCATATGCAATCCGAAAGTAATAATGAAATAAATAACAGGCATGCCACAGTCGGGCGTCTGAGCGACACCGCAGAAAGGGCTTATAAGGAAAAGGAGATAAAAGACAAGAATGCCGCAGTCGGACATCTGAGCGACATCACATAAAGGGCTTATAAATAAGGGGAATGCCACAGTCGGACGTCTGAGCGACATCACAGAAAGGGCTTGTAAAATAAGAGAAATGCCACAGTCGGACGTCTGAGCGACATCACAGAAAGGGCTTATAAATAAAGAGAAATGCCATAGTCGGACGTCTCAGCGACATCACAGAAAGGGCTTATAAATTAAGAGAAATGCCACAGTCCGACGTCTGAGTGACATCACAGAAAGGGCTTATAAAATAAGAGAAATGCCACAGTCGGACGTCTGAGCGACATCACAGAAAGGGCTTATAAATAAAGAGAAATGCCACAGTCGGACGTCTGAGCGACATCACAGAAAGGGCTTGTAAAATAAAGAGAACTGACAGGGAATATCCGGGAGGTAGAACCGTCCTGCGGATACTCGTTGTTTCAAGTAATATGAACGGTTAGTCTTCAACGGTGATAAATCACAATTATTACCTGACACAGGTCATGAGTAAAGTTCTGTCTTAAATGTTTCTCCTCCGAAGACCGACTCTAAGACCGGCACTCGACCCATCCCAGACTGTAGTCCTTAACCATGGACACGGCTATTCGAATAGGTTTTATATCTCTGCAGAGGGTGTACTCTTTACCCACGGATAACGGATTTTCTATAGCCCTTCTGGACTAATTCCGTCTACGGTCTTTTAATTTGAAGGCACACCTGACTGCACACACCAGCCTAACTTACCGGTGTCTGGAATCACCCACGACACCAGTTAAGCCAAACTTTAAGTGGGGAGGCTACAATCTCGACTAGCATGGGATCACAACAATTTATAACGCGCGCGAGAAACTGGAGACGCTATCCCCTTCGGCTACAACCGAAACACCCATGCCCCCGGACCAGGTGGCCTGCCTACCGGATGCAGCCGGTATCTTCCACCGTGGCCTCTCTGTATGGTGTGTGATAGAACAGGAGTCGGCAAATTTACTAAACCGTACCCTACCTGAAGCAGGGACACGTGGTAGTACGAAACAAGTATGGGGGTTACCGGAGCAAGACTCGATCTGTGGTCGACTTAGGAGGTTATATAAATACCTTGCATGGTTAGTGCCTTAATGATCTCACAGTTCCCTGACAGGGGCACTCTCCTCATGCTACAAGCTGCCTCACTGCACATCCTCGTCACAACGAGATGTCAGTCTCGGGGTTGGTTCAACGAAACACACCCCTCCTTCGGACTCTATCCGAACTATTACCAGGCAGATGTAGCAAGAGGAGTGGTGGCTGTTACCAGTATTACATACAAAACTGAAAAGAAATGCTCAACTCATGATGATATGCAAGTGTATGCCTTCCACATGAAATAATGATGTTCAGACTTTGGCATGTCGATGGAGTTCTTGAGATTAAGCAAACAACCACAAAAATGGTATTCATCACAAGGTTCAAGATGCTTGCCTTCAAGTAGATGGGAGGAGAAAAGCATTCCAAGAACTTTGGAAGCTTTCTCCCTCTTCGAAAATCCTAAAAGAATGAAAAGGAAATCAATACATAGGTTTGGAACGTCCCCAAAAAGTTGTCTGGAAAAATTTCACATAAATATGAAAATAAACTAGACAATATTTGGGAAACAGCAGAAAAAGAATCAACTCATTTGGAGTTATATCTAAAAGGATATTGCCAGTCAAAGTTTAGTCAACTCTGGTTTTAATAAAAACCAGAAAAAGGAAAACGAATCGGCTCCGAAGGCATTTTCAAAGAAGAGAAGACGTACTTGGGAGAGTGCGCCTCCACTTAAACAGGCGGGCTGGGGACGTGAGGGGATGACAGTGGGACCCACGGGCCCACCTGTCATGTTTGATTGGTCTAACTGCCTCCTTCCTCCTTCGCCCGACGGAGACGAAGCTCCGACGATCGTCGCCGGCGAACGGCGGCTTCTCGAGGGCGTTCGATTGCAGGGATGGATCCGCGTGGTTGGTGCGGTCCTCCCGGTAGTCGAGGAGGTGACGGAGGTGGAGGAACGCGCCGGCGACGAGCTTTGCGGCGGACGGCGGCCTCGGGTGGAATTGGGGTTCCGACCTGCGGTGGTTCTCGAGCTAGTTTGAGACGTCGGGCAGCTTCGCAAGGATGAGTGGAGTCGAGTGGTGGTACTGGTTGGACGGGAGGGGCTCGGGCTGAGGCGTATTGAGCTGGACCGTGGCGGCGGCTGTACTTCGCCGGAGTTGGGGAAGAAGCCTCCCCGAGGTGATTTGCTGCTGTGGGGGCGCTCTGAGAGGTGGCTGGAGGTCGTCTGAGGCTGCGGAGGAGCTCGGGGCAGCCTTAAATAGGCGAATGAATGCGGTTCTGCCGGCCATGGATAAGGACGCCGGCGACCGGCGTTCTGTTGCTCAGGGCGACGTGGCGGCGACGCACGCTCGGGGACAAACTCACTGACGCACTGGGGCTATTCCAGGGGCAGGTGGCGGACACTGGTGGCTTGGGCGGCTCTGCCCGCAGGAGGAGCTGCCGGAGCTGCCCGCTAGCCGCCGCGGCCGACCTGACGGCGGTCCTGTGGAGCTCCAGGGCTGCCCCTGCGGTTCAGGGATAAGAGGGCGTGCTGTCAGCGCGAGAGGGGCGGCCAAAACGTGCGCGAGGCGTCGGCAAAGGGACGCGGCGGCTCGGTGCGCGCGCGTGCAAAACGTGCGCTCTGGGCGCGCCCAGAGCATGCACATGAGTTGCTCGACGAAATGCCTCTGCTAGTTACAGGGTCTGGTTGGAGCTGGGGTTTAGCAGGTGTGGTTTAGGGATTGAGGGGAGGTTAGTGGACATGGCATTAGGCACTGAGGGTCAAGTTCACAGTGCAAGGCAAAAACTCATGTCAAAACTGTTCATGCCTGCCAAGTACTCGACAGAATGCTATGAGCATGTGGGCACTTCTTCTGGTGGCCAAAAACTCCAGATCATGGCCTCCTTAGGTGAAGGTGGTGATGGCAAAGTTAGATGAGCAAAACCAGAAACTTGCCAGTGCAAGTTTTGCAATTCTTCAGTTCTGGACAGGAAATGAAGGGCACTGTTCCATGAACTAAAAATGTCCCAATGGGTCCACTCTTTTGGACTTAAGGGTTTTGCAAGATGGGCTACAAGCAGGAAGAAACTCAAGAGCATTGGAGCAAGATAAACTAGGGTTGTAGTTCAAAATGCCAAACTGGACCAGAATAGAAAAGAGGTTGATTCACTCAACTTTTCCAAAGAACTCAAAAGGGTTTTTTGCATAAAGTTGATTGATATACTCCTATGAACATCCCATAATTTTGGTGGGAGCATGAGGGAAATATTTAATGGGGTTGCAGTGCAATGTGGCCTACTGAGTCAGATTGGAAATCCTGCTGTGGAGCTCAAAATATTAAATCAAACAAATATATTCCTGCATAAAAGTGATCTAATAATATCACATGACATCCCCAAATTTTAGTTGGAATTTTAGATAAACCTATCCAAGGGTTGTAGTACAAATGGGGCCTTAAAACTAGGTTTAGTTATTTATATAGAGAAGTAAATTGGAGACTAAATATAATTAAACTAGCTGATAAAAGCAAGGTCTTTAAAAGGCATAAAAGAGAAACTAACATTAAAAGGGAAGTTTTTACTAGTGACAAACATTCCAACAGAAGTCAGAGCAAGAATTTCCCTGGAATCCAAAGGAACATTTAGCAGAAGGCAAAAATTTTATTCATTGGCAAAATTTTAATCAATAAAACATTGCTAAATTTTTGGGGGTGTTACAACACTACCCCCCTTAAGAAAAATCTCGTCCTCGAGATTTGTTAAGGGTAGCTATAAGGTCTGCTGCTGCCTCAAAAGATACTATCAAAGTTTTACTGCTCTAATAATGCAATTAACAACTACTACCGTGCATGAGTGAACAGTGATACAACTGGTGTGGCACGGGGAGAAGAATATCTACTGTCGTGGAAAACGATATATTTCTACTCTGGGACATAGTAATTCTAGAAATATTATTTTCTAAAATTACAAATACGCCGGTTGCACCCGAGGGCACAGTGCTCTCACTGGTTGACAGGTGGGGCCTAGGCCCCTTGTCAGCCTCTTCTTCCTCCTCCGGCTCTCTCTCTCTCCCGCGCGCTTTCCCGCACTTTCTCCACCGGCGACGGCTAGCCCGTAGGGCATCTAGGCCGTACTGCCGTAGTGCGCGGCGTGCTAGCTGCCGGTGCAGCGTGCACTCACCTCGCGGGCCAGCGTGCTGTCGGCACTACTCGAGGATTCGCCTCCGAACACCGGCGGTCGAGCGACGAGCGGTGCTGGTGGACTCCGCCCACCGTACACCGATCTCGAGCTATAAAACGGCCGAGGTGCTGCTTCTTCTTCCTCTCACCTGGCCTCTCCCTCTTCTCCTTTCTTCCTTCTCCTCTGTTTGTGTTTGCAGGAGCTCGGGTCGAGGCTCTAATGGCGGAGGCGATGCCGGACTGGTGCATGGTGCTCATGAGCGTGGGGTTGGCGGCATTGCTGGGTGTATCGGTGCTCTTGTGTGCGATGATCCTCGACGATCGTCGTGATGCGGCGGCTCGAGTGCTAGCTCTCCGCGGCAGCGGCGATTACGAGGATTAGATGAGGATGGCAGTGCTAAAATAAATCCCCACGAGTTTCTTTTCAAGAAACTATGGTGTGCAAGGAGGTGTTTTGAGGGAGCGGTTGTAGGAGAATTAGCAACTTAGTGTAGGTGCGGAATGGCCAGAGTTGTATCATCGATGTGATGCTGTGTGGTGAACGAAAAATTCTATCTTATGCAGATGGACCGGATGCAATCACACAGGATAAAATTTATTTCACACACGATGTGCTACATAAAAACGGTACGGATACACTCACGTGGCAGTTACGTCTAAAATATAAACGGTAAATGTTCGAGAAAAAAGGCATATGCAATCCGAAAGTAATAATGAAATAAATAACAGGCATGCCACAGTCGGGCGTCTGAGCGACACCGCAGAAAGGGCTTATAAGGAAAAGGAGATAAAAGACAAGAATGCCACAATCGGACGTCTGAGCGACATCACAGAAAGGGCTTGTAAAATAAAGAGAACTGACAGGGAATATCCGGGAGGTAGAACCGTCCTGCGGATACTCGCTATTTCAAGTACTATGAACGGTTAGTCTTCAATGGTGATAAATCACAATTATAACCTGACACAGGTCATGAGTAAAGTTCTGTCTTAAATGTTTCTCCTCCGAAGACTGACTCTAAGACCGGCACTCGACCCATCCCAGACTGTAGTCCTTAACCATGGACACGGCTATTTGAATAGGTTTTATATCTCTGCAGAGGGTGTACTCTTTACCCACGGATAACGGATTTTCTATAGCCCTTCTGGACTAATTCCGTCTACGGTCTTTTAATTTGAAGACACACCTGACTTCACACACTAGCCTAACTTACCGGTGTCTGGAATCACCCACGACACCAGTTAAGCCAAACTGTAAGTGGGGAGGCTACAACCTCGACTAGCATGGGATCACAACAATTTATAACGCGTGTGAGAAACTGGGGACGCTATCCCCTTCGGCTACAACCGAAACACCCATGCCCCCGGACCAGGTGGCCTGCCTACCGGATGCAGACGGTATCTTCCACCGTGGCCTCTCTGTACGGTGTGTGATAGAACAGGAGTCGGCAAATTTACTAAACCGTACCCTACCTGAAGCAGGGACACGCGGTAGTACGAAACAAGTATGGGAGTTACCGGAGCAAGACTCGATCTGTGGTCGACTTAGGAGGTTATATAAATAACTTGCACGATTAGTGCCTTAATGGTCTCACAGTTCCCTGACAGGGGCACTCTCGTCATGCTACAAGCTGCCTCACTGCACATCCCCGTCACAACGAGATGTCAGTCTCGGGGTTGGTTCAACGAAACACACCCCTCCTTCGGACTCTATCCGAACTATTACCAGGCAGATGTGGCAAGAGGAGTGGTGGCTGTTACCAGTATTACATACAAAACTGAAAAGAAATGCTCAACTCATGATGATATGCAAGTGTATGCCTTCCACATGAAATAATGATGTTCAGACTTTGGCATGTCGATGGAGTTCTTGAGATTAAGCAAACAACACACAAATGGTATTCATCACAAGGTTCAAGATGCTTGCCTTCAAGTAGATGGGAGGAGAAAAGCATTCCAAGAACTTTGGAAGCTTTCTCCCTCTTCAAAAATCCTAAAAGAATGAAAAGGAAATCAATACATAGGTTTGGAACGTCCTGAAAAAGTTGTCTTGAAAATTTTCACATAAATTTGAAAATAAACTAGACAATATTTGGGAAACAACAGAAAAAGAATCAACTCATTTGGAGTTATATCTAAAAAGATATTGCCAGTCAAATTTTAGTCAACTCTGGTTTTAATAAAAACCAGAAAAAGGAAAACGAATCGGCTCCGAAGGCGTTTTCAAAGAAGAGAAGACGTACTTGGGAGAGTGCGCCTCCACTTAAACAGGCGGGCTGGGGACGTGAGGGGCTGACAGTGGGACCCACGGGCCCACCTGTCATGTTTGACTGGTCTAACTGCCTCCTTCCTCCTTCGCCCGACGGAGACGAAGCTCCGGCGATCTTCGCCGGTGAACGGCGGCTTCTCGAGGGCGTTCGAGTGCAGGGATGGATCCGTGGGGTTGGTGCGGTCCTCCCGATAGTCGAGGAGGTGACGGAGGTGGAGGAATGCGCCGGCGACGAGCTTCGCGGTGGACGGCGGCCTCGGGTGGAATTGGGGTTCCGACCTGCGGTGGTTCTCGAGCTCGTTTGAGACATCGGGCAGCTTCGCAGGGATGAGTGGAGTAGAGTGGTGGTGCTAGTTGGACGGGAGGGGCTCGGGCTGAGGCGTATTGAGCTGGACCGTGGCGGCGGCTATACTTCGCCGGAGTTAGGGAAGAAGCCTCCCCGAGGTGATTTGCTGCTGTGGGGGCGCTCTGAGAGGTGGTTGGGGGTCGTCTGAGGCTGCGGAGGAGCTCGGGGCAGCCTTAAATAGGCGAATGAAGGCGGTTTCGCGGCGGCCGTGGATAAGGACGCCGGCGACCGGCGTTCTGTTGCTCAGGGCGACGTGGCGGCGACGCACGCTCGGGGATAAACTCACTGACGCACTGGGGCTGTTCCAGGGGGCAGGTGGCGGGCGCTAGTGGCTTGGGCGGCTCTGCCCGCAGCAGGAGCTGCCGGAGCTGCCCGCTAGCCGCCGCGGCCGACCTGACGGCGGTCCTGTGGAGCTCCAGGGCTGCCCCTGCGGTGTAGGGATAAGAGGGCGTGCTGTCGGCGCGAGAGGGGCGGCCAAAACGTGCGCGAGGCATCGGCAAAGGGACGCGGTGGCTCGGTGCATGCGCGTGCAAAACGTGCGCTCTGGGCGCGCCCAGAGCATGCACATGAGTTGCTCGACAAAATGCCTATGCAAGTTACAGGGTCTGGTTGGAGCTGGGGTTTAGCAGGTGTGGTTTAGGGGTTGAGGGGAGGTTAGTGGACATGGCATTAGGCACTGAGGGTTAAGTTCACAGTGCAAGGCAAATCTCATGTCAAAACTGTTCATGCCTGCCAAGTGCTCGACAGAATGCTATGAGCATGTGGGCACTTCTTCTAGTGGCCAAAAACTCCAGATCAGGGCCTCCTTAGGTGAAGTGTTGATGGCAAAGTTAGATGAGCAAAACCAGAAACTTGCCAGTGCAAGTTTTGCAATTCTTCAGTTCTGGACAGGAAATGAAGGGCACTGTTCCATGAACTAAAAATGTCCCAATGGGTCCACTCTTTTGGACTTAAGGGTTTTGCAAGATGGGCTACAAGCAGGAGGAAACTCAAGAGCATTGGAGCAAGATAAACTAGGGTTGCAGTTCAAAATGCCAAACTGGACCAGAACAGAAAAGAGATTGATTCACTCAACTTTTCCAAAGAACTCAAAAGGGTTTTTGCATAAAGTTGATTGATATACTCCTATGAACATCGCATAATTTTGGTGGGAGCATTAGGGAAATATTTAATGGGGTTGCAGTGCAACGTGGCCTACTGAGTCAGATTGGAAATCCTGTTGTGGAGCTCAAAATATTAAATCAAACAAATATATTCCTGCATAAAAGTGATCTAATAATATCACATTACATCCCCAAATTTTAGTTGGAATTTTAGATAAACCTATCCAAGGGTTGTAGTACAAATGGGGCCTTAAAACTAGGTTTAGTTATTTATATAGAGAAGTAAATTGGAGACTAAATATAATTAAACTAGCTGATAAAAGCAAGGTCTTTAAAAGGCATAAAAGAGAAACTAACATTAAAAGGGAACTTTTTACTAGTGACAAACATTCCAACAGAAGTCAAAGCAAGAATTTCCCTGGAATCCAAAGGAACATTTAGCAGAAGGCAAAATTTTAATTCATTGGAAAATTTTAATCAATAAAACATTGCTAAATTTTTGGGGGTGTTACAACTACTCACATGGTAGTGTATTATGTTTGAGTTTTTATGTCAAATTATCTACAACCGGATATTAACAAATTCCAATCTGCCACATAACCGCGGGCACGGCTTTCGAAAGATCATAACCCTGCAGGGTTGTCCCAACTTAGCCCATCACAATCTCTCGTGATCAACAAAGGTAAAAAAACCCGTATCTTAGGGACAACCCGATTAGATCGGAATCCCGGTGTACAAGATATTTTGACAATGGTAAAACAAGTCCAGCAAGACCTCCCTACGTGCCGACACCTGATAGGAGCCGCGCGTATCTCATCTCAGGCCAAGATCGGATGTGCACTCCGTACAACTAAAACCAATCCTCGAGTTTCCCTGTGGTGGCGCTGCAAGGGGATCTAGTTTGGACCAACACTCATGAGGAGCACTGGCCCGGGGTTGTTAATTAAGTCCATAGGTGCTAGCCGGTCCCTATGCAAGATTTAGTTATTAGGCAAATGGTAAAACCAAAGTTGGGCCTTGCTCGAGGAGTTTTATTCAAAGCGAACTATCAAGGGGGGCCCATAAACCCCAACCGCGTTAGGAACGCAAAATCAACAAACGTAACACCGGTTTATCGGTTCTTAAGGCGGCATGACTGGAACAAAACACCGAGCAAAAGGCCAAGCCTTCCACCCATTGCCAAGTATATAGGTGCATTAATTTAAATAGAGATATTGTGATATTCCCAAAATAGTTAAACCAATATGGAGCAAACTTCATCTTCACCTGCAACTATCAATGCTATAAGAGGGTCTTGAGCAAAAGCGTACTTAGCCAAACAACGATTTGGTAGGAAGGTAGTTAGAGGTTTCATGGCAAGGTAGGGGCTGACAAGCAAATAGATAGGTACCGTGACAAAGCGATAGAGCGAGACAACTAGAATAGCAACGATAGAGGTGATATCAAGGAATGGTCATCTTGCCTAGTATCCCGCAAGGAAGAAGAACGAGTCCATGAAGAAGACAAATGGACGTAGTCGAACGGATCCTCACAACTCTTGTGCGAAAGCGAAGCTATCGAGAGAAGCAAACCTGAAAGAAGCAAACCACATGGTAAACACACATATCATCATCATGGCATATGATGCTCAAACAAGTATGATGCATGTCCGGTTTTAAATATGCATGGCATGGCAAAGTGCACAAACAACACTACAATTTAAGTGGAGCTTAATATGCAACGAGTTTCATATTGACAAAACACCATGTTAGAGTATTTAGTTTGATCTCGTTATGAACCCAACAAGTTTAAATGTTTTTTAAACATGGCAAGAGGTGAAGCATAAGTAAACTAGCTATCTAGGCATTTTAAATGAGGCCGGAATAACAAACAACAATTCCGGAAAACCCCCATGTGCATATTATGAATTTGGTACTGTTCTGCCTATTACTTAATTTTAAGGTTATTAAACAGCAAAAGTAAATGCACCAGGTTATTTTATACATTTTCCACCCCATTTACATATAAAGTTTAATAAATTTGGAGCTACGGTTATTTAGTTATGAAATAAATCATTTTAGCATGTTATTTAAGCAAACTTATGCAAACATCAATTTAAACATTTTAAACATGGATGAAAGTGGCATATTATTAAACTACACAAAATTCTTAGCAGTTTTCATATATAACATGTTTAATCATTTTCATCCGATGCACAGTTGTCAAGTTACTAAATGCATGAAGTTATAGGGTTTTTCTATAAAACAGTAAATCATGGATTAATAGGCAAATTCGTAGCGCAGGGAAAAAACATCAGGCCAAAACTGGTGGTTGCTGGGCTCTCACCATGGGTGGGCAGCTGGGCCAGCTGGGAAGCAGGCGCGACCCAGTATGGCGATGGACGCGGCCGGCCCATGCGGAAAATTGACGAGCGGGGCGCTCGTCTCGTGCACCTGAGCGAGCAGAGGCCGACGGCGGCATGACTTGGTGCGGCTCCAGGAAGTAGAGGCAGCAGCGGTCAGAAGGGTGGCGATGGCGCGAGGACTCGCCGGATCTTGGCGGATCCGAGGCCTTGCGGAGGGGCACGGGGAGATTGGCCGGATCTCGTTGTGGGCGCTGAGAGGAACCGGATCCGGCGGCCGACGCCTTTATCTGAAGAAGAGGGCAGCCATGGCGGCTCCAGGGACTTGATGGGGCGGCGGCTTGGCGCTGGCGAGGCATGAGGTCGGGGATGGAGCAGACGATGGCGAAAGCTCCTGGCAATGGGGCGGTTCCCTCTGGTTCGGTCGGCCTACGGTGGCGCGGACAAGGGGAAGGCAACGACGATGTGGGCACGACCATGGATGCTCTTGCGGGTTTCCGGGAGAAGAGAGGACATGTGAGAGAGGGAACAAGAGAAGAAGGGAAGGAGAAGCAGTGAGCGGGGCGGTGCCGTTACCAAAGTTGGAGACGAGGTGGAGTGGCGCTGGTCTCCGGCGAGGTCAGACGAAGGTGGCGACGAGCTCTCTCGATAAACTCGGGGATCGAAGCAGGAGGAGGGGGCTCGTGCGGGAGTTGGGAGGCGCTGGGGCTGCAGGGGCTCTCCGGGCCATCGGGTCTGAGATCCGGCGGTCCAGATTGAGTGGGAAGTGGCTTTGGTGGTTGGCTGGATCTCAAGAGAGGTGGGAGGAGGTTGCGGGATCGAGGGAAGGGATCCCGAGAGGATCTGGTGGAGTGGCGGCGGGGATGGGACAAGCTGCCTAGAATTTAGGGTTTGGTTTAGAAATAGACTAGGTGGGCTATATATAGGCAAATATGGCTAGGTTAATTCCCTCCGATTTAGATCGGACAGTCGAGAAAAATAGACTAGGGAGTCCTAATAAGAAAACAGAGATGTTTTAGGGATGTTTGGGGATGATCCAGACCCATTGGTACCGACATCCCGGTTCGTGTTCGGGGTAGTTTCAGACGCACACGAGGGGTCGATGCAGCATGCAAAGAGGGGTTAGGGAAACACGATCAAGTGTGGTTGGGCAGAAAATGGTCAACGAAGACAAGCGGTCTGACAACATGCCACGAAGACAAAGAGGGAGGCGACAACTATGAATGACTACGAGTTTTAAGAAAAAAATGCAGATGAAATTCACATGATGCCATGATGAAATGCAACAAGCAAAAGAAAACACACGACAACAACGATATAACTGGAAGGCTTCTGGAGCGTCGGTCTCGGGGTGTCACAGCCTCTCCCCCCTTAGTCCAGATTGAGGTCATCCAGGCCCGCGAGATTCTCGACTATAGACTAGCGGATGCCCGCGCGGCTCTGCTCACGCCTACCGCTCCTCCACCCTCTACGGAGGACGCCACCCCAGCGCAGCCTCACCGCGCCGGTGGCCTTCTTCCTCGTACCGCCGCTCTCCACGCCCAAAGCGCGTCTCGTGTCCTGGGGTCAAGCAGCCCCCAATGGCTCCTTAATGCGTGCCCTCTTCTGGAACATCTGCGGCTTCAGTCATGATGGCCATAGTCGCCAACTCATTGAGTACATGCGAGATGAACACATTGACGTCGCCATCCAAGAAACCATGCGCACGGAATTCTCTCTTCCGGAGCTCGACTGACTAAGCTCCCACCTCTTCGCTTGGCATTGGCTCGCTTCTAGTGGGAGTGTCGGCCATTCAGGTGGCATCCTCTTAGGTGTGATGGATGCCACCTTCGAGGTTGGTAGCATGGACCGGGGCCAGTTCTTTGTTAGCATGGAACTCTATGAACGAGTGCTTAACTTCAAGTGGGAGGTCATCATCGTTGACAGCCCGGCTGACCATAGTAGGTCTGCCTCCTTCCTCGAGGAGCTCCACCGAAAGGTTTCGGCTGCCTCTCTTTCGGTGGTGGTTGGAGGAGATTTTAACCTCCTCTGATTTGCGGAAGACAAGAGCAATTCGAATGTCAACTTTGTGCGGATGCAAATGTTTGATGAATGCATTGCTGACCTTGGTCTCCGTGAGATAGATAGGATTGGTGCCAGGTTTACCTGGACCAAATCGTCAGGCATCCCCGACCCAGTCCATCCTGGACAGGGTCCTAGTCTCCCCGGAATGGGACATCCGCTGCTCCCTAGCTTCCCTCCGGGCCATCACCCGGATCGGCTCCGATCACGTGACCCGTCCTCCGCCGACGAGCGGTCGCCGATTCCCCCCGATTATGGTTTGAGACATTCTGGTTGTCCCAAACTGGTTTCGTGGCGGCGGTCGGTGATCGCTGGGAGGAGGCTTGTGCTCATCCCCATCCCCACCCCCCCCCTCGGCCATCGACTCGTGGCAATTCTGTGCCAAGCATGGCCGACAGTTCATGAAGGGATGGGGTGCCAACCTGGGGTGTGACCTCCACGAGCGCAAGAAGGCCCTGTTGACTGCCATCCAGGCCCTGAACCTTCTTGCAGACGCGACCGGCCTCTCTCCTAACGAGTGGCTCTCTCGATACGACTTGGAATACCAACTCTCCGTCATCTACTCCAACGAGGAGGCCTAGTAGCATCTTCGTGGTGCTCAGAAATGGGTATTGAAGGGTGATGCAAACACGTGCTACTTTCAAGACATTGTGAATGGCCGCTGTAGACGCAACACCGCCCCCCTCCTGTGGGATGGCGCGACCCTCCTGCAGTGCCCTTGTGACATTTGGGCCCATGTGACAGGTTCTATAGGTCCCTATTCTCAGCCGCTCCTCGGAGCGTTCTTTCTCTAGCCTGTGATTGCTGGATGATACGTCCATTTTGCATCATGCTTACATGTTGATATTTATTGCATTATGGGCTGTTATTACATGTTTTGTCACAATACTCATGCCTTTTCTCTCTTATTTTACAAGGTTTACATAAAGAGGGAGAATGCCAGCAGCTGGAATTCTGGGCTGGAAAAGGAGCAAACTCTGGAAACCTATTCTGCACAACTCAAAAAGCCTTGAAACTACACAGGATTCCGTTTCATAAAATATAAAAAATATCTGGCAAAAGAAAATCACAAGGGGGGCCATCTGCTGTCCACGAGGGTGGGGGCGCGCCCCCCCTCTCTAGGCGCGCCCCCTGTATCGTGGGCCCCCCGATGCCCCCCGATGCCCATGTTCTCCTATATGAGGTGTTTTGACCTGGAAAAAATCATAAGGAGGTTTTCGGTACCGGACGCCGCCGTCTCGAGGCGGAACCTTGGCAGAACCCAATCTAGGGCTCCGGCAGAGCTGTTCTGCCGGGGATACTTCCCTCCGGGAGAGGGAAATCGTCACCGCTGTCATCACCAACAAATGTGCCATCTTGGGGAGGGCTATCTTAATCAACATCTTCACCAGCACCATCTCCTCTCAAACCCTAGTTCATCTCTTGTATCCAATCTTTGTACCCAAACCTCAGATTGGTACCTGTGGGTTGCTAGTAGTGTTGATTACTCCTTGTAGTTGATGATAGTTGGTTTCTTTGGTGGAAGATCATATGTTCAGATCCATTATGCATATTAATACCCCTCTGATCATGAACAATATTATGTGTTGTGAGTAGTTACTTTTGTTCCTGAGGACATGGGAGAAGTCTTGCTATTAGTAGTCATGTGAATTTGGTATTCGTTCGATATTTTGATGAGATGTATGTTGTCTCTCCTCTAGTGGTGTCATGTGAACGTCGACTACATGACACTTCACCATTATTGACACTTCACCATTATTTGGGCATAGAGGAAGGCATTGGGAAGTAATAAGTAGATGATGAGTTGCTAGAGTGACAGAAGCTTAAACCCTAGTTTATGCGTTGCTTCGTAAGGGGCTGATTTGGATCCACTTGTTTCATGCTATGGTTAGGTTTACCTTAATACTTCTTTTGTAGTTGCGGATGCTTGCATTAGAGGTTAATCATAAGTGGGAGGCTTGTCCAAGTAAGGACAACACCCAAGCACCGGTCCACCCACACACCAAATTATCAAAGTACCGAACGCGAATCAGATGATCGTGATGAAAACTAGCTTGACGATAATTCCCATGTGTCCTCGGGAGCGCTTTCCTTCATATAAGAGTTTGTTCAGGCTTGTCCTTTGCTACAGAAAGGATTGGGCCACCTTGCTGCACCTTATTTACTTTTACCTTTTGTCACTTGCTACCATTTACCCTATCACAAAACTATCTGTTACCTATAATTTCAGTGCTTGCAGAAAATACCTTACCGAAAACTGCCTATCATTTCCTTCTGCTCCTCATTGGGTTTACACTCTTACTTATCGAAAGGACTATGATAGATCCCCTACACTTGTGGGTCATCACTGGACCGGCCTCCAGCTAGTCTCCGATGCGGAGAACGCGACCCTTACGGCCCCCTTTTCCGAGGGTGAGGTTTGGGCTGCCATTAGAGGCATGAACCCTACCTTGGCTCCAGGCCCGGATGGCCTCCCGGTTAAATTATTCCAGACCTTCTGGAACGTGATCAAGCCCATCTTTGATGAGTTCTACGTTGGGTCCATCGACCTAGGACGCCTCAACTATGGGATCATTTCCTTCATCTCCAAGGTGCTTGGGGCTTCCGACATCTGCCAGTTCCGTCGGATCACGGCCATCAATGTGATTTTCCGGATTGTGGCAGAAGGGTACGCCAATAGGGTGACCCTGCTTGCCAACCACGTTACCCACCCCAACCAGTTCGCCTTCATTCAAGGGCGCTATATCCTGGATGGGGTTCTAGTCCTTCATGAAGTCCTCCATGAGGTCCGTTCTGAACACCTCAGGGTGGTTTCCCGAAGATCGATTTCCATAAGGTGTACGACACTATTAGTTGGCCCTTACTTCGAGAAGTTCTGCTCTGGAAGTGCTTTGACGACCGGTGGGATCACCAGAGTGATGCAGATGGTTTCCTATGGTCGCACTGCTCTGAACATCAATGGGGAGATCGGTCCTTACTTCTCCAACCTTTGTGGGGTTAGACAAGGCGACCCCTTCTCCCCATTCTTGCTCAATATGGTGGTGGACGCGCTTGCCGCCATCTTGGATAAGGCTAAGGTTGCATGCCATATTTGTGGGATCACCCCCACCAGGTCGGCGGCTCCAAGATCTCCCTTCTCCAGTACGTCGACGACACCATCATCATGGTCGAAGACTCGGAAGCGGGCATCTCTAATCTTAAGTTCCTCCTCCTCTGCTTCCATCAAATGTCTGGCCTCAAGATCAACTTCGACAAGAGTGATGTGATGGTGATGGGCTACTCTCTGGCCGAGTGCCTGAACATTGCCAACCGAGTCAACTGCCGCCTGGGCTCCTTCCCCACGACATGCTTGGGAATGCCCATTAGCGACTCTCGACTTATTGTCGCTGACTTGCATCTGACCGTGGCCAAGCTGCAAACTCCCATTGAGCCATGGCAGGGTAGGTGGTTGTCAAAGGCAGCTCATACAATTCTCATCAACTCCTCCCTCTCTAGCCTCCTCTTGTTCCTCATGAGCTTCTACAGCCTTCACGAGACTCTGCACCATGAGATCGCCAAAGTCCAGTCTCATTTCTATTGGGCTGGCGACAACAATAAGCAGAAATACCATATGGTCAGCTGGCTTGACATTTGCAAGCCTCAGGAACAAGCAGGCCTCGGTATCATGTGCTCCAAGCGCATGAATATTGCCCTCTTATCCCGCTGGCTCTCGCACATGTCGCAAGGTCATGGTGGCCTCTGGTTAGACATCATTCGGAACAAGTACCTGCATGGACAACCCCTAGGCTTCTGCCAGAGATCTGGTGGTTCCCAGTTCTAGCAGTCGGTCGTCCAACTTCTCCCATTCCTCCACATTTGGACCTCCATCTCGGTGGGATCTGGGGCTGCGACTTTGTTCTGGTTTGACCGGTGGGCCGGAGACACCCCCTTCGCTGCGCGCTTCCCTCAACTCTTCTCCATCGCTGTCTACCCTTCGATCTTAGTAGAGAGGGCCCTTATTGACTTAGGGCGCCTCGCATTCCGGAGGCCTTTTGGGCCTCCGGATTCCGCTTCCTGGCGTGAGTTACTTGATTGCGTCGCTCTCCACGAGCCGGTAGTGGACGCTGGCCCAGATCAGCTGAGTTGGCGTCTTGAGCCTTCATGCCAATTCTCCACCAAGTCCCTTTACCAGGCCATCACCCCCTCCACCGCCCCTCCCCCCTTACGGCGGTGTGGTCCATCCGCCTGCCACTGAAAATCCAAATCTTCATGTGGCAATGGATCCGCGGACGGACCCCATGTGGGGTCGAGGTCCGCAAGCGCAATGGCCCGGGCACTGGCCTATACCCACTTTGCGGTGTCCCCGAAGACTCAAATCACATCTTCTTCTCTTGTGTGTCCGCCCAGTTTGTGTGGAGCTGCTTTAGAGAGATGGTGGGTGGTATTTGGTGCCACACCAATTTCCCTGACCTATTTGCCGAACTCCAGAACTCCCCCTGCCTTCTCGCCACATTAGGTGGCTTGAGAATGGGGCCATCGCTTGGGCCCTCTGGATCATCCGCAATAATCTTGTGATCCAGCTTACTCCTCTTTGACGGGCTACTGACGCTCTCTTCAAACTGTCTGGTTACTTGCAGCTTTGGCGGCCGCTTAGCCGCCCACAGGACTATGACGCCATCTCTGCCTTCATCGCCGACCTTCGCTCGATGGCCGTCCGACTGTCGCCGCTGCCCCCTCCGCCTCCTCCGAAGCCAGATTAGGCGCCTGCTATGTTCTCCGGCGCCCTTTTTTGTTTTTTGTTTGGGCTTGTTGAGATGTGCCCTTAGTAGAACCTATTATACTTCCTGTTGTGCGACTTGGGTGTGGGTGTGTGAACTAGTCCTTGTATGTGTGCTCTCTGGCGGTTTGCTTTATTTATAAAGCGGGGCGAAAGCCTTTTTCGGTAATTTATTGATTCGACACAAGGAGAGGCAATGAATATTTATAAGACTTAGCAGTTGAGTTATCAATTCAATCACACATGAGGGGTTGTTTCTCTGCAGTGAACTATCAGTAGCACAATAATATGATAGTTTTAATAGTAGCGATGACAGTAGCAATAGTAACAGTAACAATAACAGTAGCAACTTTGTAGTAGTTGGAATAGTAGCAACAATAGTAGTAACTTATCAAAGACAATATGAGAAAAGTGTAGTCATGGAGTAGTGATAGATATTTGGATGATATTCATCATGTAACAGTCACAACCTAGAATAATACACAATAGCTCCAATTCATCAATCATATGTAGGCATGTATTCTGTATATAGTCACACGTGCTTATAATAGGAACTTGCATAACATCTTTTGTCCTACCCTCCCGTGGCAGCGGGGTCCTAATGTAACTAAGGGTAATTAAGGTACTCCTTTTAATAGAAAACTAGAATAAATCATTAACACATAGTGAATACATGACCTCCTCAAATTACAGTCATCCCCAGAGAGTATCCCAATTATTGTCACCTTGGGGTCTACGGATCAGAACAATAACAGGTGCATATAACTTGCGGATATGATCAAGAACTCAAATATATTCATGAAAACAAGAAGGGTTGGGATCTGAAATCATGGCACTTGGGCCCAAGTGACACATATTAAGCATAGCAAAGTCATAACAACATCAATCTCAGAACATAATGGATACTAGGGATCAAACCCTAACAAATTGACTTGATTACATGATCAATCTCATCCATCTCCATCTACCTCCAGTATGCCTATGATGAAATTACTCACTCCTGTTGGTGAGCATCATGAGGTTGTCACCGAAGAGGGGTGCTGATGACGAGGAGACGAATTGCCCCCTCCGGAGCCGCGTACAGACTCCAGATCAGGCCTCCCAATGAAGAACAAGAGGTGGTGGTGACTCTGTATCGTAAAATGCGATGAAACTTTCTCTCTGATTTTTCTCTCGGTAAGACACTACTTATGGACCCGAAGGTAGGGAAAACAGAGCCACGAGGGCCCCATAAGGTAGCAGGGCGCGCCCCTAGGGTGGGTAGGTGTGACGCCCCAAGACCGACGCTCCAGAAGACTTCCATATGTTCCTGGTTTCACCGTGTGTTTCATTTGTGCTTGCTCTATTTATTTTTGCATTGCATCATGTCATCATGCAACCCCTTTTAAAATCTCAACTAAATAAATTGCATGGATCTTCTATCCGTTTAAATCGAGGGATATTCACAATGGCGATTTATCTTCATAACATATCCTCCCAATATTAGGGAGCTATTATAGAATATTCAATTTTTTTGGAATCACCAATAAACACACTTGCAAAATAATTCCGTGCCTTTTCTTCTTCAAGTTTGGTCTCCAAACTTTGCCCGAAAATCTTTCTTCACTTTCCCAAGATCGACCAAAAATCTCAACATTTTTGGCCACACCAAAACTAGTCCCAATTTAGAAGCAAATTAAATTCAAATGAGTTTGAATTTACATCTTGCAATCATGGCCATTCCTATTTTCTTGGAACAAACACATTTTTGTGAGTCCGGGAAAATGATCCCCATGCCCAAATTCTTGTCCACTCTTTTCTTTTCTCTCCTTTTTCTTCTTTGCTTTTCTGTTTTTGGGAAGAGATTTGAAGAAGGAAGAAACAGAGAAAGGGAATAGCCCAGCTGGGCCTCCTAGCAGCCCACCACGGCCTCCCTAGCCCAGCTACACCTACGCCCAGCCTCCCCCTACCTAAACCAAACCCTAGCCCGATCCCCACGTTGCTCACCTCTCCCTCTCGCTCCCCCCTCAGCGCCATCTCTCCATCACATCGCTCCATCCCCTCTCCCTCGCACCTCCACACATCGTTGCCACAGCCTCGCCCGCGTCCCCAACCTTGCCGCCGCCGCCGCCGAGCGTCGCCTCCCCGCCCTCGCCGCACCTCCTCAAGACCGGCGCCGCCAAGCCGCTTCCTCGCCGCCTTGCATTCCTTGCCACCAACCCGAGCTCCGGCTCCGCGAGCTCTCGTTGCACGTGGACCAGGGCCTCGCCCTCGGTGACTAGAAGGTCTTCAGCCTCTCCGCGCCCCGTTCTCTCTGCACGCTCCTCCCACCTGCATTTTCCTTGAGCTTCCCTGACCCCGCCGTGATGCCCTCTGCAGGTTGACATCACCGCCAGATCCACCGGCGCCCATGCCTCGTCTCGCCAGATCGGGATGTCTCTGCCCGGTTTCCCTCGCCATGGCATCCGGCGCCCGCTGCCTTGGCCTCGTCTTCGTCCTGGAGCGAGCGCCGCCAGCCCCTGCTTCGTTCAGTAGCATCTTGACCGATGCATGGTGAGCAGCGCACGCTCCCACGCGTTGACCCCTGCCCCGCAGGCCACATCCTTCACCAGCACCGTCCCAAGCCCCAGTCGATGCTGCACCTCCGCCCTCCTCTCCTCGTGACTTCATTGACCGCCCTCTGGTTCGACCCCGTAGTACCGCTGGCCTGCTCTCTGCTTCGCTGTGGGCTGCAGCCGACGCTAAGACCTGGACCAAGATCGTCATACACTGTCACAGGAATTTCGCAAGTGTCGGGACGACCGTGTACCGCTACCAGCAAGACCATAGACGCCCGAATGACTAGAAGGTGTTGCGCCAAGTACCACTACCGTCGACCTCGTGGACGTCAAGTTCCTGTATGAACCATGTACCACTACTATCACCAAGTACCTCATCGACAAGTGTACAACTGCCATCGCAAGAATGAGACCGGCAAGTACCCTGACAATGTGTACATCTACACCTCCAACACCATCCCGGACATCACCAAGTACCACGACAACTGTTGTTCTCCAAGTACCCCTTCGTATCGCCAAGCTCGACTACAATCATCGTGAACCGCTTCTATAATGTGTATCACTACTTCTACGATGTCCGAGAACGACTACTTACTCTTCGAAGGGTGAACGACTGTTTCGACGACGAACCGTGAACAACTACCCCACTCCGAACTCGAGCCGCCCCGAAATGCACGCTTCGAAGGTATACCGCGAGACGACGACCGTGAACGAATACTTGTTGTATGAGATGCCCGTGTTTGCCTCGAGTCCAAGTTGACGTTGCACGTTTCTTTGCGTTGTCCATGCCATCGACCCGTGGGAACCCGGTAACGGGATCACCCCACCATCTTGCTTGACTCGCTCACGCCATCCTCCTTTTGCATCGGCATCTCAATGAGTTGCCGGATCATCGAAATATTGTCGTGACACCATTTCGGTTATTGCCGCCGTGGCAACCTTTCTTTCCACCACGGTGACGAATGCTCCTTATCATGCTCATGTTAACCTTTTCACAAAATTGCATAAAACTTGCATTTGTCATCC
The DNA here is from genome assembly GCA_902687465.1 of Secale cereale. NCBI lineage: Eukaryota > Viridiplantae > Streptophyta > Magnoliopsida > Poales > Poaceae > Secale > Secale cereale. The sequence continues at coordinate 421,481,094 of LR738711.1, forward strand.
GCATCATGATAAGAACATTTAAAATGTTTAAAATTGTCGTTTGCTTTGAAAATTGCTAACTGACATGTGGGAATTTTCCGGAATTGTTGTTTGTTGTTTCCGGCCTTATTTAAATTGCTTAGATAATGTAGTTTTATTATGCTTCACCTATTTCCATGTTACCTCTTGCCATGTTAATCAACATTTAAACTTGTTGTGTACATAATCGAGATCAAACTAAGTATGTGAATGTGGTGTCTTGTCAATATGCAACTCGTTGCATATTGAGCTCCACTTAACTTTTAGTTTTATTGTTGCACTTTGCCATGCCATGCATATTTAAGTCGGACATGCATCATACTTGCTTGTGCATCATGCCATGTTTATGCTTGTGTGTGCACTATATTGTTTGCTTCTTTCTGGTTGCTCTTCTCGTTAGCTTTGATTTCGTTCTGGAGTTGTGAGGATTCGCTCGACTACGTCCATTTGTCTTCTTCATGGACTCGTTCTTCTTCCTTGCGGGATCTCAGACAAGATGACCATTCCTTGATATCACCTCTATTGTTGCTATGCTAGATGCCTCGCTCTATTCCTTTGTCGCGATACCTATCCTTTTGCATGTCAGCCCCCACCTTGCCATGAAACCTCTAACTACCTTCCTAGCAAACCGTTGTTTGGCTAATTTACGCTTTTGCTCAAGCCCCTCTTATAGCGTTGTTAGTTGCAGGTGAAGTTGAAGTTTGCTCCATGAGGATTTGATATTTTGGGAATAACACAATATCTCTATTTAAATTAATGCACCTTATATACTTGGCAATGGGTGGAAGGCTTGGCCTTTTGTTCGGTGTTTTGTCCCACTAATGCCACCTTAAGAACCGATAAACCGATGTTAGTTCCTTGATTTTGCATTCCTAACACGGTTGGGGTTTATGGCCCCCCCTCGATAATTTGCTTTGTGTAAAGCTTTTCCAGAAAGGCCCAACCTTGGTTTTACTTTCACCTAATAACTAAAAACTTGCCGAGGGAGTTGCAAACCCGAGGATTATTTAATCAACCCCCTGGGCCAGTGCTCGTTTTGAGTGTTAGTCCAAACTAGAGCACCGTGTAGGGCCGCCCCTTGGCAACTTGGGGTATTCTGGCTCCTGTACACTTAGCTTATCCGATGTGGCCTGAGACGAGATACACGTGGCTCCTATCTAGGTGTCGGCATGTCGGGAGGTCTTGCTGGATTCATTTTGCTATTGTCGAAATATCTGGTGCACGGGATTCCAAGAATACTCGGGCCTTCCCAACATGGAGTTGTTACTCCGCTGATCATGAGCTTGTGATGGGCTAAGTTGGGACACCCCTACAGGGTTATGATCTTTCGAAAGCTGTGCCCGCGGTTATGTGGCAGATTGGAATTTGTTAATATCCGGTTGTAGATAACTTGACACAACAACTCAAACATAATACACTACCGTGTGAGTAGTCGTGATGGTCTCTTTTTGAGGGAGTTCGGGAAGAGAACACGGCTGAGTTATGGATGACCGTAGGTAGACATGATCATCTAGTCATCCTGGACTAGTTTACGACTAATGGCTTTCACTTCTCTTCTCGCTCTGATGATACGTAAGCTTGCCACCTCATCTCCGCTTAGCGCTTGCAGCAGCCCACTTATACACTTCTCCTTACCCAAAGGCTTTGATAATTTTGATACCCGGGAATGGGATTGCTGAGTCCTCGTGACTCACAGTTTACTACCAAACCAGATGTAGGTACAACCGACTAAGATACATGTGATGGCCAGGAACTCAAGTGGGAGTTCGATGATGAGCGTGGGCATATGTACGTGACGTTCCCCGACGATTAGTAGTGGTTCCTACTAGGGCCGGTCGGGCATAGTGGGTGGTTATCTTCTTTTCATTTGGATTCGTCCGTAGTCGGACTATGTGTGTACTCTGGATGAATGTATGACTTATTTATGCATTGTGTGAAGTGGCGATTGTAATCCAACTATATTGTTTACCATTTGTTCTTGTAGATGGGAATGTGTGAAGATGACCATCTTGCGATCATACCAAATTGCGATTATGCCTCTAAGTCATGCCTCGACATGTAGGAGATATAGTCGCATCTCGGGAATTACAAGTTGGTAATCAGAGCCTTCCCCGACCTAGGAGCCCCTGCTTGATCGAACCACTGCAGATGTTGAGTCTAGAAAAAATTGTTTTGAGTCTTAGGATTATATATATCGGAGAGTAGGAATTCTTTTTCTCCATATCCCCTTCGTCGCTCTGGTGAGGACTCCTGACGTAGAAGTTTTGACTTCCTACCCTCTTTTCCACTATTTTTAGGATCGCGCAGGTATTGTTGGGATCGTTCTGATATCTTTGTGACGAGAACATTGTTCTTGGTGCCTCTTATCATTTAGGGGTTGTGGCAGTGTCCCGGGGAGTTGAGCTCCGAGGTGTTGTCGTCCCAATTGTATTATTACAGTTCTGGAATACCAGAGGTGGCTGACATCTAAAACGCTTCTATGCATCTCTGGTGGTGAGATAACCCCGATGTCACCCAGTACTGGGGGGATAGTTCGGGAGTATTGCCACAGCTAGTATAGTGTATGCTTTTCGAAGGTCTGAGGTACACAATTTCCGAAGGTGCCTAGTTATGTGTTGACGGATGGATACAACTGGATGTAGGACTTGTTAGTTGTGTGTTATATGGTGCTTCCCTTGTATCCCCAACACCAGATTGCATAACTAGATAGCTTCGAGAATTAATAGGTGGGAATTCAAGTAGCTCTTAGGTAATCTTCCAACGGATGCATGATATGAGGTTGGGGTTCAACGTCTAGTGATTCGTTTGTCACGGTCGATCTTACACTGGGGGTTGCATCTTAAAGAATACTTGACTACGCTGATTCGGGGATGCAATGTCCTTTGTAACGCCGTGCCTGGGGGGCCTCATCACGAAAACTTTGGACGAAACCTCTATCATATGTTTGTTCCGGCTTATTCTGCAAGCCTAATCCTTTGTTTTGTTTTGATTGTGGTATTCGAGTTGCTTCGATGTCAAGTGTTGATTCCATACCTTTCCTAATCGGTGTTCTCATATTTCTATGGGAGTGCCAGTCCTTCTTGATCATCGAGATTGGCTTGTAAATTCTTTTCAACCGGCGTGCTTCTCTTCAAGTTAAACCGATCCTTTTAATATGTGCAAGACCAATTCTTGGTTTTTCTCAATGGTGTCTGTCGTGGAATTGTCATCCTAGGTTAAGGACTTAGTCGTGAGGCCAACACATCTATGTAGTAGCTTGAGAGGGGTTGAGCGGAATCAAGAGAAGCGACGCAAGACAAGGATTTAGACCGCTTCGGGCCCCGGGAAACATCATCAGGTAATAGCCCTACATGTTGTTTGAGGCCAGGTCTCATTATGACCCCCCTGGAGTCGCCGCATAAGCCGGCTCTCCTTATTGTGTCTAACCCTAAGATTGTTTCTTGTCCCCTTTTTTGGGAGCCCTGCCCCTCCTTATATAAGTTAGAGGGGCGGGTTACATGTGGAGTCCTATTTGGCTTAGGACTAGTCTACCTTCTAATACAAACCGGATACAAGTCCGGGTCTTAACTCCTTGTAAGGTAAATATTCCTCACGCCTTTCCTCTTAAACCGGCCCACCATTAACATAAACTGGCCTTCTGGGTCTTGGGCCTTGTCATCCGTCCGCCACCCGCCGGGTTACCAGTGAGTCATAATGTTCAGGCAGGTTGCTTGTAAACCGTCTAGTCAGGGCGAGTTGCCAGTGAATCGCCAAGTGTAAACCGGGTCTCAAGTAAACCGCCAAGTTCGTCCGGGTCATATTTCCGGCCGGGTCATATCGCGGGGTATATCCCCGACATTAGCCACCAGTTTAGCTTGGATTTATCCATGGTAAACTTATGCTACAAAATAAACACAAGAACATTTTTGATAGGTTGTGCTCCGGGTTAAGAATTCTTGTAAACTGACACCTGGCCATCCTTAAGTCCTTGTCCTTTCCTTATTCTAGAAAATCTAGGTTAACAGACTAACTTCACAATCAACTTGCTTGCATAAGAAATATTGTAAATCAAGAATCCATTTGAGTCAGCCTTCAATGCTCTGGCTTGACAAAAATATTGGTCTTTGAAATATTCAATTGATATCCAGCCAGCTTGAAGATTCCGATTTATGAGTACCACCATTGCCTAGTTATAAAAACTGATAATTCTGGGTCATGACTTTTAGAGTCATCGGGTCATGATTATTACCAACGTTGGGTCACACAATTGATCTTCCTGGTTTGTTCAAAACTGAAAATTTTAAAATGTTCCTCCTTTATATGCATATCACCTGTAGCCCCTAAGTCTTAAGAAGGGAGCGTAGTAACCACTTAAGACTTACTTCAATATAAATGTTATAACCTTGAAGAAATCCAAGTTATTCATCTTAGTCATTAGTCAAAACTGAATATTCCACATATGTAGCCCCCAAGTGCCGGGTTGTCATGCTTGCAGGAGCCTGGGACTTATAATTGCCTTATTCTCATAAAAACTTAAACCAGTGTAGCCCCCAAGGGTCGGGTCATTATGCAATAATGAGCAGGGACTTTATAAATATGATCATGTAGACTTGAACAACAATATGTAGCCCCCAAGGGCCGGCTCAGTAAAATAATATTGAGCTGGGACTTTATATATACTTCTTTGAAAAGAACATCATATGATGTAACCCCCATCATGGGCTTGAACCCACGTCCACAAGGTTAAGAGCTTTGTGCTTTACCAACTGAGCAGTGGACCCTTCAATATAATGGATTAAGACTTGTGTACCTTGAGTTGTTGACAGGAGCAATTGGTAGCCCCCAAGGGCCGGCTCATTATAATGTGATGAGTAGGGTCTTCAATAAGGCCAATAAAAAGTAATCTTGCATTAGCCCCCAAGTGCCATGGTGCATGTTGGTAGTGACATGGGACTTGCACATTTGATGTAATCTCAATTTGAATCATGCACCCCCCAAGTGCCGAGTCGTAAGCCTGCAGCGACTCGAGACTATTCCTTTGTAGAATAAATCATACCCATTGATAAAATAATATCCATTGCGTTGAAGCGACTTTGAAAACCTCGATGAAAATGACTGACAGTCGTCAGAGCACCGGGAGCACGACCACGGCAAGGCTATGACGACGCGTACAGAGGGCTAACGGCGACAAGTAGGAGATGGGGAGGAGCTGGGTATACCTCCTTACCCTTGGACAAGACGAAGCCGACGGAGACGAGCTGGAGACGACGACGGCGAGCTCTGAACCCTGGCGCGGTTCTGTCCCGAGAAGAAGAGGAAGAAGAGGACGTCGTGGGACTTGTCCTCGGGCTCGGATTGGTGTCGAAGCGGCTCGGGGAAGACGCCAGGGTGCTCAGGGTCAATGGAGAGGAAGGATGACGAGCTCCTACGCCGGCGATGAGAACTTGCACGGGGCGGCCATGGCGACTGCAGAGAGGAGAGGAGAGGAGAGGAGCTGCTGACGGCGGCGGAGGAGAAAGGGGGAGGAGGAGCAACCCTAGGCCGCGGCTGCGGGCTTAAAAGGGGGCAGAGGAGAAGGCGCGACCTCGGCGTCCGTGAAGTTCACGGCGCGAGCGCGAGCGCTCTGTCTCTGAAGCAGAGATGGTGACGCAACAGGAGCAGGTAGGCGCGAGGGAGAAGGGGAATGACAGGTGGGGCCTGGTGCGAGGAGAGAGACGGTGCGACTGCAAGCGCTCGGGCGGGCCTGCAGGGGGTTAGCTGGGCCGCGGGAGAGACTTGGCCAGGGGAGGAGGAGAAGGAGGCCCAAGCCACTGCTGCCCTGCTGATTTTTATTTTCTTTTTCATTTATGTTCAGACAGAAAAGAAAAAGAAAAGCACGGGCTAAAAGAAAAAGAGTAAGTGGAAAAAGAAAATATCCCCATGCTCCTTGATTTATGCCCGCTTTAATAAAATTAGTTTGGACATTTTTAGAGGCAGAAAAATAAAAGGAGTTGGAATATGGTTCAAACTCTTGTCATTTTTGAACCCAACAAAATCGATTCCAAATGGGGTGATATTTGGCAGAGAGGGTGTAGACATGGTGCAAGATTTTTAGGAAAATAAAGAACATTAATGAACTTGGCTAGGTGACTTGCACAATGGAGTAAAGACAGGAAAGAAAAGAAAAAGAAAGAAGAAGAAGAGGGAAACAAAGGAGGGAGGTTCTAGGGTTTATCAAGCCATGGCTAGAACCACACTCACATACACACAAGGCCTCACACATACTCATCATAACAAAGAAGTAAACTAGATGCCATGACGATGAAAGCAATGCATGGATGCAAAATAAAATAAAAGACATGGCAATGCAAAAATAAAATGAGCTCAAATGACAAGAACCCCCATGGATAAGGACAAGGATCAAAATGAGAATGCTTTATTGCCATTAATAGGAAAGTATCACATATGGGGTGTTACAAACTCTCCTATACTGCAAAAAGATCTCGTCCCGAGATCTAGGACTAGAAGAAGGAAGGATACTCGGAACGAAGGTGATCTTCTCGTTCCCACGTAGCTTCTCGGTCGATATGGTGTGACCACTTTACTTTCAAGAACTTGATGGACTTGTTGCGGGTTTTGCGCTCAATTTCTTCAAGAATAGCAACAGGGTGCTCACGATAAGACAAGTCTTGTTGAAGATCAATCTCCTCGAACGGAATGGTGCGTTCAGGTGTCTTGAAGCACTTGCGGAGTTGAGACACGTGAAACACATCATGAACACTTGCAAAGTTGGAGGGAAGCTCGAGTTGGTAGGCTAGATCGCCTCTTTTGCCAAGAATCTTGAAAGGACCCACGTATCTCGGAGCAAGCTTGCCTTTGATATCGAATCTTTGGGTTCCTTTCATAGGAGAAACACGGAGATAGACATGATCTCCAATGTCGAAAGCCAAATCATGATGCTTGCCGTCATAGTAGATCTTTTGATGCGATTGAGCGGCCTTGAGATTCTCACGTATGACTTTGCACATTTCTTCGGCTTCTGAGATCAAATCATTGCCAAGAAGTTGACGTTCACCAGTCTCGGACCAGTTGAGCAGGGTACGACACTTTCTGCCATAGAGGATTTCAAAAGGAGCTTTGCCGGCACTTGCTTGGAAACTGTTGTTGTATGAGAATTCGGCAAACGAGAGACAGTCTTCCCACTTCATACCGAAAGAGATGACAGAAGCTCTCAGCACGTCTTCAAGGATCTGGTTCACTCTTTCGACTTGACCACTAGTCTTAGGGTGAAACGCAGTGCTGAAGCAAATTTTTGTGCCCATGGCTGACTGAAAGGAGTCCCAGAACTTGGATGTGAACAAACTTCCACGGTCTGAGGAGATGACTTGAGGAATGCCATGCAAAGAAATAATTCTGGAAGTGTACAACTCTGCCAGCTGAGCTGCGTTGATGGATTCTTTGACGGGAAGGAAATGAGCTACTTTAGTTAGCTTGTCAATCACTACAAAGATAGCATCATTCCCCTTCTTGGACTTAGAAAGCCCAGTGACTAAATCCATTTCAATGTGGTCGAACTTCCACTCGAGAATAGGTAGAGGTTGAAGGAGACCGGTTGGACGTTGATGCTCTGCCTTCACTCTTCTGCAGACATCACATTCATTCACGAATTGGGCAATCTCCCTTTTCATGCAAGTCCACCAGTACGATTGCTTGAGGTCTTGGTACATCTTGGAACTTCCGGGATGAATCGAGAGGAGGGAGTCATGTGCTTCGTTCATTATGAGCTTCCTGAGATCACCCTTGGGAACCACAATTTTGTCCTCGAAGAACAAGGTGTCTTTCTCATCAACGCGATAGCACTTGTATTTGGGAGTACCCTTAGCAATACCATGTTTCACTTTCTGCACCATAGCATCACTTAGTTGGGTCTCACGGATCTGATCTTCCAAGGTAGGAGCAACTTGAAGGTTTGCAAGAAAGCCTTGCGGGACAACTTGGAGGTTGAGCTTCCTGAATATTTCACAAAGTTCAGGCTGGAACGGTTTGAGAAGGAGACTGTTGCAATATGTCTTTCTGCTCAAGGCATCTGCAATGACATTGGCCTTGCTAGGTGTGTACTCAATGCTTGAATCATACTCTTGGATCATCTCAACCCAACGAGTCTGGCGAAGGTTAAGGTTTGGCTATGTGAAGATGTACTTCAAGCTCTTGTGATCGATGAAGATGTCCACTTTCCTGCCCAACAGAAGGTGTCTCCACATGATCAAGGCATGTACAACTGCTGCTAGCTCGAGATCATGTGTGGGGTAATTCCTCTCATTTGGTTTCAACTGACAAGAAGTGTATGCCACAATCTTCTTGTCTTGCATGAGAACACCACCAAGTCCTTGCAAAGAAGTATCACAAAAGACTTCATAGGGCTTGGACTCATCCGGAGGAGTAAGAACCGGAGCAGAAATGAGCTTCTATTTGAGTGTTTTGAAAGCCAGATCACAATCAGGAGTCTAGGAGTACTTGACATTCTTCTGCAATAGGTTGGAGAGAGGCTTGGCAATCTTGGAGAAGTTCTCAACGAACCATCTGCAATAGCTTGCGGGACCAAGGAAGGTTCGGAGTTGCTTGACATTCTGCGGGGGTCCCCAGTTGAAAATAGCTTCAACTTTCTCAGGGTTCACAGAAATGCCCTTGGCAGAGATGATATGGCCAAGATATAAGACTTCATCCAGCCAGAATACACATTTGGAGAACTTCGCATAGAGCTTGTGTTCACGGAGCCTGTCCAGGACCAAACGGAGGTGCTTGGCATGGTCTTCTTCATTCTTGGAGAATATCAAGATGTCATCCAGATAGACGAGAACAAATTCATTGGTGTAGGGGTTGAATATGAAGAGCATCATCCTCAAGAAGGTGGGTGGAGCATTTACGAGGCCAAAAGACATGACCATATACTCATAAGAGCCAAAACTCGTTATGATTGCGGTCTTGGGAATATCCTCTTCACGGATACGGATCTGGTGGTAACCCATCCGGAGATCGAGCTTTGAGAACACCTTTGCTCCTTTGAGCTACTCGAACAATTCGTTGATATTGGGGAGCGGATACTTGTTCTTTATTGTCTTCTTGTTCAATGGCCGGTAATCAACGCAAAGGTGTTCCGTGCCATCCTTCTTCTTGACAAATAGAACACCACAGCCCCAAGGAGAAGTACTAGGCCTGATTAGGCCCATACGTTCTTGCTCATCGAGTTGTTTCTTCAGCTCCTTCAACTCATCAGGGGAAAGCTTGTACGGACGCCGACATGCTGGCTCGGTACCGGGCTCGAGTTCAATGACGAATTCAACTTGACGATGGGGAGTCATGCCTGGAAGCTCTTCAGGGAAAATATCTTCATATTCATTGACCACTGGAATCTGAGAAATGGCATTAATCTCGCCCTTGTCATTGAGAGAGAATAGCTTGATTGTGTTATCTCGAGAGGCGAAGATAATCATGTCTTCGTGAGCATGAGTAAGTTTAACTTCCTTATTTGCACAATCAATGTTTGCATCATGCTTGGAGAGCTAATCCATCCCAAGAATAAGATCAATGTCGGAGTTGCCAAGAACAACCGGAGAAACCAGAAAACTGTAATCACCCATATGAATAGATATATCCAGAGCAAACACACTAGAATGCATTCTTTTTCCCGGAGAAACAATTGATAACTCCCTTGGCAAATTTTTGGTGGCAAAATTGTGCTTCGTTGCAAATGGGTGATAAATGAAAGAGCATGATGCACCCGAATCAAACAAGACTTTTGCAGGAATAGAGTTAACTGGAAGGTTACCAAGTATCACATCTGAAGAATTCTCTGCTTGAGCTGCATTCATCAGATTCACCCTTGCTGTCTTGGGGTTGTGCTTGACAATAGCAGTGCTGACAGGTGGAGGAGGCGGAAGGCGCCTTGGGTTGGGACACTTGTTAGCATAGTGACCCTTCTGAGTACACTTGTTGCAAACCTCTTCTGAGAGAGGCCGGTGATAAGGACCACTTGATCTTGAAGCTTGAAACTGAGGCTTGGACTGATTGCTTGGGTTGGGTGGGTGGGAGAAACCAGGGCCACCTGAGTGCTTGTTGTTGTTTGGAGGACGAAGCACTGGAGGAGGCGGTATCCAGAACTTCTACTGCTTGGCAACCACTTGGGAAGAAGAGGAAGAGTGAACAACATCTCTGATCCTCTTTTTGGAAGCTTCAATCTTGAGCTGAGCTGCCTCTTGCTTGAGAGCCATATTGTAGAATTGGTCAAATTCATCCGGCTCGAACAAGGTGAGAGCTAGTTGGAGTTCATCCTTCAGACCACCACGGAACTGATAAATCTTGCTCTTGACATCTGGGATGTCTTGCTTGGCATAGTAGGCAAGATTCTAGAACTTGACATTGCATTGATAGATGGACATGGTGCCTTGCTTCAGGTTGCGGAATTTCTCACGCATGCCTTCAATGACACTGGTTGGAATGTGGTGAGAGCGGAAATCCTTGCAGAAGTCAGTCCACGAGATCTCACGTCCACCTATGGAATCTTTGTACTGTTGCCACCAATCAGCAGCTTGGTCTTTGAGTTGGAAAGTGGCAAACTTGACATAATCCTCAGGTCTCACGTTACTGCATTCAAAGTGCTTTTTGATGTCTGTGATCCAGTCTTCAGCATCTAGCGGATCCACACAGTAACTGAACGACTTCGGTTGGTTTGCCAGGAATTGGTTGAGGCTTACAAAGTGAGGTTGATTGAATAGATTGCCTTAGCCTTGGTTCCCATGACCACCTTGATTTTCTTGGTTGGCTTGAAAGTTCTGCATCATTTGCATAAGCATCTGGGTGTTCTGGTAGGTTGCTTGCATAATTGCTCCCCAGGCCTCAGACGGAGGAGGAGGGGAAGGAGGACGTTCAGGAACACGCTCTTCTTCACCCTCTGGTTTAGCGTTGGGAACCCTTTTAGGAGCCATCCTGAATGAGATGACAACTATTAGCCATTGATTGAAAATATTTAAGCTGAATCAACGGCTAGAAATTGCAACATAAGTTTTCACAAGAACATTCGAACAAAATGAACGAATGTATTCCACAGTGTAATGGTACAACAATCTTCTCGAGAAGCCACTTGGGAGAACAAAAGATAAATAAAAAAACAATAAGGAGCAGATAGAACAAATACATGATAGAAGCTTCGTCCCACATGTTCGTGCTGAAAGCTCATGGAACGTGTTACAAAAGGGTTTTGCAAACCCCGGATTAGCATAGCCAAGGACCCTTTAAGATGCAACTCCCAATTGGAACAACGCCCATAAAACCTCTTCACTCTATGTTGAACCCCGAACTCCATATCATGCACTCATTGGAAGAATGCCTACGAGCTACTAGAAGAACCCACCTATTAATTTCTGAAGGTTTCCGGTTATGCAATCGGGTGTTGGGGATACATGGGAAGCACCGCGCACTCAACTCTAATCCTACATCCAGCTGTATCCATCCTTCAACACATAACCAGTCATCCTCAGAAACTGTTTACCTCGGGCCTTCGAAACGCATCTGCTATACAAGCTGTGGCCATACTCCCGAACTACCTCCCCAGTACTGGGTGATGTCAGGGTTATCTCACCACTAACCGCATAGAAGAGTTTTCTATGTCGGTCGTCTTCAGTATTCTAGAACCGCTGCGATACATTTGTGACGACGACACCTCGGAGCTCAACTCCCCGGGACACTGCCACAACCCATAAATGACAGGAGGCATCGAGAACAATGTTCTCATCACAAAGATATCGGAACAATCCAAACAATACTCGTGTGATCCTAAAAAAAGGAAAACAATTAGTGAATTTTTAGAGTAGAAGAGATAGAACAATCGTCAGGAGTCCTCACCAGAGCGATGAAGGGATGAGGAGTAAAAAGAAATCCTATTCTCTGATATATATATAGGACTCGAAACATTTTATGTGTGTGCCTAGACTCAACCGTCAATGATTCGATCAATCAGGGGGGCTCCTAGGTCGGAGAAGGCTCTGAATACCAACTTGTAATGCCCAGTATGTGACTATGCCTCCCATGTGTCGAGGCACGACTTAAAGGCATAATCACATACTAGAATGATCTCAAGTATGGTATCTTTGCACAACTCATGTAAAAGAGGGGATGAAAATGTAAAAGAGTAGTTGGCTTACACTCGCCACGTCACACAATGTAATACATTAGCATACATCATCCAAATAACATCAGAGTCCGACTACAGACGAAGATCCAAATGAAAGATACCATAAATAAAGCAACACAAGGTCCCGATCATCCTAGTAAGAGCCCTACTGATCCTCGGGATAGGACATGTAGTATTGTCCACACTCTTCATCGAACTCCCAATACAACTCTGAACCACCACCTGTGTACTTCTCAACGGTACCTGCATCTGGTGTTGTGTAGAATATGTGAGCCACGGAGGACTCAGCAATCCTGTTCCCGGGTAGCAATACTATCAAAGCCTTAGGTGTGGAAAAGGTTTAAAACAAGGTTGCAGCAGCACTAGAACTAACTTACGGGTTTAGAGCAAGAAAAGAACAAGTGCCAACGATCACCAAATTGATAACGAAGTGATCCTAACTACTCACGTCAAACATAACCGCACCGTGTTCACTTCCCTAACCCCTTCAGAAAGATACCGTCGCGGTTACTCACGCTGGTAGTGTATTATGAACATGGTGTCAAGTTATCTACAACCGGATATTAACAAATTCCCATCTGCCACATAACCGCGGGCACGGCTTTCAATAGATCAAACCCTGCAGGGGTGTCCCAACTTAGCCCATCATAAGCTCACGATCTGCGGAGTCGCAACTCCAAGGTGGGAAGACCCGAGTATTCTCGGAATCCCGTGCTGAAGATATTCCGATAAAGGTAAAACTAATCCAGCAAGACCTCCCGGCGTGGCGACACCCTGATAGTAGCCGCACGTATCTCATCTCAGGCCACGACCGGATGGGCGATGCTACAGGTTTTTTACCAGTCCTCGGGTTTCCCCAAGGTGGCCCTGCAGGACCCCCAGTTTGGACCAACACTCATGTGGAGCACTGGCCCAGGGTTGTTAATTATGAACTCGGGTTTGCAATGCCCTATGCAAGTTTTAGTTATTAGGCAAATGTAAAACCAATGTTGGGCCTTGCTGGAAAAGCTTTAGCGCTAAGCGGGTTATCAAGGGGGGGGGGGCCATAAACCCCAACTGTGTTAGGGACGCAAAATCAAGGAACATAACACCGGGTTAACGGTTCCTAGGGTGGCATGAGTGGAACAAAACACCAAGAAAGAGGCTTAGCCTTCCACCCATTACCAAAATATAGATGATTTAGTTTAATTGTTTATATATTGTGATATCCCAACAATAACTTCATCATGAAGCAAGAATCTTCAAATCTTCACCTACAACTAACAAGGCTATAAGAGGGGTTGAGCGATGCTTACGTAGCCAAACAACGGTTTGCTAGGTGGGTGGTTAGAGAGTTTCATGGCAACAATAGGAGGCTGACAAACAGACATAGGCATCGAGGCAATAATTTAAAGAGCGAGACATCTAACATGGGCAAAGATAGTAGTGATATCTGGGTAAGCTCATCTTGCCTGTTGATTCCACGGAGGGATCGTAACCTTCCTCCTCAAACTCAACCTCGGTAGGAACCTCGTACTCCGTATCGTCACCGGGATCTAACCAAACACTACAATGCAACACCGGAACACAATCAATCATAATGCAATGCTCAAACACATGATGCATGAACATGATGAACAAAGACAAGAGTAGATATGATGCATGTCCTAGGGTCACAAAAGGGCAATAACATCATAGCCAAACAAGATCACTCACATGAAAGAAAACAAGCAAAAGCACAACTAGCAAGTTTATGTAGTTTGTTCAAACAAGCATCCAACAAGTTTTAAAGGATTTTGTTAACATGGCAAGGGTGCAACTAATATTACAGCAAGATGCTAGCACATTTAAATGGGCTGGAAATAATAAACAACAATTTCTAGAAACTCCCAATATTAATTAATTGCATTTGGGACATATCTGAAAAACTTCTGTTATAAAGTTGTCAAACATGCTAAACAACAGCACCAAAATATTCTACACATTTTTCCACCCCAAATGCATATAAAGTTTGTTAAATTTGGAGTTGTAGATATTTAGTTATGAATTTTACAAGTTTAGGCATATTTAAAACAAGAATAAATTCAAACAGCATTTTAAATGTTTTTAAACGTGGCAACAATAGCATATTCATAATCTACATGAAATTCTAAGCACTTTTCATATAAGACTTATTTGCATCAGAAGAATATATCAACAGGTAATAATTAAACAAGAAAAAGGCAGCCAAAAGAAAAGAAAAAGAAAACAGAAAAAGAAAAACAGGCGCGGGGTCAAGGTTGACCCACGCCCACGCTAGCCAGAGCCACTGACAAGGGGGCCCGGCAGCGCTGCGGTGGCACCAGCGGGTGCGCGAAAGGGTGGAAGTGGCTGGGTGGCTGGCAGGTGGGGCCTGCCTGTCAGCCACTCATGAAAAATAAAAGGGGGCGAAAATGCCCACTGCCCCACAAGGATTCGAACTCGCAACCTGCTGCTAACTGACGGAGACACAACCACTGCACTAGCGTTCGTTTCTTGACAGATAACAGGAGCGATGCATGAAGAGGTAACTGAAGAAGCCGACGACTGAAGAAATACATAGGCTCGTCGGAGCTGCTCGTTGGAGCTGCTCCGGCGACCTAGAGAGACGGCGGAGGTGTGCGGAGTGCTCCTGGAGGAGTACCGCATCCACTCGAGGCATACGCAGCACCTAGCAACCACTACATCACCGGCGGCGAGTGCATGTCATATCTGCGGCGGCGGAGCTCTACGCGACGCAAGGGCCTAGGCAGGGTCGGCGATGAGCGGCGGGCGACACGCGAGCAAGCAAGCGAGCGAGTGGATTACTACTAGGAGAAACCAGAGCGCGCGGACGCGTGGGCGCGGGCTGCAAGCACTTCTGATAGACGAAAACGACAGACAGTCATCGGAGCACCGGGAGCACGGCCACGGTAAGGCTACGGCGACGCGTATAGAGGGCTAACGGCGACAAGTAGGAGATGGGGAGGAGCTGGGTATACCTCCTTACCCTTGGACAGGACGAAGCTGACGGAGACGAGCTAGAGACGACGGCGACGAGCTCTGAACCCTGGCGCGGTTCTATCCCGAGAAGAAGAGGAAGAAGAGGACGTCGTGGGACTTGTCCTCGGGCTCAGATCAACGTCGGAGCGGCTCGGGGAAGACGCCGGGGTGCTCGGGGTCGACAGAGAGGAAGGACGGCGAGCTCCTACGCCGGCGACAAGAACTTGGGCGGGGCTGCCATGGCGACTACAGAGAGGAGAGGAGAAGAGAGGAGCTGCTGGCGGCGACGGAGGAGAAAGGAGGAGGAGGAGGAGCAACCCTAGGGCGCGGCTGCGGGCTTAAAAGGGGGCAGAGGAGACGGCGCGACCTCGGCGTCCGTGAAGTTCACAGCGCGAGCGCGAGCGCTCTGTCTCTAAAGCAGAGACGGCGACGCAACGGGAGCAGGTAGGCGCGAGGGAGAAGGGGGATGACAGGTGGGGCCTGGTGCGAGGGGAGAGACGGCGCGACTGCGAGCGCTCGGGCGGGCCTGCGGGGGTTAGTTGGGCCGCGGGAGAGACTGGGCCTGGGGAGGAGGAGAAGGAGGCCCAAGCCACTGCTGCCCTACTGATGTTTATTTTCTTTTTCATTTATCTTTAGACAGAAAAGAAAAAGAAAAGCACAGGCTAAAAGAAAAAGAGTTAGGGGAAAAAAGAAAATATCCCCATGCTCCTTGATTTATGCCCTATTTAATAAAATTAGTTTGAACATTTTTAGAGGCGGAAAAATAAAAGGAGTTTGAATATGTTTCAAACTCTTGTCATTTTTTAACCCAACCAAATCAATTCCAAATGGGGTGATATTTGGCAGAGAGGGTGTAGACATGGTGCAAGATTTTTAGGAAAAGAAAGAACATTAATGAACTTGGCTAGGTGACTTTCACAATGGAGTAAAGAAAGGAAAGAAAAGAAAAAGAAAGAATAAGAGGGAAACAAAGGAGGGGGATTCTAGGGTTTATCAAGCCATGGCTAGAACCACACTCACATACACACAAGACCTCACACATACTCATCATAACAAAGAAGTAAACTAGATGCCATGATGATGAAAGCAATGCATGGATGCAAAATAAGATAAAAGACACGGCAATGCAAAAATAAAATGAGCTCAAATGACAAGAACCCCCAAGGATAAGGACAAGGATCAAAATGAGAATTCTTTATTGCCATTAATAGAAAAGTATCACATATGGGGTGTTACAACAGTCCTGGGCAACTTAGTGTGATTTGGACCAAGGTTTAATATAGTTGCTTTGCAACTGCCAAATCTGGTCCAGAAATGAGAATTGGATGATGCACTCACATCGTGATTACACTTGAGCTGAAATTTGGTGGAGAGGGATTATTTTACCATATGGAGCTGTTGTAAAAATCTCATGCCATTTGGAGTTACCAAAGTGGCACTTGCTTCGCAATGCTCCATTCTAGACAGAAGCTAAGAAAATTTACCGAGGGTAAATGGATAAGTGGATTGAGCCAAAACTTGGTGGAGGAGGTAGATTTACATGTAAGAATGTCCTGGTAAATTTTCAGCTCAAATGAAGCAAGGTAAAATAGGGTTGCTTCACAGAGTGAAAATCTTACCAAAAACCAATATTTGGAGCTGAGCTCACATAGATGATCTCCATGAGCTCAAATTTGGTGGAGATGCATGATTTGATCAAATAAAGCATGTGACAAACTTTCAACTCATTTGGACACGCCTAGAATATACTTCCTTCACAAAGTTCCTTTCTGGACATAAACTTTGGAAAATCACTGAAAAATAATTACTAGTCAAATGAGTATGAAAGTTGGCACATGACAGAGATATGGGCATGAAAAGATGTCCAAGAAGTTTGGAGTCAATTGGGCAAAGATAAATAGCACTTGCTTCACAAAGTGCCATTTAGGGCAGAATAGGAAAATGATTATTGGAGGATTATTTTTGAACATGGCAATGAAAAGTTTTGCCACATTTGATCAAGATATGACCCAAACAATTTATGAGAATTATTTGGGAATTTTTAGAATGACAGATATATAGGCTGCTTCACAACCTAGGGCAAAAGAATCATTCCTTTAAAAGAAAAGGAATATTCCTAGGAAAAAGAATATTGGGTTAGGTCATTGATGGAAATGGCAGGGTCTTGGGATGATGAGGAGGATGGCAAGCCACTATAAAGCCTAGGAAGACATGATCTTCCCAAGTTTCAGAACCACATAGCCACTGAAAAACAAATAAAATCAAGAAATCCAAGAAAATTAAAAGAAAAAGAAAAGGGCAAAATCCAGGCAGTCACAAACCTTCCCCCCTTAAAGAAATCTCGTCTTCGAGATTTGTGTGCTTAGGGAACAAGTAAATATTCTGACTTGAAGAAACTGTTTCCAACTCAGGTTTCTCTTATTCATTCTCACATTATGTTCCCATATGATATTTCCACTAAATTTGATCTGACTGACTGCCTTGATCTGGGGTGGTTTGCTTTACCGTACCTAAAATTTTGAATGGTCTTGCCTGATATGCTCATGTTCATACTGTCACAAATTTTCATTTCATACTGCTGACTTAGTTGAGGTCCAAGAAAGATTATCATTCTGACTTACGTGTCCTTCTCGATATTGATCCTTGAGATAGATATTAGTCTGTATCGGATATCGAGAATGTTCCACGAAGTTGGGAATACCTTCCCGTGGAACAGAGAATTTTCTTTTATACAGGCACCGTGTCGCTCAAATATATATGCATGCCTTCTGGGTTCAAAACTATGATGTGAACCATACCTGTTCTGTTGATGGATTCTGACGCCTTGCGGGAGTTTTTGACTTATATTGACTGGCTTCACAGTCTCGAGTCTCCAGAGATTTGATTGCTGCTTGATGTGTCTGATAGAAAAATACACCATCACCTGATGATCACATTTGCAGACTTGACTGTCGGGGATCTAGACAAAGAATCCCATTTACGGCAGGTTAATTTCTTTTTAACCTATCGCATATGTGATAAAAGTCCTCAAGGTATGTGCTCTCACACTGATTCTTCATTTTGCCGGTATATCCATGGGGATGATTGTTCGGGCGATGCTTTTCAGCACTGTTGCTAAGGCCAATATATTAAGATGTCCTTGGGTCAGGATTGACACATTTGGGTATTCAATGCTTGTCAGTTCTGAGCATACTGTGGACTGAGCTGGTTGTCCTGTTGCGAGATCCTTACTGTATTGTCGGTCTTGATCCTTCATCATTATTTTCTTGTGTATGGATTTTTAACCAACAGACTGGGCATTATATATCCTCGATTATTTTCGCGACCCTTAGTGTTGTCATATGCAATATTCTGCCATCATAACTTTGTTCCGACTGATTCTCATTTCTGACTTAACCATTGCATATCTGACACTTGAAATAAACTACCGTATGCCGACCATTTTGTTGTTGTTTAATCTCTTGTACGAGTGTTGTACTGAAGAATATTGGGTAGCTTGCACTGGAAACCACCGGGATATCTTGCTGAGAAATACTGGATGGCTTGCACTCAAATCTTTCGGCGGATAGCTTGCTGAGGAAGACTGGGTACCGTACCTCAGAAGCTTCCCCCCTTAAAGACTTACTTAGGGAAGAATTGGTATCTTATGCCAAAAGCTTGTGCAGAATCATATTGAAGAGTACTGAATGTCTTGCATGGGAAATTTATTTATACCTTACTGATGCAGACTAGGGAATCTTGCCTTGTACGCTTCGTTGATAAATTGTGAAGACAGACTGTACTGATTTTCTTTGTGAACAGAATAACATATATTCTTGTCATTCCGACTGCTGATATCTTGTATGACAAAAATTATCTGACTGACCTTGCTGAATTCATTGCATATGTGGACTGACTTTTGGGTGTCGCGTGTTTCAAAACTGACCCATAGCAGAATTAATCATTATGTACTGACCATACCTCTCACTTCAAATGCACGGTTGGACTTGGATCCACTTTTGTTCTCCTGCTGCAATAATGGTTGATCTCTGACGGGTACTTGTTACTGAAAGTCTGAGCAGAATGTAAGAAGACACTCGGCCGTCATGTAGCGAGACATGGCAAGGATAGACGGGTCATCTTGAGGGTTGACAAAAGGAAACTTGATTCACCTAGGATTCTCGATGATGGTGGGGTAATATTGATAAGCACGGTTCTCTTGCACCATGCTCTCTTCATGACGAAGACCGGTGATTCCTGCCATTGCGGCAAGCTGAACGGCACGCTCGGGAGTAGCGCCGTAACCACCATGGAAACTGTAGGTGCGCTTACCAACAGGAATCGGGGCTGGCAGATGGACATGAGCAACATATTCCAGGATTCTTCTTCCAATAGAAAACTGGAATACTTAGTACTGGGGTGGATCTCCGAGGGGATAAACGCTACGCCACATATCTCCAAGAAGGGTGGCAAAGCTGAGAGGTGCAGGAGTGGGACTGAACTCAATAGGAACAGCACCGGAAACTCTGGGGATGGCACGAAAATCATGAAAGTTGATCGCCATCTACATACTAAACAGGGGTTAGACGTAACCGAATAAAACTATATGCAGCAAACAAATGCAACAACCTAATGCAGCAAGCAAGGGCAACAACTAGAACCTATACTACCATTTTCTAATGTTCCGGCGGACTAGGACACTCTACAGCCAGACCTGCTCTGATACCAAGCCTGTGGCACCCCGGCTCAGAGAAACCGTGTCGGCGTCCTGGGAACCAGGGTAGCCAAACTTGCCTGTCTGCGGGCCGCGACGCGCTCCTACAAGCGGCCTAGTACGGCTCAGCTGATCGACCAACCGTCCAAGACCCTCGCGAGGGGCTAAGCCTCGTGAGGAGAACAATGTCAAGACCCCCTCAGGAGCGGCCTCAGCAAGGTACTCCGGAGGGGTGGAGAATCCAAGGCCAAGCTTGCCTCAAGAGGAGGCAGTGATGTCAGCAGTGACACACCGCGCCAGCGGGTGCCAGCGTCCGCCAGCGGCGCAGTTGCCATTTCGGTGCAAAGGGGACAGCGCAGCCACGGGTTCCCAAGGAGCGGGACAAAGGTTTCCCCTTTGGTGCAACAAGACCGAAGACCGCAAGAACGACAAGGAGGATGTCACCGTCGAGCCCACCACCGCGTCACCGCCTGATCCTTTTGCAGGCGAAGACCGCTTTTATCAAGATAGGAACATCCTTGTGTTCCCGCTCAAAAATGGCCGTTCTGGGATCCCTTCCCGCCTAAACATTTCGGGGGAAGAGGACCCTGGCCGCCTATATAAGTAGCTAGGACCCCCACTATGGAGGAGAGGTCGAACGAAGCCTAGCCAAGTAGAGAAGGTCCATAAACTCTGCCACCATGCAAAGGAGCAAGAACACTTGCCTCCTGACCCTCCTGAGCTCGCCTCCTGAGCTCAGGAACCACTGTACTAGCTCATATCCCAGCCCTCCTGAGGCCAATCCACCAAAGCAGGAAGTAGGGTTTTACACCACACGGTGGCCCGAACCTGGGTAAACTCTTGCGTACTCTATCTGTTGTTTGCTTGATTCCCTTCACCAAGATGGGAGCGAGATGCTAGGTAGACGTGAGTGCGAGAGATCTTCGTTCACGCCCCTGTGTTCGAACTTCTTGGGTTTTGCGGAGCCCGAAATCCGACATTTGGTGCGCCACGTAGGGGGCGTGTCGAAATTTCTCCTCTCCGACGACCTCGTCGCGTTCTCGTCGTCAGCTCCGCTCCACAGCCATGGTGGACACGCGCCGAGCTCGCGCCGCGAACGTCGCTCAGATGGCGCCCGCGGGCAATGGTGCGTCGCTCCGCCCCAACTCGTCGGTCGCCAACGCCGCCACCGACCTGGCCGTCCACGAGCAGCAGGACTCGTCGCTGCCATCGTCCGTGCGGCGAGATGGCCGCACGACGACGCCTTCACCCTTGCCGGCCGCGGTGTCGTCCTCGCTGGTTCGCCGCGGGCCGGTCTACCAGCAACCTGCGTTGCTGATGGCGTGGGAGCTCTTGCGCTATTGCCCGGCAGATGACCTCTACGACGAGTGGCTCCACCGCATCACGGAGCTCGTCAACGCCGTTGGAGAAGCACCTGCACCAACGCACTCCTCACGTCGTCCGTCGCCCCCGGCGGTGAACGAAGGCCACAGAGTCCCAGCTCCGCCACCACTCCACGGCGCCGGCCAGGAGATTCGACGCGAGGCTCCTCGACGTGAGCAACCCTGCAGAGCCCATGCGCGCGACGAGGAGAGCTGCCAGGTGATTCCGCATCCCCATGTGGGGGCTCGCGGGCCCCCTGGCCCGCGGCGCCAAGACCGCGCGCCACAGGAGGTGGTGGTGCTAGCACCTCAAGAACCATCACCACAGGCGCAGGGGGCGCCTGCGATCATGAGCGTGGCTGGGCGTCGCGCCCTAGCTCCTGAGCTATGGCACCTCGTCTAGCCCGGCAAGTTCAAGCCGGACCTGCCTCTGCGCTATGACGGCACCACCGACCCCACGGAGTTCCTCCAACTCTACGAGCTGAGCATCGAGGCGTCCAACGGCACCGAGCAGGTCATGGCGAACTGGTTCCCCATGGCTCTCAAAGATGGCGCATGCTCCTGGCTCCTGGACCTCCTCGTGGGATCCATCTCCTCCTGGGAAGAGCTTCGCGAGCGTTTCGTCGCCAACTTCCAAGGCACCCGTGATCGAGCCCCGACAACTGCTGATATGCGCCGCATGAGGCAGCAGCCGGGAGAGACTCTGCAAAAGTACATCCAACGCTGCAACACCATGCGCCTCAGGATCCCAAGGGTCTCGAACGAGGCCATCATCTCAGCGTTCTCCAACAGAGTCCGCGACATCAGGATGAGGGAGGAGCTCGCCATTCACGAAGACTTGTGCACAACCCTCGAGATGTTCAAGCTCGCGGCAAAGTGCGCCAGGGCGGAGGAAGGACGCCTCTCCCTCCACGAGCTGCCTGAGGGGGAGGCGGACGACAAGAAGACCAAGGCCAAAGAATCAAAGCGCAAGGGACCCGCCGTGCTGGCTGCGGAGCCAGAAGTGAAGCGTGGTTGCGGCTACGATGACCTCCCCAGAGACAACCGATCGTGCTGCGTCTTCCACGACGTCCACAGCCATAACACTAACGACTACCAGGAGCTCAGGGCGATGCGCGGCGGGCGCGTCGGGCAACGCCCTGAGCGTGACAACCGCAGCTACGGCCGTGGAGGAGGCCGAGGTGGAGGACATTGGGACGGCAGGAATTCACGCCAGGGTTGGCGCGAACAGCCCGGTGAAGACCACTGGTAGAAGCAGCCACGTGACGCCCCCTGGCGCAACCAGCCTCGTGAGGGTCGCCCTCAGGGCAACGGAGGCCTGCCTCCGCTGCCGCCACTGCCAAGAAGGAACGACGACGACCGCCAGGGAGACGGGGCAGGGGGCTTCCAGGAGCCGCGTGCAGTTGCATGCATCTTGGGAGGAGCCCATGCTCCAGATTCCCATCGCATCTTCAAGCAGTTTGCCAATGAGGTGAATGCGGCGCTTCCCAGGCCTGACGCCGCGCGCAACCTCAGGTGGACCAAGCAAGTCATCGCCTTCGACCCCAAGGACCAGCTCAAGTGCACTGCGGCCCCAGGCGCCCTCCCGATGCTCTGCACCCCGACCATCAGCAACGTCCTCATGACCAAGACCCTCATCGATGGTGGAGCAGGACTCAACGTCCTCTCCGTCCAGACCTTCGAGACGCTCCAGGTTCCCTACGATCAACTCCACCCAACCAAGACATTCTACGGAGTCACGGATGGCTCCACACTCCCGATGGGGCAGGTCCACGTCCCCGTCACTTTTGGTGACCGCGACAACTACCACACCGAGCTCATCGACTTCGACGTCGCCAACATCCACCTCCCGTATAACGCCATCCTCGGGTATCCTGCCCTTGCCAAGTTCATGGCGGCGACCCATCACAGCTACAATGTCCTCAAGATGCCTGGGAGCGGCGGAGTCATCACAATCGCCTCCGACGAGAAGGAAGCGGTGCGTTCCCTGGAGCGCGCCTACTAGACCGCGGCGGTCGAATGCTCTGATGAGGATGGAGCCGCCCTCGCCCTGTAGACCGCCCCCAAGAAGAAGAAGAACCTGCCCGTCAATGGACCTCAGGATACAGGGGCTCCTGACGGCCTGGCCTCAGGACTCGCACCTGCTGACGAGGCGCCCTCCATCCTTGCATAGGGAGGCGCGCCCGACGCCCCTCTTGTGACGGGCTCAGGGGCTCTCCTCTGGAGTGTCTCCGGACCGACCGGCGTCTCGAGGGAGGTGTTTGGGCACCACCTGCAAGCGTGTCTTTGACGCGCATTTTTGTGAGCCCAGCGTGAACCGCTCAGCGCTGGGGGCTCAGGACTTCATCAACCAAGTTACCGAGGAACTTCAGTACGCAAGACTCATTCGCGGTGGGCGTAACCGCACAAACCCAAGTTCACCCGCTCGCAGCCCGAGCGACCGCTTCCGCGTCTGTGTTGACATCGCGGGTCTCAACCAAGCCGCCTCTCAGGAGCCCTTCTGGCCGACAGCGGTCGGCTGGAGGAGGGCCCTCCCCTACAGCTACGTTCGCACACTCTTCGGCTTCCGCAACGCAGCTGCCATGTTCCAGCATCTCGCGCAGCAGGCCTTGGGGGCTCAGGAGGCTCAGTGGCAGGCGGTCCGGACGGAGCAAGAACCGGACCCGCGCGACCACTGAGAGCCTTCGGAGCCCCTGGGCCTCAGGAGCCCGACGATCCTCAGGAGCGACCCGCATGGCTCGCGTCTTCAGCTACCCCAACTCTTCTTCGATAAGTATCAGGTGACGCTTCAGGTATCCAATCGAGGGCACCCCTCGGACTGCCGGGGGCTGTTCCCTCACAGTTGTCTCCCATTTTGCATGATCAAGGCTAGTTGCTTCTCTCCGTTCGCATTATCTGCATGCATGGCATCCTCACCGCCACTAAGGTCATGAGCCCTTGTGAGCCCACTCACTACCGCCCCATGATTTAGGACTGGCACGGCGTCTGTGCTCGGGTCCGTCCCTGCAGCGTCGCTAAACCCAAGGGCTGAGCTCTGTCTCGCGAGCCATTCCCGTGACGTCACCTCCCATGGTCCTTGGTGCCTTGTTCTCGCATGGGCTAATCGTGGATGGGTAAGTAGGGGCCCGTGGCGGGTGCCTTGCTCATGCGGGAACCGCACGCCGATTGTTTTTCTTTTGGATCATTGCATGAGAAGACTGGGCACGACGTCTGTGCTCGGGTCCGTCCATGCAGCATCGACAAATCCAGCGGCTGAGCTCTGTCTCGCGAGCCATTCCCGTGACGTCACCTCCTGGGTTCGCTGGTGCTGCTGCCTTCTCATGCGATACCCTCTAGAGATCCACTCGGCGCAGGTCGACACAACACCTCTCTTTTCACATTTTGCAGAAGAAGACTCAGGCGCAACCCGCCTCAGGGTAGGGTCTCGTGAGTGATGCGTAAGCTCACGAGAACTTCCTCAGAGTCATTCAGCTTGTCCTAAGGAGGGCCCATATACACCTTGACTGTCCTACCGTGCAAGCCACGTGTCAGGACGAGGCTGTACATGCCCCGGAGTCTCTCCCGGTGGGAGGCTCACTCCCACGGTCTAGTGGAAGTACCAAGCTCCACGCTGGCAGATCCAACCGAGGAGCGGTTATAACCACGAACCAGTGGAAGCACCAAGCTCTGTGCTGGCCGCTACGACCGAGGCGCGGTTATGCCCACACTCCACGCAAGTGTGGTAGCTCTATGCTCCGCGCTAGTTATAAACAACTGAGGGCGGCCCCTAGTGGTCGCACCAACCTCAGGGAGCTTTTCAGCTCACGACGCTCACAGCTTCTCCTTGGATGGGTGTCGCGAGGGAGGCTAGGCACGGGGGCTATGCCCAGGTCATGCCTGGTAGAGGCCGCCCTACCAGGTGCCTAGACACCTGGCCTTCTCGCGCCCCCATCCCAGGCGAAGGCTCGTGGGCAAGGTATGGTGCTCGTTCTCCTTCACGAGAGCCGTTTGTACGTCAAAGGTGACCCCTGGGCATCGCGACCCAGGGGCCTAACTAGCCACGTAGCCCCTCATCCCTTGAATCTAGTTATGACGATAACCCCGGTCACCCGGGAGGCTCCACGGCGATCGAGGTATGCGCGGGGTTGGGCCTTGCCAACGCAGAACGCAAACGGGATCGCTTGAATGTCAAGGGGGACCCCTGGGCATTGTGACCCAGGGGCCTCACTATCCACGTAGCCCCTCATCCCTTGAGTCTAGTTATTATGATAACCCCGGTCACCCAGAGGGCTCAATGGCGATCGAGGTATGCGCGGGGTTGGCCCTGCCGACGCAGAGCACCTAAGAAAACATGAAAGGAAGCAAGTATGGAAATCATCTAGCTATTACAATAATACCAAGTTTTTCAAATTCAAACAAAGTTCTTATGCCTCCCCGAGGCACTCACACTTCTCTCTCTGGACAGGAACATATCAAGCATTACCAAGCGCATCATCACCGGTCTCCACCTCCTCGGCGGCGGTAGCAGTGGCCTGGAGGAACGCCTCCTCCAGCGCCGTGACCTTCGCCCCTAGGGCCTCGACAGTCGTGCCCTCCATGACTTTGGTCAAGGGCTCGGACAGCGAGGCCAGGTCAAGGGAGGGGCCGCGAAGACTTATGTGGCTGCACACCTGCGTCAGAACCAAGGTAAGGAGCGTGCGGCTCTCGACGTCGGCTAACTGGCCAATTGCGGCCGCAACCTCGTGCAGGTACTTCACAAGTGTAGCGAGGAGCCCGGCGGGGCCTCCCTTCGGGGCGGCCAGTGGCTCCTTGAACCCCTCCCCGTAGGCGGCCTGCAGCGCCTTGCGGGTCTCAAGGTCAAAGGCGGCAAGGGCCTCGGGACTCACCGCTGCCTAGGCCGCAAGGGCTTCCTCCTTGCCGCGAGCGGCTGGGGTTGCCTTGGCCTGCTCAACTTCAACCTTCAGCTTCTCCAGGGCTGCGCGGTCAGCAAGCTGCTCCTATTGCAGCCAGGATGTCTCAGCCTTCTGCGCCTCGAGCTCCTTCTCCAACCTCTTGAGCTCCACGGCGGGCCCAGTCCCTTCCTCACGAAGGGCCCCCAGCTCGCTCTCCGCCTTGAGGTAGCGCTTCTCGAGGGACGCGGCGTCGGCTCGCGCGGGGTCGCGAGCCCGCGTGGCTGCCACAGCTTCCTCTCGGCCCTTGGCAGCGACCACCGAGGCCTGGTCCCAGGAGGTCCGCGCAGACTCGTCTTCCAGGAGCCACCCGTGGATCAGCCCCAGGCGCCCTTCCATCAGGCGGCCATCGCCGTCTTGCAGTTCGACGCGAAGCCGACCCAGCATGGCGGAGGCAGCCTCCAAGGTTCCAGGACCAGGCTGCGCCGGCTGGCGCACGGGCACCGACAAGACCGGCTGCTCGACAAGGGGCTCGGGGGCTCCGGCCCCTCTCGCCAGAGCAGCCGGAGCAGAAGCCACCGCGACCTCGCAGGAAGCGAGGACGCCCTCAAGCGACGCTGCCACCGCATGCTCGGTGGCCTGGCCGACCAAGACGCCCAACGTCGTGGCATCCTTCCCCGTGGTCGCATCAGCAGCAGGAGGGGCAGGGCATCGCGACGTGACCTCCCCCTTCACCTTCTTCATCACACCACCCAGGCTGCTGCGTCAGGAGAAGCACATCAGGGACACAACAACTAAGGATAGGCGAGAAATTTCACACTTACTCGTCGGAGGCGAGGCGCGCCCTTCTCTTCGCCAGTAGGTCAACAGCAGCCGCTGGCGCTATGGGCGTGCCGGTAGCCCGGATCTTGGCGAGACGCGAGGCCACAGTCCTGGGCGCGGCTGCGGTCGCCAGATTCGCTGGCACGATACTCCTCGGTGGGGTCGCCACATTATTTCTCCCGGACACAGCGCGTCCGTATCGACGTGGAGTGGCTGCCTGGGACCGCCCGGCGGCACCTGCACCTGACGTCATTGCTCCAGCGAACGCCTCAGAGGAGTCCCCCTCGTCGTCCAGGGTCTCCTCTGAGCCCCCCATGTCGCTCTCGTCATCAGCACCAGAAGACACGTCGAACATGGGCGGAGCGCCCACGGGCGCACCAAAACCCGACACGGCCTTCAACAGCTCGGCCTTGTCAGGGTGGTTGTACGGCGGTAAGTGGGCCCCGGGGAGGTCCTCTGGAACCATTCCTAGGAGGGTTCCCGAGGTGAAGTCCAGATCGTCCTCGGCCAGCACCCCTGAGTGCAGCCGGAGCCTGTCGTCGTCGCCCATCAGCTCCCACATGGGGCGCGAGTGTGCCTGCAGCGGCGCCAGACGCTGCCTCAAGAACTCCTTCACGATCTGGCCTCCTTCGAGCCTCGAGCTCAGGTCGGCCTCAATCCTTGCCAGGACAGGCCCGACAAGGGGCTCGGTGAGCTTCGCGTAGCTCCAGCCGGCGCGCTTCGCCGGACATGCGGTAGGCAGCGCCAGCAGAGGGTGGACGCGTTGGGCATCTAGATAGACCCACCTCTTCCGGTGGGACTCTATCTTCTTCCCGGTCGTCATCTGCCGACAGCCCCGGCGCTGGAAGACGAAGGAGACGCAGCTCGAGCATGGGCCATCGTCGTACCGGCACATGGAGAAGAAATGGCGAAAGAGGGCGACAGTCGGCCTCACCCCCATGAGCGCCTTACAGTAAAAGGCGAAGAGCGACATGACGAAGATGGAGCGAGGCTGGATGTGGAGAGCGTTCACCTGGTAATGTTCCAGGATGGTGTAGAAGAACTCAGAGAAAGGTGGCACGAGCCCCACGGAGATGCTGTGGAGGAAGAAGGGGTAACAGGACTTCGGCAGGGTCCTAGTCATGGTGGATCCGGCCCAGATCCGCGTCGGGCCGTGCTCGTTGTGGACGCTCGACAAGAAAGGCTGGACCTCTGAGTAGTCCTCCTCCTTGGTGATGGATGACTCCTCGAGCGCCGCCTCAAGGGAAGAAGCGGATCCAGACGCCGGTGCAGCACCCTTGTTCCTCTTCGCCATTGCTGAAGGAGCCAAAGGTCCCAGGCGATTTAGGAAGGCAGGAGGCGTAGGAGGGACATATCCGAGCAGGAAGGAAGGGGAAGATAACTCCCCCAGCGAAGACGACCCCTTTTATCAAGACGCACGGTTGCCAAGACGGCGTTGGGAGCGGGGTCGCCCATGTCCCATCCAACCGTCACGCGCCAGCCTGGCCCGCAATCTTTTTGGGGCCCGTGGCGCTTCGTCCTCGGCTGAGGCTTCACCCCGAAGCCAACTCCGCGTGCGCCTTGGGCCCGGGGGCTACTGTTGGTGTCCTGGGAACCAGGGTACCCAGACTTGCGTGTCTGCGGGCCACGACACGCTCCTACAAACGGCCTGGTACGGCCCAGCTGATCGATCGGCCGTCCAAGACCCTCGCGAGGGGGCTAAGCCTCGCGAGGAGAATGACGTCAATACCCCCTCAGGAGCGGCCTCGGCAAGGTGCTCCAAAGGGGCGGAGAATCAAAGGCCAAGCTTGCCTCAAGAGGAGGCAGTGATGTCAGCAGTGATGCACCGCGCCAGCGGGTGCTAGCATCCGCCAGCGGCGCAGTTGCCATTTCGGTGCAAAGGGGACAGCGCAGCCGCGGGTTCCCAAGGAGCGGGACAAAGGTTTCCCCTTTGGTGCAACAAGACCGAAGACCGCAAGAACGACAAGGAGGATGTCACCGTCGAGCCCACCACCGCGTCACCGCTTGATCCTTTTGCAGGCGTAGACCGCTTTTGTCAGGATAGGAACGTCCTGGTGTTCCCGCTCAAAAATGGCCGTTGTGGGATCCCTTCCCGCCTAAACATTTCGGGGGAAGAGGACCCTGGCCGCCTATATAAGTAGCTAGGACCCCCACTATGGAGGAGAGGTCGAACGAAGCCTAGCCAAGTAGAGCAAATCCATAAACTCTGTCACCACGCAAAGGAGCAAGAACACTTGCCTCCCGACCCTCCTGAGCTCGCCTCCTGAGCTCAGGAACCACTGTACTAGCTCATATCCCAGTCCTCCTGAGGCCAATCCACCAAAGCAGGAAGTAGGGTTTTACACCACACGGTGGCCCGAACCTGGGTAAACTCTTGCGTACTCTATCTGTTGTTTGCTTGATTCCCTTCACCAAGACGAGAGCAAGACGCTAGGTAGACGTGAGTGGGAGAGATCTTCGTTCACGCCCATGTGTTCGAACTTCTTGGGTTTTGCGGAGCCCTAAATCCGACAAACCGGAACGCCCCGTATTCCAGCCCAGAGATGGAGGTAAAGTCTTCTGGAATACGGAACTGCTTAGCATAGAACAAACCAGCTTTCTATTACAACACGAATATGGATACAAGGTCTCCGATATTACAATGAATAACACCGGCACGTCGACACTACGCCAACCACAGTTGCTCTATGCAAGCAACATAACAACTCGAGGCAGCGGAACCTCTACTGGCAGCGGAACAACGGACGGCAATGATGGACTCCAATCCGCAGGGACTCTGGCTGGAACGTTTATCCTAGCTCGCAAACATAGGAACCACACCAAAACAAGCAAGCAATCCAGGCACGATCTGCAAAATGGCATGACACGCCAGGTCAGTACATTAAATGTACTTGCAAGCTCACAATAATCCAAAAGCAATCAAGACAAACAAGAACATGGCATTATCAGGTTAAATCAAACATGAGCATGGTACTAACAGAACATCATGGCATGCACAACTGAACATGATACAACTAGAACAAGCATATTATGAACATTATGATACTACATGCAACATGATGATGCTAACATGCACCAACTTACTCTGCTCGGGTTACCTCGTAACCTTCACATGCACAAACTTACCACCACGGACATCACACCATCATCTCAGGATCAAATCAAGCTTGTTATAAACAATACCGTAGTAATCATTAAATGACCACAAGGAACTTGATCTTTACCCACGATTCTCGCACAACATCACGAATATCCAACAACTCGGTATCCTCGATACCACGGTGATCATTCCGGTGATCACAACCATGACCAACACTTGGTCTTAAACGGTGATCTTTCCGGCGATCACAACCAACTTATCTCATCATCGAACCGGGGTTGTTATTAATCAAGTTATTATTATTATTACTGTTGACTCATAGTGTGACCGACACGAACTGGGCCCTTATCCGCGGGCATGGCTATCGATAGATTAAGACACACACTCTGCAGAGGTAGCACACTGTACCCACACTACGGAACCCATGGCCTCGCACTCCCATTCGGGTGGACCAACGGTGTTCCGACAAAACCGCCCTACTGCCATGACACTCTCCCGGCCACTCCGACTCACTCCCCACTGGGCTAGTCCTGGGTGGCCCCGTGTCTACCAAAGACACAACGACCACCGTCGTGGCCAAACGGTCCCAAACGGGGACCTGAGCTCAAAACAACAACAACAACGGGCACACAAGGTTATGTCCGCCTACCTGATCAGGGTAGCGCGCGCCCATAACCTTCCCTTGTTGGAGGCACCGGGGAGAGGCATGACAATAGACCCAGTTAGGGCCTTCCCATAAAGGCAAGTGTGGCTGCACTGGTCAGCTCGATATGGTGGCACCATGACTTAGCCAACAGTTGTTCAAGTTCAATTTAATCCGGTTAAACTTGAATGCAAATGATGCCGAGCCATAATAAAATAACATGATGCAACTACAATGCATGAGCATGATATCAACATAAGCATGGAGGTGCAACATAATCATCGAGCATAACCACAATGAAGGATATATCTAAATGAGCATGTCATACTGACTAACATAAAAAATCAAGTATAACGCTACTCAAGGCATTCCTGACTACTAGCATCATGAATAAATACCATGCCAGAACATACTAGCATCAACAATAAATACCATGCATGAATATAACAAGAACACTACCGAGTAAGCATGTAACTAACTAGTTGCAACGGAACATGCATATCAACGGTACTTGACAGACAACAAGCATGCATCAAGACTACTACTAGCATGTACTTCTATGACGAAGCATAACATGTGAACATGATACTAACAAGTAGTACTAGATAACAAGAAGCATCAGACCATATCATGAAGGTGAACATGAAACCACGAGCATAATCAAAACAATGATAGCAGTAGCAAACAAGCATACACATAACAACAATCTATTATTAAATGGTACCAACAGAAAGAGCTCGACGAGACGAAGACGTGAGCTTTGGTTTCACCTGAGTCGGAGTTACGGTCGCGGAGATATGAAGGGTAGAAGCTTAGGGACCTATCTATGAATATTTCTACTACAAACAAGTCCCTGGTGGCTGAAACAGAAAGCACATATAAGAAAATACGCTTCCAGAACTGGAAAATGTACTTTGGGTCGAAGAAGAAAGAAATTACGCTTTCGAAAATAGAAAACGTATTCCAGAGAATACATCTCCACTTAACTAACGTGGCAACGCGGGGTCAACGCGCTGAGAATGACACGCGGGGCCCGCGTGGAGGTGGGGCCCGCCTGGCCTGGCCTGGTCGTCTTCTTCCTCCCCTCATTCTGTTCCTCGACAGAACAAAGAGGCAAGGCAGGGGGCACGCCGACGCCGGCCTGGCTGCCTTCGGCCACCCCTGGCCAGGGAGAGGCCACCGGCGGGTGCGGCACGGCCGGCCGCATCCATCCACGGAGAAGGGGCACGCCGGGGAGGGCAGGGGAGGCGGCGACGGGAGGAGGTAGGGGAGGACAGAGAGGTGCGGGAGGAGGTGGAACTCAGCGAAGCAGGGCGCTCCGGCAAGGGCTGATGGGGTGGGCGGCTCTACGGAAGGTGGGGAGCGCTCTAGTGATGTTAGAACTGAGAGAGAAGGCGCGGCTCGCCGGAATTTTGGCGGAGCACCGCGGCGGCCATGGTGGCGATGGTGGACACCGAGAGCTCCTCGAGCTCGAATGAGAGGCTGGGGAGGGAGATGGGAGCGAGATAAAATCGATGACGTCCTCGAGAGGGGCTCGGGGGCCTTTATATAGGCGGGGAGGGGATGGCTGAGGGTGAGTGCCGCCATGCACGTCGGGCCGACGCTCTGGTGCGCTCAGCGATCACGGGATGGCGCGAGAAGGCGACGACGGTGGTGCGGACGAGCTACAGAGATGCACTGTGCAGGAGGGGCCGAGGGGCGCTGAGGAGGAAGACGCCGCGGCGCGAACAGAGCCGGTCGGCTACAGTTCGGCCGTGGGCGCGCGGCGACGAGCACCGACGGAGAAGCAGACGGAGGGGAATATGGCTCCAGGAGGAAGGTGACGACGCGGGGAACACGCTGGACAGGCCCGTGCTCGCTGAGACGCCGAGCAGAGGAGGGGCCCGAACAAGAAGATGTTTCGGGCGTGGCCATGGCACGCCAAAGCGGTGGTCACCGCGCAGTCTGGCATGGAGAAGATGCCAAAGGCTGGGAGATGATGTCTAGTGGTAAGTTCATGCAATGTAGGTTTAAACTACGGCGGTAGATCGGTGAAAGGTGAAGTGGGTAAATGGTAAGTGTGCTCTGAAGTTTACTGCATCTAACTTAACCATGATGAAGTGATCATCATAGGTGAGATTAGAGGCAAATACAATGTCTAGGGAGCTTTGGTTAGGAAGGACTACAGTCCTGGGCAACTTGGTGTGATTTGGACCAAGGTTTAATATAGTTGCTTTGGAACTGCCAAATCTGGTCCAGAAATGAGAACTGGATGATGCACTCACATGGTGATTCCACTTGAGATGAAATTTGGTGGAGAGGGATTATTTGACTATATGGAGCTCCTGTAAAAATCTCATGCCATTTGGAGTTACCAAAGTGGCACTTGCTTCACAAAGCTCCATTTTGGACAGAAGCTAAGAAAATTTACTGAGGGTAAGTTGATAAGTGGATTGAGCCACAACTTGGTGGAGGAGGTAGATGTAGATGTAAGAATGTCCTGGTAAATTTTCAGCTCAAATAAAGCAAGGTAAAATAGGGCTGCTTCATAGAGTGAAAATCTTACCAGAAACCAAGATTTGGAGCTGAGCTCACATAGATGATTTCCATGAGCTAAAATTTGGTGGAGATGCATGATTTGATCAAATGAAGCATGTGACAAACTTTCAACTCATTTGGACATGCCTAGAATATACTTCCGTCACAAAGTTCCTTTCTAGACAGAAACTTTGGAAAATCACTGAAAAATAATTACTAGGCAAATGAGTATGAAAGTTGGCACAGGGCAAAGATATGGACATGAAAAGATGTCCAAGAAGTTTGGAGTCAATTGGGCAAAGATAAATAGCACTTGCTTCACAAAGTGCCATTTAGGGCAGAATAGGAAAATGATTATTGGAGGATTATTTTTTAACATGGCAATGAAAAGTTTTGCCACATTTGATCAAGATATGACCCAAACAATTTATGAGAATTATTTGGGAATTTTTAGAATGACAGAGATATAGGTTGCTTCACAACCTAGGGCAAAAGAATTATTCCTTTAATATAAAAGGAATATTCCTAGGAAAAAGAATATTGGGTTAGGTCATTGATGGAAATGGCAGGGTCTTGGGATGATGAGGAGGATGGCAAGCCACTAGAAAACCTAGGAAGACATGATCTTCCCAAGTTTCAGAACCACATAGCCACTGAAAAGCAAATAAAATCAAGAAATCCATGGAAATTAAAAGAAAAAGAAAAGGGAAAAATCCAGGCTGTCACAATGCCACGTTAGGAACCGATAAACCGGTGTTATGATCCTTGATTTTGCTTTCCTAACACGGTTGGGGTTTATGGGCCCCTCCCCTCGATAATTCGCTTTGTGTAAAGCTTTTCCAGCAAGGCCCAACTTGGTTTTACTTTCGCCTAATAACTAAAAACTTGCTGAGGAGTTGCAAACCCGAGGATTATTTAATCAACCCCCCATGCCAGTGATCGTTTTGAGTGTTGGTCCAAACTAGATCACCGTGCAGGGCCGTCCCTTGGCAACTTGGGGTATTCTGGCTCATGTACGCTTAGCTTATCCCATGTGGCCTGAGACGAGATACGCGCGGCTCCAATCAGGGTGTCGGCACGTCGGGAGGTCTTGCTGGATTCATTTTGCTATTATCGAAATATCTTGTGCACGGGATTCCAAGAATACTCGGGCTTTCCCAACATGGAGTTGTTACTCTGCTGATCGTGAGCTTGTGATGGGCTAAGTTGGGACACCCCTGCAGGGTTATGGTCTTTCGAAAGTCGTGCCCGCGGTTATGTGGCAGATTGGAATTTGTTAATATCCGGTTGTAGATAACTTGACACAATAACTCAAACATAATACACTACCGTGTGAGTAGTCATGATGGTCTCTTTTTGAGGGAGTTTGGGAAGAGAACACGACTGGGTTATGGATGACTCGTAGGTAGACATGATCATCTAGTAATCATGGACTAGTTCACGACCGATGGCTTTCACTTCTCTTCTCGCTCCGATGATACGTAAGCTAGCCACCTCATCTACGCTTAGCGCTTGCAGCAGCCCACTTATACACTTCTCCTTACCCAAAGGCTTTGATAGTTTGATACCCGGGAATGGGATTGCTGAGTCCTCGTGACTCACAAATTACTACCAAACCAGATGCAGGTACAACCGACTACGATATAGGTGATGGCCAGGAACTCAAGTGGGAGTTCGATGAGGAGCGTGGGTGTATGTACGTGACGTTCCCCGACGATCAATAGTCGTTCCTACTAGGGCCGATCGGGCATAGTGGGTGGTTATCTTCTTTTCATTTGGATTCGTCCGTAGTCGAACTATGTGTGTACTCTGGATGAATGTATGACTTATTTATGCATTGTGTGAAGTGGCGATTGTAAGCCAACTATATTGTTTTACCCGTTGTTCTTGTACATGGGAATGTGTGAAGATGACCATCTTGCGATCATACCAAATTGCGATTATGCCTCTAAGTCGTGCCTCGACACGTAGGAGATATAGTCGCATCTTGGGCATTACAAATTGGTAATCAGAGCCTTCCCTGGCCTAGGAGCCCCTGCTTGATCGAACCGCTGCCGATGTTGTGTCTAGAAAAAAATGTTTTGAGTCTTAGGATTATATATATCGGAGAGTAGGAATTGTTTTTCTCCATATCCCCTTCGTCGCTCTGGTGAGGACTCCTGACATGGAAGTTTTGACTTCCTACCCTCTCTTCCACTAATTTTTTAGGATCACGCAGGTATTGTTGGGATCGTTTTGATATCTTTGTGACGAGAACATTGTTCTTGGTGCCTCCTGTCATTTAGGGGTTGTGGCAGTGTCCCAGGGAGTTGAGCTCCGAGGTGTTGTCGTCACAATTCTATCGTTACAGTTCTGGAATATCAGAGGTGGCCGACATCGAAAACGCTTCTATGTGTGTCTGGTGGTGAGATAACCCCGATGTCACCCAGTACTGGGGGATAGTTCGGGACTATTGCCACATCTAGTATAGCGCATGTTTTTCGAAGGTCTGAGGTACACAGTTTCTCAAGGTGCCTGGTTATGTGTTGACGGATGGATACAACTGGATGTAGGACTTGTTAGTTGTGTGTTATACGGTGCTTCCCCTGTATCCCCAACACCAGATTGCATAACCAGAAAGCTTTGGAAATTAATAGGTGGGAATTCAAGTAGCCCCTAGGCAATCTTCCAACGGATGCATGATATGAGGTTGGGGTTCAACGTCTAGTGGTTCGTTTGTCATGGTCGATTTTACACTCGGGGTTGCATCTTAAAGAATCATTGGCTATGCTGATTCGGGGTTGCAATGTCCTTTGTAATGTCGTCCCTGGGGGGCCTCATCACAAAAACTTTGGACGGAACCTCTATCATATGTTTGTTCCGGCTTATTCTGCAAGCCTAATCCTTTGTTTTGTTTTGATTGTGGTATTCGAGTTGCTTCGATATCAAGTGTTGATTCCATACCTTTCCTAATCGGTGTTCTCATATTTCTATGGGAGTGCTAGTCCTTCTTGATCATCGAGATTAGCATGTAAATTCTTTTCAACCTGCGTGCTTCTCTTCAAGTTAAATCGATCCTTTCAATATGTGCAAGACCAATTCTTGATTTTTCACAATGGTGTCCGTTTCGTTCGTCCCAAGTTGTCTTTGTTTTTCCCCACCCTCCCACCCTTCTTCTTATCGGAGCCAGAAATCTCAAGTCAAGTATCCATTTTATTCATGTGAAGTCTCTTCATTCTTTTTCGTCTATGTTCTTATCCGGTGATTCTCATGAAGATGCTAAGGAAGCTTCAAGTTTATCATTCTCTGTTCTTGTTTCTTCTCAGGTGGACTAGATTGAAGCTTTGGGGTTGATCATATCTCTTCCTATTGTTTCACATATTTTTCCATGTTGGAAGTTCTTATCCAAGTCTCTCTTGATTATTCAACTCTCGCTATTCATATCCGGAGTGTACAAAATATCTCAGAAGATTCACGTCTCCATTCTAGTTCCGTTCAAACTATTTCGAAGTTGTTCTCTCATTCAAGCCATTTAATTCAACCGGTGCAATCTTTCTTGAAACATTCGTTCAACGGTGTTTCCTTTCAGTGGGCCTTAACCCACATGCCTTCTCCAGGATCTTACCTGATTGTTCAATTTTTTCGGAGTTATTCTAAGATTCCTTTCAAGTGTGACATAAGAATGTATTCCATCAGTCATATGCCTTCTCCAAGATCGCTTTCAAATTCTTTTCATCATTGGTTTTAACCTTTTAATTCTTCATTCCAGAGTGCCTCAATAATCAATGGTGGTGTTTCTCGTCGTCATTCTCGCCATTTGAAGATCAAAAAAGAGTTTCTCTCCAATCCTTGACCGTTCTCTCGAAGATTCATGCTTCTAGCTTAGTGCTATCCCCTCAAATTGTTCCGATCATGGCAAATTCTTTTGATACACATCCAAAATATGTCATGAATTCTTTCCATTGTGATCCTCCGAAGGCCATCATTTCAGAAAATTTCTTCGTTCTCAGTTTTCAACATCGTCCTCTAACTATTCTTAATTGATGCCTCTCTGTTCGTCTCCATATTCTTCCCGTGCATCATTCAAGTATTCTCTACTCTGCTCATGTTCCCTTCGTTCTTTTGTATCTAAGTTTCCTCAAGTGCCTTTGTTCATTTTATAATTCTTTCCGGTGATTCATTCTCTTTTCTTCATCCGCTTTCAATTCTTACGGTGGTTCGTTCATAATTTCTCTTTCATTGTTATTGTTTTCATTCAGCCGTTCCTTCCAAAAATCCTATCGATGATTTGTTGAATACTTTCTCAAGATGGTGCGAGATCTCTCTTAAATTCTTTGCAACGAGAATAAGTAGTATCTTAAATCCGTTGCTTTTCGTCAATTTAATTTGATGAAGGATAAACATACAGTAAATCTTATTCTTATTTCCTCAAAGTGATTAATCTCTTCTTTCCGAAGCTTGTTCATCATATCATATTCTCGGTTCCAAGTTCATCTTCTTTTCCGGTGCTCCAAGTTATTTCAATTATATCATTTCAAAGCTCCATCTAAATCATTTCAAGGCTTAAATCTTATTATTTTCATCCTTCACTTCTCATCCTTTTGTTACCGGAGTTCTACATGGTGGTTCATCATGATTTAATTCATCCTCGAAGTGTTCTTCAAGATTATTGTGGAGGAGGTCAAGTATTCTCCGTCTTGCATTCCAAAGTGCAATTCTTTCTACCATATCTTCTGAGGTGGTGTTGTGTCATTCTTGACAATTTCCTTCATGTTTCATGATCGACAAGTTATCAAGAATGGGATATTTAAACCCATCATTTTTCTTTGTTCAGGAGATCTTTCAACCCTTCAATCTCTTTGTTGGAGTATCTTGGTATAGATTTCACCTCAAGTCTTCCATGGGGAGTGTTGCTATTGTGGTGCTTATCAATGATCCAAGTTATCTCTTCATGAATTTGGTGGAAGAAGTTTTTTTCCCATCTCTTCGCTCCTCTCAAATCAATCATTTCGTAGTGGATAGTTGTCACCTCATAATTCTGAGATGTTTTCCATAAGCCCACAACAACCTTATTCTTTTGTTGTTTATTTTTAAACAAATCCTTTCGATCCTTCTTTCTAAGGATGCTTTCAAAATTCATTGATGGTAGAATTTATCGTTTCCTTCTACTTTCTTTCTTCCTACCGATCTAGCATCTATTTTTTCATTCCGGAGGCATTGTGATGTTGCTCTCTCCAAACCATCATCTCGTTTTATCAAGATCATGTTCTTTCCTTTGCTTATCCATTCAACCAGAGTGTTGTGTCCTCCATCCAAGTTCTGTGATCTTATCAAGTTTTGCCTCTCTTTTCAACCAGAGTGCCATCTGAAAGCCTTCTTACCCCTGGTTCCATTATTTCTATTGTTCCGGAGGTAGTGTGTTGTTAATGTCATCAAGTATCATCCAATCTTCTCTTCATGTTAAATTCCTTCCATTTTCAGTCAGAGTGCTGTCAGAATTATTTCATTCTTATTCCTTCTATATCTTGTTTTAACCGGAGTGGTTTCAATGTCTATCTTGCCACCTAAGCTCTTCATTCTCTTCGTATTCCTTGTTCCTCTTGTCCAACAGAGTGTTTCAATTTCTTTCATCTCCGTCGTGTCATTTCTTCAAGTTTTAAACCTCTCAAGGTTTGTGGTTTCACTCGGTTGTCGAAGAAGCAACTTTGTTTTACCTCTTTATTTGAATTTACATCTTGCAATCATGGCCATTCCTATTTTCTTGGAACAAACACATTTTTGTGAGTCCGGGAAAATGATCCCCATGCCCAAATTCTTGTCCACTCTTTTGTTTTCTCTCCTTTTTCTTCTTTGCTTTTCTGTTTTTGGGAAGAGATTTGAAGAAGGAAGAAAGAGAGAGAGGGAATAGCCCAACTGGGCCTCCTAGCAGCCCAACCGCGGCCTCCCTGGCCCAGCTACACCTAGGCCCAGCCTCCCCCTACCTAAACCAAACCCTAGCCCGATCCCCACGTTGCCCACCTCTCCCTCTCGCTCCCCCTCGGCGCCGTCTCTCCATCCCAGCGCTCGATCCCCTCTCCCTCGCACCTCAACACATCGTTGCCAGAGCCTCACCCGCGTCCCCGACCTTGCTGCAGCCACTGCCGAGCGTCGCCGCCCTGCCCTCGCCGCACCTCCTCAAGACCGGCGCCGCCAAGACGTTTCCCCGTCGCCTTGCATTCCTCGCCACCAACCTGAGCTCCGGCTCCAGCGAGCTCTCGTTGCACGTGGACCAGGGCCTCACCCTCGGTGACTAGAAGGTCTTCAACCTCGCCACGCCCCATTCTCTCTGCACGCTCCTCCCACCTGCTTTTTCCTTCAGCTTCCCTGACCCCACCGCAATGCCCTTTGCAGGTTGACATCTCCGCCAGATCTGTCGGTGCTCATGCCTCGTCTCGCCAGATTGGGACGTCTCCGCCCGGTTCCCCTCGCCATGGCCTCCGGTGCCCGCTGCCGTGGCCTCGTCTTCGTCCAGGAGCGAGCGCCGCCAACCCCTACTTCGTTCAGCAGCATCTTGACCGATGCCTGCTGAGCAGCGCACGCTCGCACGCGTTGACCCCTGCCCCGCGGGCCACATCCTTCACCAGCGCCGTCCCAAGCCCCAGTCGACGCTGCACCTACGCCCTCCTCTCCATCGTGACTTCACTTCTCGCCCTATGGTTCGATCCCATAGTGCCGCTAGCCTCCTCTCTACTTCGCTGTGGCCTGCAGCCGACGCCAAGACCCGGACCAAGATCGTCATACACCATCACAGGAATTTCGCAAGTGCCGGGATGATCGTGCACCGCTACCGCCATCTACAAGACCGACAAGACCATAGACGCCCGAACGACTACAAGGTGTTGCGCCAAGTACCACTACCGTCGACCCCGTGGACGTCAAGTTCCTCTTCGAACTGTGTACCACTACTATCGCCAAGTACCTCGTCGACAAGTGTACAACTACCATCGCAAGAACGAGACCGGCAAGTACCCTGACAATATGTACATCTACACCTCCAAGACTATCCCGGACATCACCAAGTACCACGACGACTGTTGTTCTCCAAGTACCCCCTTCATATCACCAAGCTCGACTACAATCATCGTGAACCGCTTATAGAATGTGTACCACTACTTCCAGGATGTCGGAGAACGACTACTTCCTCT
Organism: Secale cereale; assembly: GCA_902687465.1. NCBI lineage: Eukaryota > Viridiplantae > Streptophyta > Magnoliopsida > Poales > Poaceae > Secale > Secale cereale. Next base: position 421,521,403 of record LR738711.1, read on the forward strand.
TCGAAGGGTGAACGACTATTTCGACGACGAACCATGAACAACTACCCCACTCCGAACTCGAGCCGCCCCGAAATGCACGCTTCGAAGGTATACCATGAGACGACGCCCGTGAACGAATACTTGTTGTATGAGATGCCCGTGTTTGCCTCGAGTCCGAGTTGACGTTGCATGTTTCTTTGCGTTGGACATGCCGTCGACCCGTGGGAACCCGGTAACGGGATCACCCCACCATCTTTTTTTTGACCATTATCACCCCACCATCTTGCTTGACTCGCTCAAGCCATCCTCCTTTTGCATCAGCATCTCAATGAGTTTCCGGATCATCGAAATATTGTCGTGACACCATTTCGGTTATCGCCGCCATGGCAACCTTTCTTTCCACCATAGTGACAGATGCTCCTTATCATGCTCATGTCAACCTTTTCACAAAATTGCATAAAACTTGCATTTGTCATCCGCATCATGATAACAACATTTAAAATGTTTAAAATTGTTGTTTGCTTTAAAAATTGCAAATTGACATCTGGGAATTTTCCGGAATTGTTGTTTGTTGTTTCCGGTCTTATTTAAATTGCTTAGATAATGTAGTTTTATTATGATTCACCTCTTTCCATGTTACCTCTTGCCATGTTAATCAACATTTAAACTTGTTGTGTACATAATCAAGATCAAACTAAGTATGTGAATGTGGTGTTTTGTCAATATGCAACTCGTTGCATATTGAGCTCCACTTAACTTTTAGTTTTGTTGTTGCACTTTGCCATGCCATGCATATTTAAGCCGAACATGCATCATACTTGGTTGTGCATCATGCCAAGTTTATGCTTGTGTGGACACCATGTTGTTTGCTTCTTTCCTGTTACTTGTCTCGTTAGCTTCGGTTTCGTTCCGGAGTTGTGAGGATTCGCTCGACTACGTCCGTTTGTCTTCTTCATGGACTCATTCTTATTCCTTGCGGGATCTCAAGCAAGATGACCATTCCTTGATATCACCTCTATTGTTGCTATGCTAGATGCCTCACTCTATAGCTTTGTCGCGATCCCTATCCTTTTGCATGCCAGCCCCCACCTTGCCATGAAACCTCTAACTACCTTCCTAGCAAACCGTTGTTTGGCTAAGTTACGATTTTGCTCAAGCCCCTCTAATAGCGTTGTTAGTTGCAAGTGAAGTTGAAGTTTTGCTCCATGAGGATTTTATATTTTGGGAATAACACAATATCTCTATTTAAATTCACCTTATATACTTGGCAATGGGTGGAAGGCCTGGCCTTTTGCTTGGTGTTTTGTTCCACTCATGCCACCTTGGGAACCGATAAACTAGTGTTATGTTCCTTGATTTTGCGTTCCCAACACGGTTGGGGTTTATGGGCCTCCCTCGACAATCCGCTTTGTGTAAAGCTTTTCCAGCAAGGCCCAACTTGGTTTTACTTCCGCCTAATAACTAAAAACTTGCCGAGGGAGTTGCAAACCCGAGGATTATTTAATCAACCCACCGGGCCAGTGCTCGTTTTGAGTGTTGGTCCAAACTAGAGCACCGTGTAGGGCCGCCCCTTGGCAACTTGGGGTATTCTGGCTCCTGTACGCTCAGCTTATCCGATGTGGCTTGAGACGAGATATGCGCGGCTCCTGTCAGGGTGTCGGCACGTCGGGAGGTCTTGCAGGATTAGTTTTTCTATTATCGAAATATCTTGTGCACAGGATTCTCATAATACTCGGGCCTTCCCAATATGGAGTTGTTACTCCGGTGATCGTGAGCTTGTGATGGGCTAAGTTGGGACACCCCTGCAGGGTTATGATCTTTCGAAACTCGTGCCCACGGTTATGTGGCAGATTGGAATGTGTTAATATCCGGTCGTAGATAACTTGACACAACAACTCAAACATAATACACTACCGTGTGAGTAGTCATGATGGTCTCTTTTTGAGGGAGTTCGGGAAGAGAACACGGCTGGGTTATGGATGACTCGTAGGTAGACATGATCATCTAGTGATCATGGACTAGTTCACGACTGATGGCTTTCACTTCTCTTCTCACTTCGATGATACGTAAGCTAGCCACCTCATCTACGCTTAGTGCCTGCAGCAGCCAACTTATACACTTCTCCTTACCCAAAGGCTTCGATAGTTTTGATACACGGGAATGGGATTGTTGAGTCCTCGTGACTCACAGTTGACTACCAAAACAGATGCAGGTACAACCGACTACGATACATGTCATGGCCAGGAACTCAAGTGGGAGTTCGATGAGGAGCGTGGGCGTATGTACGTGACTTTCTCCGACGATCAGTAGTGGTTCCTACTAGGGTCGATCGGGCATAGTGGGTGGTTATCTTCTTTTCATTTGGATTCGTACATAGCCAGACTATGTGTGTACTCTGGATGAATGTATGACTTATATATGCATTGTGTGAAGTGGCGATTGTAAGCCAACTATATTGTTTTACCCTTTGTTCTTATACATGGAAATGTGTGAAGATGACCATCTTGCGATCATACCAAATTGCGATTATGCCTCTAAGTCATGCCTCGACACGTAGGAGATATAGTCGCATCTTGGGTGTTACAGTAGGCCCCACCCCATCCTTGTGGCCAGGTAGTAGCCCCCTCTAGTGGATCTTTGCACCAGTATCTTTTATATATTACATAAAAATTCTCCGCCAAGTTTCACCTAATTCCGAGAATTTTATTTCTGTACAAAAACAACATCAATGTAGTTCTGCTATAAAGAGCATTAGTCTGGGTTAGTTTCATTCAAATCATGCAAATTAGAGTCGAAAACAAGAGTAAAGAGTTTGGAAAGTAGATACGTTGGAGACATACCAACTCCCCCAAGCTTAACTCATTGCTTGTCCTCAAGCAATTCTGTTGATAAACTGAAAGTGACAAACAAAAAACTTTTACAAACTCATTTGTTTCTGCTGCTCTATATAAGCTTAACTAGTGTAACATCCCGTCGTTCTAAATTTTGGAATGTTAATTATTTAAATAGGATTAATGAAAATTTTCTTGTGTTGCTTGTTGTTAGTAATTTTTGACTAGGAATTTAAACTTTTGGAGTTTAAATGAATAATAAACGAGAGGGAATAAAAGACTTTCCCAATTTTTCATCTGCGTCTTATTTTGGGCTTGAGAATATTCATAATATTTCCAATTCAAATATGAGAGAGAGGATCACATGAATTCCTCAAATAATAATATTGGTGAATAATTGGATATTTTCTTATTTGGCTTTTGAGTATTAAAAAGATCTCTAACTCAG
>LR738711.1:421526739-421565895 GCA_902687465.1 Secale cereale
GTGTGTGTGTGTGTGTGTGTGTGTGTGTGTGTCTGTGTGTGTGCGTGTGTGTGTATTAACTCTTGTGAGTGATCCTTCCACCTTTCACGTTATAGCACATAAAACCCTATATTATACCTTAAGCCTATATATATTGATTTCGTTCAACCTTGCCATATTTGTTTTGCTATTCTTTTGATTCTTCTATATGGCATGGTTGTTTATTCGGGTTCTTTCATTTGTGATAGATTGCTGGGAGCGTGACGAGTAGGATTATCAGGAATTGTGAGTGCGACGAACTTCATCAAATATACCAGGCAAGTTACACCTTGATCATCCTTCATCCTATTATTTTTCTATGCATGTAGTTATATATATCGCATTACCATATTATGCATGTGTAGGAATATTATGGTAGTATGATATTGCTATTGAGATTCAGCTTAGTATGGCCTTAATGTAGATCATGGTAGTGTATTCTTGCCATGCTATGTAGACGGGGATTGATTCATTTATGCATAGAGATTATGCGAGGACTATATATAATATAACTTGAGCATAAACATAATATAAAATTCACCTCTGGACGGACAGGGTTGCATCATGGAATTTCCTATTCCTTTTCTAAGGACAAGGACCATGGCTAAGTGCACCCAGACGGTATTGCTGGGTGGCAAGAACATCATGGTTTATACCCTCTGAATGTAAGTGGGTGCCGTCCAGGCTCAAAAAGATCAGATAGACTTAGTGACTAGTAGCTTCCGTGCGCAACCACTAGCTAAGTGGGCTCTTGTTTAGTTGATTAGGTTGTGGGATCCTTGCCCAGGCAAAGCTAGCAAATGTAGATATGAGTAGGTGTACCGGCTGCCGGTGGGTGGAGGTAAATACTTCTGAAAGATTTCATCTCAATCTTCGAGTTGAGTCTAGTGGGTAAAGTGTTCAAACGTCTTCAGAGTGTAAAAACTGATCATGATTAGTCGTGTCCCCGATTATGGACAAATTTGAGCAGCTAGACCATTACAGTTGTTGGATGATCTTGATAGATGATACTTTCATAAAAATTGAGTGGGAAACTTAATAATTGGGATAGGTTGGTATTGGATTGCCCAATTCAACCATATGTATTTAATTGTAGCAAAAAAAATTTTAAAATTTGACTATTATATTATGTAGCTATCAGGGAAAAACTAGCTTTCTGCAATACAACCACTACACTATCCTCTTGATATACGTTGCATATAGATGTATGTCTGTCATATCTTTCCTTGTGTGACTTGCCAATACATTCAATGTATTGACCCTTCGTGGCTGCAACGTTTCATGTTGCAGATTGTATACGACGAGTGAGTGATACGATGTCTATACTCGACATTTGCCTGTGGTGTTGATCGACTTCATGGAGATTTTACTTGCTTTTCCGTTGTGTTTTGGTTGTATGTTAGCCTTGAGCTACCAAGGTATGCAGTATTTTAATTCTAGATCTACGATGTAATATTATGATATGTGGTTTATTCTTGATATTACATCTTGTACTGTGTGCTAGATATTGATCCGGAGACTAGCACGGAGAGAACAAAGACATCAAATCTTATCAGGTTCAGGTCGTTACAGATGGTATCAGAGCCCATATTGACAGTAGGTCATAACCCTTAGAATGGACTAGAAAAAGTCATAGGGACAAAATTATTTTATCACTTCCTGATCACTTACTATCATACTCGTAGTTCTCATCTACCATTCATTTTCGAAACTTCTAATCTTGTCTCAAAGTGGCTGGCCATCCTATGTAACCCCATTCGCCCCTGTCACTGAAGATGTAATGTTGGAGAAGCAATACTACGACGAGGAGTGAAGGAATTCAAGCAAGAAGTATTTTTACACGACTCAAGAAGGACTAACGTTTAGATTGCTAGATGATCTTCATGGTTAATTTAGATGAGAAGGGCAAAACTTAGATTCAGACCACCACTACTGATTTAAGTTCGATAAATGATTCACGGTAGTATGATGAGATCATATCTCTTGTCGATATGACCTGTAGGTTTTCTTGTGTGGTGAGACTTTTGTGATTTTTTTATTGATGTTGTGTGATGTGATTGGTATTTCTTTTATGCGTAGAATAAGTTTGCGTTGTTATAGACCCCTACCTATTTATTATGCTTCAAGATTCAAGAAGAGCATGCTACGATAAGACTTGGTGTTATGAAGATATCTTCGTTGATGCAAGACAGAAGCTACACACATTTTTTTGACAGAAAGACTATAAGGGAACCCCTACAGTATAATTGGTGCAACAAACCCAAATTGCAAGTATCGTGCCTTGAACCTGGGTGGGTGGGAAGGCACCAACCCCTTCCCACCACTAGGCTATGCCTTAGTCTGCAGAAGCTACAAACGTTGAACACTTTGAGGATACAAGATTTCTATATACGTATATCATTAGATGAGTTTTGTGAGTTGCCATTGTGTTTGTTTTGCTGACAGCGCACGTCAAAACTTATTTTAAAAACATGATTGATGTTTGTATGGGTATATCTATCTCTTTTTCCAATCTATCTCTTCTAAACCCAAGACCCGCACCAAAGGAGTTACTACATTGCTTGCAAATCCCGAGAATGGAGTGAAGATGGATGCAACCTAGGGATGAGTTCAAGCTAAACCACATGCGCCAGGATCCGCCAAGAAGCAAGCACAATCTTGCTGAAGGAAGAAACTTGGAGGAAGGTACAATTCACCAGCATACGTTATATAGTAGTTGATGCAAACTTGAGAGTTGAAAGAAACGATAGATATTTTGTCTGGCTTGCAGAACAAATGGATTTATCCGAACCTAGTTCGTGAGTAAGAGAAGTTTCTGCAATGCTTGTGAGGATGCCCGCGTGTTAGAATGCGAGATTTTCTGAACCATATACAAGGTAATGATTTGGGTGTGGAATGGATCGATCACCATGCCGACTTACTCTTATTATTCACTTTTGCTATGTGGGATGGTAAATCTAGAGTGACTTGCCTATAATTGAGAGATGGCGATGTTAGGCCTAAACCTTAGAATGGTAGCATGTTCGACCCTTGTACAAGGCAACCGTTGCCAATAGTAGGTTATACGGTGAGTATGAACCACAATTCTTTTCTGCAGGAACCTCGATGGAAGTATTCTTGATGATCCCCATGAGAGTATCGATATTGTTTAGTACTTGAGCAAGACCTGTCAACCATGAAGGTTGAGTTAATGGAAGACCACTCTTTTGATATGGAATTCAAGGTCTCAAGGGAGCGAAGTGCATACAAATGAATGATATCATCGAAGGAGTAAGACTTTTGAACAGTAGTGACTCTTATTCTAAGGGTGGCAGTAATCCACACTCTTGGATGAACAATGGATATTCAAGGAGACCCTGACCCAATCCTTTTCTTTCTAGCCTCTTCGAATCTCGAGGACAAGATTCATTTTAAGGGTGGTAGATTTGTAACATCCCAAAATTCTAAATTTTGGAATGCTAATTATTTAAATAGGATTAATTAAAATTTGCTTGTGTTGCTTGTTGTTAGGAAATTTTGAATAGGAATTTAAACTTTTGGAGTTTAAATGAATAATTAACGAGAGGGAATAAAATGACTTTCCCAATTTTTCATTTGCATCTTATTTTGGGTTTGAGAATATCCATAATATTTCCAATTCAAATGTGAGAGAGGATCACATGAATTCCTCAAAGAAGAATATTGGTGAATAATTGAATATTTTCTCATTTGGCTTTTGAGTATTAAAAACATTTCTAACTCAAAAAGAGAGAGAGAGAGAGAGAAGGAAATATGAATCCTTCAACAGAAAGAGATGGAAATGTTTTAACTGTTATTTGCATTTTTATCTAGAGTTCAAAAGTATTTTATAGAACAGTTTATGAAAATATTTTTATGTATTTTTATATGAAGTTTTATGCTTGAAAAATGTTAACTAGGCTCTATATCTTATATCTTATATTTACTAATTGGAGGCACCATACGAGGTTCCACGTTAATCCTCATAAAGTAAGAATATTGTCCGTCCAATCTCCAGATTAGTTATCTACAACCGTCGGATGAAATACCTTAATTAGGAGTCCAAGGCTGCTATCCCACGTGCACCCCATTAGGAAAAAAAGCATCTCCCATTGAGATTTCTTCCTCCGTCAATCCTGCCGGCCGAGGCACAAAGCCCTAGCGCTCCTCCTCGTGTTGTCCTCTTCCTCCAGTCCCAAATCCTCCAATTCTGCACTCGGGTTTAATCTGGAGCGTGACTTAACCTTGATGCATTCCTCAAGTGACCTCTCCTTCTCTTCTACTTCTCGCGGTCCTGATTCTAGCATTGTTGTCGACGCCGCGAATTCACAACCGAACTCGCCTTCTCCTGCCGCATCATCTTCTTCGTCCATGTCTTCATCCAATCGACCTTCTCCCTTGCTTCTCCAAGAGGTAGAGCGATAATATAGTCATATTCTGCAGATCGCTGCCCGTCGCCGAACCTGCCCAACTCCCTATGAATCCTACCACAATCGAATGTTCTTCCGGATGAGCCAGACTCTAGGAAATACACGCCATCCAGTTCGCTCCAGTCGCCTAAACCTAAAGTGCCGCCGGCTGTCATGCGTCGGCTGTTTTTCTTCTACTCAGGCATCAGGGGCTATGGGCAGAAGGTTCTCGACCTATCCATCTTAACAGAGTGTGAGGTAGATCCTTCAAAAATTAATAGGATGGATGTCTCCCTCTTTTGACGCATGATGGATGTCTCCCTCACGGCATGGTTTTATAAATACGGCATATGGAGTCATGCATAATGAACAAAATAAGTTGATACAACGGTATGTTGGTGTTATCCTCCTGGACATTGGGAATAAGAAGCCAGCTAATGAGGTGAACCTGAATGCCATTGGCGCACGGCCAGCCGTGATGATGTGGAGCAGCAAGCATGCAACTGGGTGGAAGGCAACATCGAGCAGTGGCAAGGTTGATGGTTGATTGTCCGCAGCAGCTTCTGGACTTTTGCATACCGATGTTTCGCCATCCCGTCGGCGGCAACAACGGACACATTAACATGAAACAAACTTCCCTCGGCATGCTGCTGTACGAGTGTGGGATCCAAGATTGTTCGACAGTGGTTAAATAGCAACTAAATGGACGACTTCATCAGCTATACAGAACTACAGATGCATGTATATTGGACAAGGCACATGGCAGCAAGTTCACGTGCAGACTAAAGGCCTTCACCGTGCGCAGGCCTGGTGGCGTTCGGTCTTCGCCAGAGCCTCTCAAGTATGGCAGCAACTTCACCTGCGGCCGTGAAGGCATCCTGTAGTCTCATTGGCAGCAGAACCAGGTTCTGGATGAAGATACAGTCAATTAGGCGTACGCACAGGTTTGGATAAAATATTTTTTTTCTGCAATTAGACACCTCTGCTCTGCGAGAAAGCAAAGAAACAGTCCGTACCTTTTTTAAACTCTTTCATTATTATCTCCATGATGATACGGTCGACAGTCAAAGCTACGGAGGGCATGAAGAAGATTCAGGTTTGTTTCTTGCAGGGATGAAAAAGATTAGGGTTAGCTAGCTTAGCTTGGCGGACCAACTACACACTCACGATGTTGATGCAATAATACCGGGTAATGTTGAAATCTTTAGTCTCGACAAGTTATTTTTGTAAATATCTATGTAGTGATTACCTTTTCACAAAATATAATATGATTCAAAGCATACATATATCGTACTAAGCTGAACATGACACGCCTTGAAGAAAATCCATGACGTTGTGTGTCTTATCTACTTTCTCTGTTCCTAAATATAAATCTTTCTAGAGATTCCAACAAGTGACTACATACAGCGCAAAATGAGTGAATCTATACTCTAAAATATGTCTACATATATCCGTATGTTGTAGTCCGTTTGAAATGTCTAGAAAGACTTATATTTAGGAATGGAGGGAGTACTATTTAAAGGTAAAGAACTAATTACTAGCATTGTGCAGCTAATTATTTTATTTTATTTTTGCTACCATGTTCTTATAGTACCAAATGTATCCCTTCTAATTAAGGTACTCATGTTATGTCTTAGACCAATATTTCTAAAAAAATCTTTTGGAAAAGCACAAGAAATCTATATTAAATTATCTTCTGTGAAAGTTGAAACCAACAGATAGCTAGCACGTTAACAATACATCTCCTTATAATCACAATAGTCAGATTTAATAAAATTAAGCATTCTTTGTATAATTGTTATTTGGTGGAAAAGATAGTTACTGAAATTAGTATATGCGGTATTTTCTTTATGATCATGCATGGAAGTACAGCTCCACTGTGTGTGGATTTCCCAAATCCTAATACTACGAATGTATTGAGTTGTTGGAGTACACAAAGATATTTACAAGTAGGATAATAACTTTTTTTAGTTCAAACCAGTGACTATCTCAAACTGACGGTGGTTGTATTTCGAAAATCGGAAGGGACACTGAAAGACAAACATTACTATTATAGAATAACGCGAGTACAGTTCAACGAAATTATTTAGCTCATATCTATATAATTATTTTCCTTAAGTGTGTCGTCTAACCTTTATGTATGAAGTGACATATACTAATCTTTATCAAGAAATAGGGAAATATTACAAATTTTCAGGTCATATAGTACTAGCCTGTGCAGTAGCACGGGCTGACGACTAGTAACTATAGTGATTTTTGTGGATCATATAGAAAATGATTTGGATCATTTATGGAGACCATTTCTGTTTACTCAAAAAAAATCCCTAAACCTAACCCACGCATCACAACAGTAGCCCAACAGTTATCTGCGGCTCGCGCGCAGTTCAGCGCCGCCGCAGCACACCCGGCCACGGTCCAGCCCAACAACAGCTGCAGGCTGGCGGCCCATTGCCGCAGCGAGCAGCCCACCCGCTGGCCTTTTTCTTCTTTGTCTCTAACGCCGGCATTGCCCCACCTGCCAGCCTCTCTTTCCTCCCTGTTTGCCTAACGCATGGGGCCCGCCCAGTTTTCTTCCACCTCTGGACGGAGTCTCTCTTCAGCACGACAGTGTCGCCGCGACCAAATCCAACTCGCTATTCGCACGGGTACTTCTTCAAGCCGTGGCCACCGAGCGCTCCCTATCGACCCCCTCGTCCGATTCCCACAATCTTTGCTCCAGAACGCCCTCGAAATCGACAACATGGACCTGCCGATCTCCGGTGCCTGAAGCTCCTCCAACGAGGAATTTCACCGTTGGCAGTAAGTCTCGGTCCTCATCGAGCCTCTCAATGACTTCATCGAGGCCTCACACACCTCCTTAGCCTCCTTTTATGCTCATGACACTTCTGGTTCGAGCGCCCCAGATCCTCCCAAAGATCACCGTTGAATGCCTCAGTTTCAGCCGTACGCCTTGTCACGAGAGGCCCCCTCGTTACCACTAAGGCTGTTTTTGAGTTCTGCATGAAGCCCCTCATGCAGTCCCGTGTTTCTCGAGCTCCATAAGCCACCACTGCGAGCTCACTAACAGAGCTGAACTGCACCGCCGCCGTCTCGTCCAACTCCGGAGAGGAATTCCCCTTCTCCCGAACCCAAAGGGAACATGAGCCGTCAATGGCCACTTGATCCGACGGCCTATGTTTATTTCAGGTAAACATGTATCGGTTGATCTCATGCTACCATGTGTTCCGATATTTTGTTATAATTCTTCCTGCCAAAATTGTTACTGCACTTTTACAGAATGGCCCTTGTAACTTCAGTTCATCGTATCTTTTCAATCATAGCTCCGATTGAGGTGAAGCTTTTTGCAATGCGATCCTTGTAAAGCCCTCCTTCCAGTGAATCCATAATTTTCAACTTTTGAACATTTCAAATTTGACCCATTCAAATTTGAACTCATACCTTCATTACAACATATCAGGAGAGCCGTGACACCTTTTCAATTGATTCCTTTTCAACATATCAGGGTCGGTCTATTATGATAACACCTCTTAAGACCTTATTGTGCTAACACCTAAAGATTATTCTACTAACACCTTCCGACCCACCCCCGCAGCTACAAACTAACCATGTACGATGGTTGACCGAACTGCGTAAAAAACAAACCATCTTATCCCTGCCACGGTCCTCTGTGCTCCTCCATCCCACGATCTACCCCACCCAACTCCTCTCTCCCTCGTGCTCCTCCGTCCCATGGCGCCGCAGCCTCCCTCCTCACGCCCTCGCTGCAGCGCTGCCGCCCTCGCGCCCCGCGCCGCTATCTCCCCAGCGCCGTTGCGATTCCGTGCCTCCGTGCCGCTGTCTCCCCAGCGCCGTCGCGATCACGCGCCTCCGCGCCGCCTGGGCCATGGATCCAGCCATGCCGCGGCGGTCAGGCGACAGATCCAACCTTGGTACACTGCCCAGGCGCCGAGACCGAGCGCCGCCTGTCCCCAACGCTGTCCCAGCGGCTGCACCCAACCCCCTCCAGCTCCCCTCGCCCTTGCCCCCTGAGAAGCAACATGGATCCGACGCGCCGCCGCATCCCGCCCCAACCCACTCCTCCCCACGACGCCCTGTGCTCCCATCTTCCTCCCCTCCGGCAGCACCAGCATTCTCTCTCCACTTCGTCCCCTGGGTAACCTCTCCTCTGACTCAAGATTCGTCGAGGTGAAGCCTCAGTGGTGCCCGCGTCTGTTAAAGCAGTGCGCCCAGGTGGATTTTTGTTTTGTTTCTGCTCATGGATAGCCACCCTTGCAGTCCGGTGACCATAGATGTGCGGCTCGTGGGCATGAGATGTGTTTCAGTGCTCATGTGCGTGCAGTTTATGGGCGCGCCGACGATGACGGGAACAACGCAGTGCACTCTGGTGGTCGTTGTGGTACTGCTCAGCGGTTCGCTCGAGCACGGGCTTCATCACCTCGGTGATTCTGTAGCGTGTTTCATTTTTTTGCAGTTCCGTGGTCATGCAGCTCGGTGGCGCGCCCTGGTGCAGTTCAGCTGAGCCACACTCTTCTACAACTGAGAAGAGGAGGATAATTGTTCCCTGCCCCCATGCAGTTCACGCAGCGCGTGCGCGTGCGCGTCCGTGCGGTGCGGAGCACATGCGCATGTAGTCCGTCGGTCATGCGTTTAGTATAGGTCCCACATCAGGGGTTTGTTTTGTTACAAAACTATTATACTCGGATGCGTTTTAGTGTAATAATTCTTTATGGTTCACTTGTTAGAGAAAAAAGGAAAAAAAAGAATCACGAGAAGTTCACTTCACGAAACACATGCAATACATCACGGGTAAAAACAAAAGGTTGACTTCATAAAAAAACTCACTGTTGAAAACGTAAAAAGAAAAAGTTGTAGAATTGTTGTTCGTGAAGTTCACTACGTCTCTGTAGAAAAATAAGTGTGGTTCACTCGCCTTATCATCGAAGTTCAAACTCGTCAACAAAAAAGTGGAAATGACAAAATTAGGGAGTAGAAAAAAAACCAGTGCAGTTAACTACTAGTGTGGCAGTACATTTCTCTTGACCATGGGGTTCACTTCTTTGCCCACGTGAAACACACTCTCTGTGAGAGGTTCATTATATTGCCGCATGTTGTATAAAAAAGCAATAGTTAATATTAGTGCAGTCCCCTCCAAGAGCAATGTATGAAAAAACACAACAAAAATACTCATGCGCCTCACTCTTTGTAGTGTCGTGGTTCACTTGATCGCAATGTTAAGTGCTGAAAAAATGTTATTGAGATGACAAAATAAAAGAATGCTTGTCTTGAAAAATTTATGTCTAACAAAAAGAAAATCATAAAGTTCACTTGACTTTCTGATGCAGTGCGGTTTCTGGTCTGAAGCAGTGCGTTCATGTGTCCCATGTAGAAAACACGATGATTTTGGTCTCGCGAAAAACAGAGTCTTCGCGTTTCGATATTTTTAAAATTACTCCTAAATCATAAGGAATTAGAGAGAGCGTCATACATGAAAAAGTTGCGTCTCAATGATATCTTTCCAACGACGTATTGTTTGGATCATTTCGACGAGCGGTTTGCATTTTTTTCTCGATAAAACGGCTGCTACCTCTCGTCGTTAGCCACATGATTTTCAAAATTAACTAAAAACCATAAGGAATCTCAAAAACATTTCAACATATGAAAGTTACGCCTCGTCCATAGATTTTCAACGGTATATTACACGCCTCGTTTTGACAAACGGTTTAAAAACTGAAGTAAAAATAGTACCGAAAATTTGAAAAACAGAATTCCGCGATTTAGTAAATTTGAAACTGCTCTTAATCCGTAACGAATTACATAAAATAATAGATAGCAAAAGGATGCGCATCCACGATATCTTTCCAACGATGTATCATTTGTTTCATTCCGACAAGAGGTTTAGAAAAAAACACGAAAAACGCGCGCCGCCACTCGTCGTGGGTCGCACCATTTTCAAAACTGCTCTTAAATCGTGAGGATCTCGAAAAGTGTTCAACATGGCGAAGTAGCGCCTAATCCATTGCTTTTCAAAAGTATATTACACGTCTTGTTCCGACAAACTGTTTAAAAAATGAATCAAAAATAGTACCCAAAAAACACAGTGTGTAGTTTTTTGCGACAGGAAGTTCACTCGTGTGAGTACTGCAACACACTTGGTTCTAATAATGATGTGCGCTTGCGTTGAACGTGCAGTGCGAAAGTGTTATCAGAATAGTTATACATACATACACAAACATACATACAGGAACGCGCACACGCACACGCACACACATACATACACACATACACACATACACATACACACATACACATACATACATATACACATACATACACGCGCACACGCACACGCGCGCACACACACATACAGACATACAGACACACATACATACACACATACACATACACATACACACACACACATACATACACACAGACATACACACACACGCTTGAGTCTCCTTGAATATTTATTTGGGGTGCCTCGGGCATCCCCAAGCTTGAGCTCTTCCCTCTCCTCCTTCTTCTCATATCGAGACCTCCTTGATCTTCAAACACTTCATCCACACAAAACTTAACCGAACTTTTAGTGGCGGGGTTAGTTCATATGATCAATAAAATCCCATCATGTACTGCTCTAACATTATTGTATAATTATGAACAAACATTACCCATAGTATGCTATCACAATTCTATGGCCCCAAGTCAAGTAGGCGTCAACAAGAATTCAAACATATGCAAATAATGAAGCTATAACAACAATCTGTGAAAACATGACAGTCTGTAGTAATCTGAATATTAACCATACTTCTGTAACCCTACAAATTATGAAAAAATTAGGAAAAATAAAAAATTTGTATAACAAGACTTTGCAAAAAGTTTCAGATCCTTTCGACGTTCCAGTAAAAATGTAAAATCACGCACTACAGCCAAAGTTTCTGTTTTTGCACCGCACAAACCAACAAGCAGTTTAATCATCCTAAAGGAAACTCTTGGCACATTATTTTTATAATACAATGAAATTGTACAAGGGGATAATAATTTTTGTTGAATTTTTTTTGTAATTCAAGATTTGCTAAGTTTCCATGGGCATGAACAAAGTTCAAGGAGCTCCCCCATTTCAACGGTGCTCGTCCTTCTTACATTCACTTTTCTTTTTGAAAAATTTTTAGGTTCCCCTCTTTATTTTTTTTAAACTTTATAAAAGCACACAACAGAAATAAATGACTCTCTAAAACTTCCAGGTTGTCTCCCTGACAGCGCTTTCTTTAAAGCCATTAAGTTAGGCATAAAGTGCTCAAGTAATGAATCCACCAGGATCCCAAGGTATATCAAAGCCAATTTTAATTAGTAATGATTTGACATTTAGTAGTGAGCACAAAGTGATATGTGTTATGCAACAACGAAGTCTAACTCTCTTCCTATACATAGGCATGTCATACAAGAACAATTCATGCACATCAAGTAAAGGCCAATGCATAGTATAAGCAGTTTCTTGCAATTTTATCGTGTTGGAAACATAGAGAGACGGAGATATAATTCCTCTCTCATAATAATTGCAAGTAGGAGAAGAAAGCACATGCATATTATATTCATCAAAATCATCATGTGTAACGGAAAAAGGCAACCCATCAATATAATCCTTAATAAGCGCAAACTTCTCAAATATAGTGTAGTTTGGAGAATTCAAAAATATAATAGGACTATCATGTGTGGGTGCAATAGCAACTATCTCATGTTTAACATAAGAAACTATAGCAAGTTCATATCCATAAGCATAATTCATATTGGCATCTTGGCCACAAGCATATCAAGCATCATCAAATAGGGATATTTCAAAAGAATCCAAGGGATCATAGCAATCATCCTTCAGTAAGCACGAAGGGAAATTAAACAATGTATGAGATAAAGAGTTACTCTCATTAGAAGGTGGGCACGGATGATAAATCCGCCCTTCCTCCTTTTGTTCTTCCCTCTCCCCCTCATCTTTTCATCCAATGAGCTCACAATGTCATTAATTTCTTATTCCATAGACTCCTGCAAAATATTAGTCTCTTCTTGGACAGCGGAGACTTTCTCAATAAACGCATCAATATTGGAGTTATATTCATAATTCAAATAGCAATATTTCAATATAACAAGATTTTCAGGCCTATAAAGATCATCATCAAAAGCATCATTCTTTTTAAATAGAGATTCAATTTCATAAGCACCCTTAAAAGCAACGAATTCTTATATTTATTCCACATCATAATAATCATATATACCATTAGCATAAGAAGCTAAGGTTTCATCATCATTAAATTTGCATGAAAAGGGAAGGTGTGGAGCCTTCATCCTAGAGCAACAAGTATAATCATAACTCAAGCATAGTTGCCGAGCATACCAATGCAACATATGAATTTGATCCCATAATAGTTTCCCTTTATGAGTCAAGCGATAATCCCTAAAGTATTCACGTTGATCCAACGTTACTCCCATTATATAGTTGAATGGGGTTTTCTCAGGATTATCAAAGTAGTACATAATATCTTTCACATAATGAGCATCGAGAGTTTTAGGAGGTTCCCCATCTCCATGAGTAGCAAGTACACCTAATTTTTTTTATTTGCGTGTGTGCGTGAAGCTCTTACTGCATGAACCTCTGAAGACTTCTGTAGAGTTTACCCCTTTAGGTAGTTCAAAGATATTTAAGTATGATGTAAAGTATGAGAAGCTACCTTTGTACTGCGAGTTATGTGGGATTGTGGGCCATACTTCTGAGAGATTTTGTAAAATCCCAAGTGAGAAGAGAGTAGTTAGCTTCCCTAGAAACCTTAGTGTTGAGCCGTACTGGAAGAGCAAAGTGTTGGGGAACGTAGCAGAATTCAAAAATTTTCTACGTCTTCACCAAGATCCAACTATGGAGACATCTAGCAACGAGTAACTAAGAGTGCATCTACATACCGTTATGAAGATTGCGTGCGGAAGCTTTCAACGAAGCAAGGATGAAGTAGTCGTACTCTTCACGTTCTTCGTCACCGATGATCTAGCGCCGAACGGACGGCACCTCCGCGTTCAACACACGTATGGTGCAGCAACGTCACCTCCTTCTTGATCCAGCAAGGGGGGAGGAGAAGTCGTCAGAGATCCGGCAGCACGACGGCGTGATGATGGATGCAGTGGAAATTGTAGCAGGGCTACGCCGGGCGCCCTGCGAAGGAGTTGGGAGGTGTGACGGGAGGGGGAGAGGCGCCAGGGCTGAGGTGCGGCTGCCCTCTCCCCCCCACATATATATAGGGGCCAGGGGGGCGCCTGGACCCCCTGCAGATCCAATCTGCAAGGGGGCGGCGGCCAAGGGGGGTTCCTTGCCCCCCAAGGCAAGTGGAGCCCCCCTCCCCTTTAGGGTTTGAACCCTAGGCGCAGGGGAGGTGGGCCTCCCTTAGTGGTGCGCCAGCCCAGAGGGCTGGACACATCCCCTCGCGGCCTAGGGGCCCCACCGGGATGGGTGGCCCCACCCGGTGGACCCCCGGGGCCCCTCCGGTGGTCCCGGGACGCTCCCGGTGACCCCCGGAGATCACCCGTTGGCCGAAACTGGACTTCCCATATATCAATCTTTACCTCCGGACCATTCCGGAACTCCTCGTGACGTCCGGGATCTCATCCGGGACTCCGAACAACTTTCGGGTTTCCACGTGCATTAATCTCTACGACCCTAGCGTTACCGAACCTTAAGTGTGTAGACCCTACGGGTTCGGGAGACACGTAGACATGACCGAGACCACTCTCCGGTCAATAACCAACAGTGGGATCTGGATACCCATGTTTGTTCCCACGTGTTCCTCGATGATCTTCATCCGATGAACCACGGGGTCAAGGATTCACTCAATCCCGTATGTTATTCCCTTTGTCCATCGGTACGGTACTTGCCCGAGATTCGATCGTCGGTATTCCCGATACCTTGTTCAATCTCGTTATGGCAAGTCTCTTTACTCGATCCGTAATCCATCATCCCGTGACTAACTACTTAGTCACATTGAGCTCATTACGATGATGTCTTACCGAGTGGGCCCAGAGGTACCTCTCCGTCATATGGAGTGACAACATCCCAGTCTCGGTTCGTACCAACTCAACAGACACTTTCGGAGATACCCGATGCGTACCTTTATAGCCACCCAGTTACGTTGTGACGGTTGGCACACCCAAAGCACTCCTACGGTATCCGGGAGTTGTACAACCTCATGGTCTAAGGAATAAATACTTGACACCGAAAAGCTTATGCATTACGAACTACACGATCTCGTGTTATGCTCAAGTTTGGGTCTTGTCCATCACATCATTCTCCTAATGATGTGATCCCGTTATCACCGACATCTCATGTCCATGGTCAGGAAACCGTGACCATCTGTTGATCAACGAGCTGGCTACTAGAGGCCTACCAGGGACTCATTGTGGTCTATGTATTCACACATGTATCGCTGTTTCCGTACAATACAATTCAAGCATGAATAACAGACAATTATCATGAACAAGGAGATATAATAATAATGCTTTTATTATTGCCTCTAGGGCATATCTCCAACAATCTCCCACTTGCACTAGAGTCAATAATCTAGTTACATTGTGATGAATCGAACACCCATAGAGTTCTGGTGTTGATCATGTTTTGCTCGTGAAAGAGGTTTAGTCAACGGGTCTGCTACATTCAGATCCGTATGCACTTTACAAATATCTATATCTCCATCCTGAACATAATTCCGGATGGAGTTGAAACGGCGTTTGATGTGCTTGGTCTTCTTGTGAAACCTGGGCTCCTTGGTAATAGCAATAGCACCAGTGTTGTCACAGAAGAGAGTCATCGGGCTTGACGCGCTTGGAATGACTCCTAGGTCGGTGATGAACTCCTTCATCCAGACTCCTTCCTGCGCTGCTTCAGAAGCAGCTATGTACTCCGCTTCACATGTAGATGCTGCCACCACGCTTTGCTTGCAACTGCACTAGCTGACTGCCCCTCCATTCAAAATATACACGTATCCGGTTTGCGACTTAGAGTCATCCAGATCTGTGTCGAAGCTAGCATCGACGTAAACCTTTACGACGAGCTCTTCGTCACCTCCATAAACGAGAAACATATCCTTAGTCCTTTTCAGGTACTTCAGGATGTTCTTGACCGCTGTCCAGTGTTCCATACCGGGATCACTTTGGTACCTCCCTACCAAACTTATGGCAAGGTTCACATCAGGTCTGGTACACAGCATGGCATACATGATAGAACCTATGGCCGAGGCATAGGGAATGACACTCATCTTTTCTCTATCTTCTGCCGTGGTCGGCGACTGAGTCTTACTCAATCTCATACCTTGCAAAACAGGCAAGAATCCTTTCTTTGACTGATCCATATTGAACTTCTTCAATATTTTGTCAAGGTATGTACTTTGTGAAAGACCAATGAGGCGTCTCGATCTATCTCTATAGATTTTGATGCCTAATATGTAAGCAGCTTCTCCAAGGTCCTTCATTGAAAAACTTTTATTCAAGTAGGCCTTTACATTTTTCAAGAATTCTATATCATTTCCCATCAGCAATATGTCATCCACATATAATATGAGAAATGCCACAGAGCTCCCACTCACTTTCTTGTAAATACAGGCTTCTCCATAAGTCTGTATAAAGCCAAACGCTTTGATCACCTCATCAAAGCGAATATTCCAACTCCGAGATGCTTGCACCAGCCCGTAAATCGAGCGCTGGAGCTTGCATACCTTGTTAGCGTTCTCTGGATCGACAAAACCTTCCGGTTGTATCATATACAACTCTTCCTTGAGGAAGCCATTAAGGAATGCTGTTTTGACGTCCATTTGCCATATCTCATAATCATAGAATGCGGCAATAGCTAACATGATTCTGACTGACTTCAGCATCGCTACGGGAGAGAAAGTCTCATCGTAGTCAATCCCTTGAACTTGTCGATAACCCTTAGCGACAAGCCGAGCCTTATAGATGGTCACATTACCATCCGCGTCTGTCTTCTTCTTAAATATCCATTTGTTTTCTATGGCGTGCCTATCATCAGGCAAGTCCACCAAAGTCCATACTTTGTTTTCATACATGGATTCTATCTCGGATTTCATGGCTCCAAGCCATTTATTGGAATCTGGGCCCGCCATCGCTTCTTCATAGTTCGAAGGTTCACCATTGTCTAACAACATGATTTCCAGTACAGGGTTGCCGTACCACTCTGGTGCGGAACGTGCCCTTGTGGACCTTCGAAGTTCAGTAATAACTTGATCTGTTTCTTCTTGATCATTATCATTATCTTCCTCCCTTGTCGGTGCAGGCACCTCAGGAACAGTTTCCTGCGCTGCGCTACTTTCCGGTCCAGGAGGGGTGACTGTCACCTCATCAAGTTCTACTTTCCTCCCACTCACTTCTTTCGAGAGAAACTCTTTCTCCAGAAAGTATCCATTCTTGGCAACAAAGACTTTGCCTTCGGATCTGTGGTAGAAGGTGTACCCAATAGTTTCCTTTGGGTATCCTATGAAGACGCATTTTTCCGATTTGGGTTCGAGCTTTTCAGGTTGAAGTTTCTTGACATAAGCATCGCAACCCCAAACTTTCAGAAACGACAGCTTCGGTTTCTTGCCAAACCAAAGTTCATACGGAGTCGTCTCAACGGATTTTGACGGAGCCCTATTTAAAGTGAATGCGGCAGTCTCTAAAGCATAACCCCAAAAAGATAGCGGTAAATCGGTGAGGGACATCATAGATCGCACCATGTCCAACAGAGTACGATTTCGACGTTCGGACACACCGTTACGTTGAGTTGTTCCGGGCGGTGTCAATTGTGAAACAATTCCACAGCTTCTAAGGTGTGTGCCAAATTCATGACTTAAATATTCACCCCCACGATCCGATCGCAAGAACTTTATTTTTCTGTCACGTTGATTCTCAACCTCATTCTGAAATTCCTTGAACTTTTCAAAGGTCTCAGACTTGTGTTTCATCAAATAGATATACCCGTATCTACTCAAGTCATCCGTGAGGGTGAGAACATAACGGTAGCCTCCGCGAGCCTCAACACTCATTGGACCGCACACATCGGTATGTATGATTTCCAGTAAGTTGGTTGCTCGCTCCATTGTTCCGGAGAACGGAGTCTTGGTCATCTTGCCCAAGAGGCATGGTTCGCACGTGTCAAATGATTCATAATCAAGAGACTCCAGAAGTCCATCTGAATGGAGCTTCTTCATACGTTTGACACCAATATGACCAAGGCGGCAATGCCACAAGTATGTGGGACTATCATTATCAACTTTACATCTTTTGGCATCTACACTATGAATATGTGTATTACTACGTTCGAGATCCATCAAAAATAAACCATTGACCAGCGGGGCATGACCATAAAACATATCTCTCAAATAAATAGAACAACCATTATTCTCCGATTTGAAAGAATATCCATCTCGCATAAGACGAGATCCAGAAACAATGTTCATGCTCAAAGCTGGTACTAAATAACAATTATTCAGGTTCAAAACTAATCCCGAGGGTAGATGTAGAGGCAGCGTGCCGACGGCGATCACATCGACCTTGGAACCATTCCCGACGCGCATCGTCACCTCATCCTTCGCCAGTCTCCGTTTATTCCGCAGCTCCTGTTTTGAGTTACAAATGTGAGCAACTGCACCGGTATCGAATACCCAGGAGCTACTACGAGTGCTGGTAAGGTACACATCAATAACATGTATATCATATATACCTTTGACGTTGCCGGCCTTCTTGTCTGCTAAGTATTTGGGGCAGTTCCGCTTCCAGTGACCCGTTCCCTTGCAATAAAAGCACTCTGTTTCAGGCTTGGGTCCATACTTTGGCTTCTTCCCGTCAACAGGCTTGCCAGGCGCGGCAACTTGCTTGCCGTCCTTCTTGAAGTTCTTCTTACCCTTGCCTTTCTTGAACTTAGTGGTTTTATTGACCATCAACACTTGATGTTCTTTCTTGATGTCAACCTCCGCTGATTTCAGCATTGAATACACCTCGGGAATGGACTTCTCCATCCCCTGCATATTGAAGTTCAGCACGAAGCTCTTGAAGCTTGGTGGAAGCGACTGGAGGATTCTGTCAACGACCGCTTCATCTGGGAGATTCATTCCCAGCTGAGACAAGCGGTTGTGCAATCCTGAAATCTTGAGGATGTGCTCACTGACAGAACTGTTCTCCTCCATCTTACAGCTGTAGAATGCGTCAGAGACATCATATCTCTCGACTCGGGCATGAGCTTGGAAAACCATTTTCAGCTCTTCGAACATCTCATATGCTCCATGGTGCTCAAAACGCTTTTGGAGCCCCGATTCTAAACTGTAAAGCATGCCGCACTGAACCAGGGAGTAATCATCACAACGCGACTGCCAAGCGTTCATAACGTCTTGGTTCGCTGGGAGAACGGGTGCATCACCTAGCGGTGCTTCTAGGACATAGGTTCTCTTGGCAGCTATGAGGATAATCCTCAGGTTACGGACCCAATCCGTATAGTTGCTACCATCGTCTTTCAGCTTGGTTTTCTCTAGGAACGCGTTGAAGTTGAGGGAAACTGGAGCGTGGGCCATTTGATCTACAAGGGATATTGTAAAGAATTTAGAATAAGTTCATGATAATTAAGTTCATCTTAATCAAATTTTAATGAACTCCCACTCAGAATGACATCTCTCAAGTCATCCAAGTGATACACGATCCGAATCGAGTAGTCCGTGTCCGATCATCACGTGAGACGGACTAGTCAAAAACGGTGAACATCTTCATGTTGATCGTATCTTCTATACGACTCGTGTTCGACCTTTCGGTCTTCCGTGTTCCGAGGCCATGTCTGTACATGCTAGGCTCGTCAAGTCAACCCTAAGTGTATTACGTGTGTAAATCTGTCTTACACCCGTTGTATGTGAACGTTAGAACCTATCACACCCGATCATCACGTGGTGCTTCGGAGCAACGAACTTTAGCAACGGTGCACAGTTAGGGGAAACACATTACTTGAAATTTTAGTGAGAGATCATCTTATTTACTACCGTCGTTCTAAGTAAACAAGATGCAAAAACACGATAAACATCACACGCAATCAATTATAGTGACATGATATGGCCAATATCATCTTGCTCCTTGGATCTCCATCTTCGGGGCACCATGATCATCTTGTCACCGGCTCGACACCATGATCTTCATCATCATGATCTCCATCATCGTGTCTTGAAGAAGTCGTCACGCCAACTATTACTTCTACTACTATAGCTAACGTTTAGCAACGAAGTAAAGTAATTACATGGCGTTATTCAGTGACACGCAGGTCATACAATAATTAAGACAACTCCTATGGCTCCTGCCGGTTGTCAAGTTCATCGACATGCAAGTCGTGATTCCCTATTACAAAAACATGATCAATCTCATACATCACATATATCATTCATCACATCTTCGTTTTGGCCATACCACGTCACAAAACACATGCTGCAAAAACAAGTTAGACGTCCTCTAATTGTTGTTGCAAGTTTTACGTGGCTTCTATAGGATTTCTAGCAAGAACGTTTCTTACCTACGCCAAAACCACAACGTGATTTGTCAACTTCTATTTACCCTTCATAAGGACCCTTTTCATCGAATCCGATTCGACTAAAGTAGGAGAGACAGACACCCGCCAGCCACCTTATGCATCTAGTGCATGTCTGTCGGTGGAACCAGTCTCACGTAAGCGTACGTGTAAAGTCGGTCCGGGCCACTTCATCCCACAATACCGCCGAATCAAGATTGACTAGTAACGGTAAGAAAGTTGAACAAGATCATACGCCCACAACTGCTTTGTGTTCTACTCGTGCAAGATGCTACGCATAAAACCTAGGCTCAGATGCCACTGTTGGGGAACGTAGCAGAATTCAAAAAATTTCTACGTCTTCACCAAGATCCAACTGTGGAGACATCTAGCAACGAGTAACTAAGAGTGCATCTACATACCGTTATGAAGATTGCGTGCGGAAGCTTTCAACGAAGAAAGGATGAAGTAGTCGTACTCTTCACGTTCTTCGTCACCGATGATCTAGCGTCGAACGGACGGCACCTCCGCGTTCAACACACGTACGGTGCAGCAACGTCACCTCCTTCTTGATCCAGCAAGGGGGGAGGAGAAGTCGTCAGAGATCCGGCAGCACGACGGCGTGATGACGGATGCAGTGGAAATTGCAGCAGGGCTACGCCGGGCGCCCTACGAAGGAGTTGGGAGGTGTGACAGGAGGGGGAGAGGCGCCAGGGCTGAGGTGCGGCTGCCCTCTCACCCCCCCACATATATATAGGGGCCAGGGGGGCGCCTGGACCCCCTGCAGATCCAATCTGCAAGGGGGCGGCGGCCAAGGGGTTTTCCTTGCCCCCCAAGGCAAGTGGAGCCCCCCTCCCCTTTAGGGTTTGAACCCTAGGCACAGGGGAGGTGGGCCTCCCTTAGTGGTGCGCCAGCCCAGAGGGCTGGACACATCCCCTCGCGGCCTAGGGGCCCCGTCGGGATGGGTGGCCCCACCCGGTGGACCCCCGGGGCCCCTCCGGTGGTCCCGGGACGCTCCCGGTGACCCCCGGAGATCACCCGTTGGCCGAAACTGGACTTCCCATATATCAATCTTTACCTCCGGACCATTCCGGAACTCCTCGTGACGTCCGGGATCTCATCCGGGACTCCGAACAACTTTCGGGTTTCCACGTGCATTAATCTCTACGACCCTAGCGTTACCGAACCTTAAGTGTGTAGACCCTACGGGTTCGGGAGACACGTAGACATGACCGAGACCACTCTCCGGTCAATAACCAACAGCAGGATCTGGATACCCATGTTGGTTCCCATGTGTTCCTCGATGATCTTCATCCGATGAACCACCGTGTCAAGGATTCACTCAATCCCGTATGTTATTCCCTTTGTCCATCGGTACGGTACTTGCCCGAGATTCGATCGTCGGTATTCCCGATACCTTGTTCAATCTCGTTATGGCAAGTCTCTTTACTAGATCCGTAATCCATCATCCCGTGACTAACTACTTAGTCACATTGAGCTCATTACGATGATGTCTTACCGAGTGGGCCCAGAGGTACCTCTCCGTCATATGGAGTGACAACATCCCAGTCTCGGTTCGTACCAACTCAACAGACACTTTCGGAGATACCCGATGCGTACCTTTATAGCCACCCAGTTACGTTGTGACGGTTGGCACACCCAAAGCACTCCTACGGTATCCGGGAGTTGTACAACCTCATGGTCTAAGGAATAAATACTTGACACCGAAAAGCTTATGCATTACGAACTACACGATCTCGTGTTATGCTCAAGTTTGGGTCTTGTCCATCACATCATTCTCTTAATGATGTGATCCCGTTGTCACCGACATCTCATGTCTATGGTCAGGAAACCGTGACCATCTGTTGATCAACGAGCTGGCTACTAGAGGCCTACCAGGGACTCATTGTGGTCTATGTATTCACACATGTATCGCTGTTTCCGTACAATACAATTCAAGCATGAATAACAGACAATTATCATGAACAAGGAGATATAATAATAATGCTTTTATTATTGCCTCTAGGGCATATCTCCAACACAAAGGTGCTAGCAGGAGGGGTCTCCTTTTCGGGAACTACTCTCGCGGCGACAAGAATCCGATTGAAAGTATCGCCAACAACAATAACGCCAAGCCCATGGACGTCGTCAAGGTGGCCACTGCCGTGAGTGGTCCCACGGTCTTTGGTAAGGGGACCGCTACTTCTACCAAGACGACCACCGGCCAGGAGGGCCGGGTTCAGGAGGTCCTGGCACATGCTCCGGCTGGTGCGTCACCTGGTCAGGTGGACCAGGGGGGCGCGCTGGCTACTCCGGTCCAGGGCCACAAGTCCCTGGCGGGCTACCGTCATGGTGCAACACATGACCAGGAGGGCCTCACACTCGGCCAGGAGGGCTGGGTTCTGGTGGCTCATCAGCCAGCTCCTTTTGGTGCTGCTCCCGGTCAGGCGGACCGGGAAGTGGATCGGGCTACCCCTGCTAACCTTGGCCAGGAGGGCCAAGGGTTGGCGGTGCTGGGCTGCACCCATCCACGTGCTCTGCATGACCAGGAGGGTCATGAGTTGCTGCGACCTGTAGTACCCAGCTATGCCAAGATGCTGGGTGCTGCTGCTGGCCATATTCCGATGGGTAGAGGTAGCCAGTCACAAGGTGCAGCTACAGCCGGTGCTAACCATGATGGGCTTCTATTCATGCCCGGTGTGCTGGAGGCTCTCTCAGGGGCTGTTGCTGATAGGTTGGCTGCTCATGAGACAACAAACGATACTGTGGCGTTTACTTTTAATGCTGGGAAAAATTCGGTGCAGGGCAAGCAAAAGAGGAAGGGGAAGAAAGGAAAAAATTTGGGAGTTTCTGATAGAGCAGAGAATGCCCGTAAGGTAACTATAGGTAAAAAGAGGAGAAACCCATCTGATCCTAGACCAACAGGTAGTGAATTAAACTTTTCTTTTGAGAAAGATATGGAGAGCTATGAGCGCCTCCTATATGGTGACTTGAATATGTCCTCCAAGAGAGTCTGTACGGGCAGAGTGGTAACTGTGAAGGATGGGGATGGGGTACTCACACATGTAGCTAAGGAGACAGAGGAGGAGGAGGCGCATATGGAGCATAGGAGGGAGTCAGTTGGAGATGATGGCGTGATGGGCCTCGAACCCCTCGTTGGTTACCCCAAGTGGAAGGTGTAAGATGCAGTAAGTAGAAGTGTTTTCCCCTAGCAAAGATGCCAAGGATCGATTCCCCAGAGACTCCTAGGTTCCACAAGTAGGTGTCAATTGCTACGGCGCCAGATTAGTAGCAACCAATGTGGACCTGCACACAGATACAAATAACTTTGCTCCCAACGAGTACAGAGAGGTTGTCAATCTCTCCGGCCTTGTAGTTCACAAAGGATTAAAAGCAATGATAGTAGTGATAGATAGTTTTTGCGATAGTAAGTAAATAGCGAAAAGTAAATAGTGGATGTGATCAATGATGGTAATATGGACTGGAGTCTCATGATGTTCACTAGTGATGTCTCTCTCCCAAAAGACGATAAAACAGCTATGTGAGGTAAACAAATTACAGCTGGGCAATTGACAGGACCACGAACGCAAACCAATGCTGACTACATTGCAAGAAAGGTTGAGGTTCAAAGCATGGGCGGTACGCCAAAGTAAGTAGACCGAAATCCATCAATATCTACTACTAATCATCCACCTTGAGATATCTATCCAGAACATGTCGTTGGTATTAAGTTGCGAGTCCCACCCATAATGTAAACTCAATGCAACAGACAACTGCATTAAAAGAACTTTGCGTAAAGTAAACAATCCTTGCACCCGCGGGCACAAGCACCGTTGTTTTCCCCCTTGTGGCAACAGCACATCCCCTAGACTCATGTTTCTGTCACTCAAGCTAGTCATCGAGGGGCATGAACCCACAATCGAGCATAACGTTCCCTCTTGGAGTCACTACCTACTACTCGGCCAAAGCAATAAGTAACAACGGAGAACATGCAAGAATTACTTATGAACTAAAATATAAAAGAGGTGAATCAAATATATTACTCAAGATCAATCTGAACATAATCTCATAATCCATCGGATCCCAGCAAACTCAACATAGCAACAGCATAAGGATTACATAGGTGCCTCGATCATGTAGGGCAGCTCACGAGGACTAATTAGTGAAGCACAAGAACGGGAGTAGAACATCACATAGCTACTAGTCATGGACTCATGGTCCAAGGGAGACTACTCACGAGTCATCCGGGAGGCGTCCATGGTGGTGGAGAAGCTCCCGGTGGTGATCCTCCCCTCCGGCAGGGTGCCGGGAAGAGTTCTCCTGGTGCTCCCGACTTGGAAGCGGCGGCGGCGGCGGAACAGAGATGGGATCGCGAAAAGAAGTCCTTTTCTGAGGGTTTCGGAGGGTCCTTTAAATATATGCCAAAGTAGGGCACCGGGGGAGCCTCGGGGGGCCCAGGCGCCCCCCGGCGCGGCCCAGGGGGGGGCGCCCACAGGGCGCCTGGAGCCCCTGTGCCCCCCCCAGGCTGCCCTTCGGACGCAGTGTTGTTTCCGGAACGCTGATTTTTTATATAATTTTTCTGGATTTTTCTGGGCAGTTCTCGAAACGTGAAAACCTGAAATACAAAAACAGCCGAAAACAGAAACTGGCACTGGGGTGCACTGGATTAGTAAGTTAGTCCAAATATGATCAAAAGTGTATGGAAGTGTATGAATATCATAGCAATATCACCCAAAAGTGGCATGGAGCAAGCAGAAATTATAGATACGTTTTGGACGTATCAACATCCCCAAGCTTAATTCCTGCTCGTCCTCGAGTAGGTAAATGATAACAAGAATAATTTCTGTGGTGACATGCTATTAACCATATAGGACTTTCTCATAGTCATATGACAAAAGCTTACTGAGACAATGATTCTAAAGTAATTAAGTTGCCTCAAGAGAAAATCACAAATGACTGAAAGTTTTACAACATGAAACTGAAACATCAAAAAGATTTGCAATGAACATGATGTGCAAATATGATAAAGTGATATCTAGCTTGCCCCCTTTAGTGATGCAAAACATAAGTGCAGGGGCACCTTCAAGGTTTAAGTGATGACTAGATACAATCATTTCAGAATAAACGATATCACAATAATGCAAAAGACAATGCTACTTTGGAACAATGCACATTACACTCAGAATGACAATCATGCTCTCAGTAGTTGGTGCTTCAACATAAAGGTAAAAGAAAGGTTATGTGCTAGAGCTTTTTGTTTTGAAAACATGGAAGCAATTGTGTCAACGGTAGTAGTACTTCATATGTTTCATGCATAAAACATCTTATAAGTTGCAAGCCTCATGCATCGAATACCAATAGTGCTCGCTCCTTGTCCTAATTAGCTCGGATCCCCATGGGTTATCATTGCATTACATATGTTTTAACCAAGTGTCACAAAGGGGTACCTCTATGCCACCTGTACAAAGGTCCAAGGAGATAGATCGCATTTGATTTCTCGTTTTTGATAGATCTCAACTTGAGGACATCCATACCGGGACAACATATAAAATAGATGATGGACTCCTCTTTAATGCATAAGCATATTCTCATAAGAGATTGAGGATTAAGGTCCAAGCTAAAACTTCCACCATGATGCATGGCTTTGGTTGGCGGCCCAATGTTCTTCTCTAACAATATGCATAGTTATTCAACCCACTGTAAATCACCCTTACTTCAGACAAGACGAACATGCATAGCAACTCACATGATATTCAACAAAAGTGTGACAGTTGATGGCGTCCCCAGAAACATGGTTACCGCTCAGCAAGCAACTTATAAGAAATAAGATACATAAGCATTATATTCTTTACCACAATAGTTTTTAGGCTACTTTCCAATGAGCTATGTATTGCATGGTTAATTTGCTTAGTACAGGTGGAGGTTAGCAAAAAGACTGGGAGCGACCAACTAAGAGAGCAATGACGGTCATAATCATGCAGAGCGACAAAGCAATATTGAATCAGGCATGGTAGTTATATCGCTACTTAGAAACAAAAGATCATCAAGGCTTGACAGACTTTCTTTACAGTCTTAAATATGCGTGAGCATACGCCAAGTCAATCAAAATAAATTCTCGAAGGAAGATATTACTAAACCATACCACATCATAGGCAAACAAACCAAGTTGGTACTCCAATAACACATTGGGAACCCCCCAGCTATTCGAGATTAACCAAAAGAAAACCTGAACTACTAAGCACCATCATGAAAGTAGCATCTTTATCATAGACACATTAACCCATGCAACGGAAGCAAACTCTCTTAATAAGGTGAGCATGGTAATTAAAGAGAGTTCAAGCAATCCAACTAAACAAAAGCTCTTGAAAAGATAAGTATGAATACTAAGAGCAGAGCACGATAGTAGCTATTAAAAGATAAAGAACACACACAACATAGGATAGACATGATAACTCTATGTTATGTTCTAGGTAGAGGTGGAGTGTGTTTCTCTCCCACATAAAGGAATGCTGAGTTCCGACTCGTTATGAAAAACTAAAAAAGGAAAACTAAAAGCAAGACGCTTCAAGCATAGCACATAACACATGAAGTGATAAAAATATAGCGAAACGAAAGACGAACTGATAATGTTGATGGAGAAGGGGATGCACGGGGGCATCCCCAAGCTTAGACGCTTGAGTCTCCTTGAATATTTCTTGGGGGTGCACGGGGGCATCCCCAAGCTTGAGCGCTTGACACTCCTGAATCTTTTTATCATCTTCCCTCGCACACTTGAAAACTCCCTTCATACATAACTCATCATAATCTGATTAGCGAGGTTAGTACCCTTAATAAAAAAATTATACCTTGCTGGAAATAAGGATATTCTTGAAGTTCTACTGTTTCTCAAGATTGCCAAAAGGTTTTTGCAAAGAAAAAGCAAGTTCTTAATTTGAAAGTGAAGGTAAGGCAAAACATGACAGAATCTGTGAAAAACAGAACAGCAGGCAGTAATTGGTCTGTTCGGGATACTTCTGCAACTCAAATAAAAAAACTCAGAACTGACACACGAAAGAAAATTATACAGAGAACGCTGTAGAAAAAATTCAGACCAAAAAGATGATCTGGTAATTTTATACGAATTTTTCTATCCAAGGACAGAATCTGTTTCCTCGACAGCACCTCACAACTTTTGAACTTTCTAGCAATCAGAGGCTATACTTGGCACAAATATGAAAAGCAAAGATACAATGATGATGCTACAGCAGTAAACAACATCAAGACACAACAAAAGCAAAAATTTATTCATGTGGGCTGCCTCCCAAAAGCGCTTTCTTTTATGCCTTTAAGCTAGGCATAATGCATAGATCAAGTTTTATCAAGAGTGAAAGAATAGCTAGCCCGTACAACAGACTCAAAAGGTAACTTGACCTTCTTACGAGGGAAGTGTTCCATCCCTTTCTTGAGAGGAAATTGAAATTTTATATTACCCTCTTTCATGTCAATGACAGCACCAACGGTGCGCAAAAAGGGACGTCCCAAAATAATTGGACAAGAAGGATCACATTCAATATCCATAATAGTGAAATCAACGGGAAGATAATTATCATTGACAACAATAAGAATATCGTCGATCCTCCCCAAAGGTTTCTTTATGGAAGAATCAACGAGACGAACACCAAAAGAACAAGAATCATAAGGTTTCAATTTAAGCATATCATATATCCTTTTGGGCATAACAGAGGTACTAGCACCAACATCACATAATGCATAACAAGAGAAGTCATTCAAATAAATTTTTATCATAGGATCCCAACCATCTTCTAGCTTTCTAGGTATGGAGGCTTCTACTCTAAGTTTCTCCTCCCTAGCTTTGATAAGAGCATTAGTGATATGCTCTGTGAAGGCAAGGTTAAGCGTGCTAGTGCGGGGATCTCTAGACATCTTGTGAAGGAAATCAATAACTTCGGTAAGAGTGCAATTATCAAAATCAAGGTCACGAGCATCAAGTAAAATGGTAGTGGTGTCCTTAAGGTTCACCTATTTGGTAGTTTCTATAGTAATAGCATCACCATTAATAGGTCCATTGGGACCAGGAGTACATTGGGTGCTAAGAGTGTGAACATCCTCAATAACTTGGATAGTAGCAACAGTGTGGTGGGTAGGAAGGCTCTTAATTCTTTCCTCTTCCTCCCTTTCTCCAGCCCATCTTTCTTTAAGCTTAGCCATCATCCTAATGTTTTCATTAATTTGCACTTGAGTAGCATTAATAGGGATGACTTCCCTCTCCTTAAGAGGAGAAGTTTCAATTTTTAGCAACTTTACCTCATTGGCTAAGTGGTCTACCTTAGAAGAAAGATCATCTAGTTTATGTAGTTTCTCTTCTACATTCTTATTAAAGGCTTTTTGGGTAGTGATGAAATCTCTAAGCATGGTCTCTAGTTCAGTATTGGAGTTCTTGGTACTAGGATAATCATTGTTGTTCCCATAAGAGTTAGAGGGGAACGGTCTAGAATTGTTACCAAAGTTACTCCTATAAGCATTGTTGTTGAAATTATTTCTAGAGATAAAGTTAACATCTACTTGTTCTTGAGCAATCAAAGAATTTAAAGGAACATCACGAGGATCAACAGTAGATTGCTTCGAAAGTAGAGACATGATCAAGTCAACTTTTTCATTAAGGGAGGAAATCTCCTCGACAGAGTTTACCTTCCTACCTGTTGGAGCGCGTTCGGTGTGCCATTGGGAATAGTTGGTCATCATCTCATCGAGAAGCTTTGTGGCAGCACCAAGGGTAGTTGACATAAAAGTTCCTCCCGCAGCCGAATCTAACAAGTTCCGCAAGGTAAAGTTCAAGCCTGCATAAAAAGTTTGGATAACCATCCAAGTAGTCAAACCGTGAGTAGGGCAGTTCTTGATAAGAGACTTCATACGTTCCCAAGCTTGGGCAACGTGTTCATTATCCAATTGTTTAAAAATTCATGATGTTACTTCTAAGTTGGATAATTTTAGCAGGTGGATAGTATTTTCCGATAAAAGCATCTTTGCACTTGTCCCATGAATCTATGCTATTTCTAGGCAAAGACTGAAACCAAAATTTAGCTCATCCTCTCAAAGAGAGAGGAAAAAGCTTAAGCTTAACAATATTACCATCTATTTCTTGGTACTTTTGCATATCACAAAGTTCTACAAAGTTGTTCAAGTGTAAAGCAGCATCATCTCCAGCACCGGAGAATTGTTCTCTCATGACTAAGTTAAGTAAAGCAGGTTTAATTTCATATGAAGGTGCTGAAGTGGCAGGTGTAGTGATAGGTGTGCTGATAAAGTCATCGTTGTTGTGACTAGTGAAGTCACACAACTTGGTGTTCTCGGTGGAACCCATAGTAGCAAGCAAGCAAGATAGCTATTTTTGTGATTTTCGATAAAAGGAACTAAAGCAAAAATGAAAGGTAAACTAACAAGACTAAAAAGCAAAGGTAAAAGATAGCATGCAACTCCCCTATCCTGAAGAGTGGAGTCCCCGGCAACGGCGCCAGAAAATACTCCTTGATGGGCCTCGAACCCCTCGTTGGTTACCCCAAGTGGCAGGTGTAAGATGCAGTAAGTAGAAGTGTTTTCCCCTAGCAAAGATGCCAAGGATCGATTCCCCAGAGACTCCTAGGTTCAACAAGTAGGTGTCAATTGCTACGGCGCCAGATTAGTAGCAACCAACGTGGACCTGCACACAGATACAAATAACTTTGCTCCCAACGAGTACAGAGAGGTTGTCAATCTCTCCGGCCTTGTAGTTCACAAAGGATTAAAAGCAATGATAGTAGTGATAGATAGTTTTTGCGATAGTAAGTAAATAGCGAAAAGTAAATAGTGGATGTGATCAATGATGGTAATATGGACCGGAGTCTCATGATGTTCACTAGTGATGTCTCTCTCCCAAAAGACGATAAAACAGCTATGTGAGGTAAACAAATGTGACGCCCGAGACCGACGTCCCAGAAGATTCCAGAAGCTTCCCGAAGATTCCAGATGTTCCGGGTTGCCCGTGTGTTTCTTTTGTGCTTGTGTTTTTTTTTATTTTTGCTTTGCATCATGTCATCATGCCATCATGTCATATTTATTTTTGCATCTCAACCTAAATAAATCGTGTGGACCTTCGGTCCATTTAAATCGAGGGAAGAATGTCTTCTCTTTATAACATATAAAAGCCTCCTAATAATTATGGAGCTATATTAATAATTATTCCATTGCTTCGGAATTACCCGCAACACACGTGCATAATTCCCCATTGTCTTTTCACTTCAAGTTTCGCCTTTCAAACCTTCCCTATATTTCTTTTCCCTTTTATCGAGACTCCTCCTAAAATCTAGACTTCTTTTGAACTCCTTTAAGGCAAACTAATTATTTTAGTTTGTTTTTTCCCTTTTGTTGTTGGAACTATTTTTGTGGGGTCGGAAGTATTCCATAAAGCCTTTCAAAATTGTTCCATTTTTTTCCTTGTTCGTGGCCTCCTTTCTTTATTTTTTTAGCTCTCTCTCTCTATTTTTCTTTTACTGCTTAAATTAGAGAAAGGCTAGGCTGCAGGGCCAGCCGCACCTGCTCTTCTTCCCTTCCAGCTTGGCCCATCAGCCCCCTCTCCTTCCCTGGCCCAATTCCTCCCCGCGGCCCGGTTTCCCCTAACCAGCCCGACCGCAGCCACTCCAGCCCGCATCCCCGAACCCTAGAGGAGCCCCGCTCGATCCCTCCCTCTCCCTCTTAGCGCCGCCGCCAGGCTTCGCTCGCAGCTGGCGTTCCCCGACCCCATCTCCCCTCTCTCTTTCTCCCTCGCTACTCACCCCCTCTGCCCGATCTCTCGCGCGCGCCCGCCAGGCAGCCGCTGCCCGAGCGCCCACCTTCACCGCGCCGCGCGCCCCGATCCGGGCTCCTTCCTTGCGCCCATCTCCGACGCGCGGGAGCCGCGACCCCGAGCCGCACTCGCCCGGCCTCGTCCCTCTGGCCTCCTTCCCATCCCCGCGACGAGCCGGTCGCCCCGCACCAAGCCGCCCCGAGCGCGCCCTCCAGGGCCTCGCCAGGCCGTTCCTCGCGCCATGGCCACCGCCTCCGTACGCCGCGGCCCTCCTCTGCGGTTCCCAGCGTCCGGCCTGAGCTCTCCCGTCCGCCGCGTCGGGCCTCGTCCTCGCCAAGCCAGCAGCGGCCCGAGCGTCCTCAAGCCTCCTCCTCCGTCCGTCCTTCTCCTCATCGCCATGGGAGCCCCCGAGGGCCCTCCCTTCGTCCTCGAGGCCGCCCTGCCCCGACGCCTTCCTTCCAGCAGCACCGCAACGGCGCCCGGCCTCGTCCCGCGGCCTCCTTCCTCCAGGGTTGCCTCGCCTCTGCAGCAGGCCAGGAGCCCGACGTGCCTCCCTGGCCCGGATCCCGCGGCTCCCCTCTCCAGCAAGCCCCAGGACGTTCCCCTCCAGCAGCGCCGGCCGCGGCCATCCTCCTCTGCTGCCTCAGCCGTGTC
Organism: Secale cereale; assembly: GCA_902687465.1. Lineage (NCBI taxonomy): Eukaryota > Viridiplantae > Streptophyta > Magnoliopsida > Poales > Poaceae > Secale > Secale cereale. The sequence continues at coordinate 421,558,190 of LR738711.1, forward strand.
CGAGGCTGTTGTGTTGTTTTTGTTTTTTTTTTGTTTTTTTTTGTTTTGTGTGCTTTGTGCTGTAATTTTGACAGATGACCCGTGTATGACTACCGGCGACCCGACCAAGTACCTCTTCACGTGATGTTGAACGGCTACGAACTCGGGAACGACTACATGAACGAGTACCCCTACCGATGCGACAAGTACCACTACTTCCACTACCGTCGCAAACGGGAAACCCCAAGTACCACTACAAAACATCTTCGACCAAGTACCCCGACGTCGCGAGTACAACGACTACCGATGACGTGAACAACTACCGTCGCTCGACGACCGCGAGTACCACTACCGTCGCAAACGAGGAATTCGCCAAGTACCACGACACGATGACGTGAACCACTACTTCCTCTACGAGTTGCGAGAACGACTACTTCCCTCTACGGAACGGCTACTTCCTCTCCGACGTGAACGACTCCTTCCTCTACGTCTCGAACCGCCCCGAAACGCACGCTTCGAAGGTATAACCCCGAGACGCGACCCCGTGGATGAACGCTTGTGCTTGCTTGTGTTGTATGAAATGTTTCCTTGTGTGCATCGTGCCCGTTCCACCTTTTGTCATGTCCCTCGGTTGCCTCATCACCGACCCGCGGGAACCCGGCAACGGGATCACCCCATCATCTCGTTTGACTCGCTTCGTCACCTTTTGCACCGGCCTCTCAACGAGTTACCGGTACCGATATGTTGCGTGGCATCATTTTCGGAATCGTTGCCGTGGCACTCTTTCTTTCCACCACGGTGACAAACACTTCATGTCTTCCTCTTAAGTCAACCCTTTTAATGAACTTGCATAAACTTGATCATGTCATCCACATCATGTTAACAACATTATAATGTTTAATTGTTGTTTGCTTATAATTATTAAACATGCTCATGAGGATTTTCCGGATATGTTGTTGTTATTCTCCGGCCTCATTTAAAATGCCTAAATAGTATAGTTTCTTTATGCTTCACCTCTTGCCATGTTAACAAACATTAATCTTGTCTTGTAAATAATGAGAGTCAACTAAATAATTAATATGTGGTGTTTCGTCAATATGCAACTCGTTGCATATTGATCTCCACTTAACTTGTAGTATTTGTTTGTGCACTTTGCCATGTCATGCATTTAAACCGGACATGCATCATGCTTGCTTGTGCATCGTATGCCATGTTTATGATGTGTGTGTTTACCGTGTTGTTTGTTTCTTTCCGGTTGCTTCTCTTGTTAGCTTCGGTTTCGTTCCGGAGTTGTGAGGCTTCTTCTTCGTCTTCTTCTTGGATCTGTTCTTCTCCCTTGTGGAATCCCAGGCAAGATGACCTAACCCGGATACCATTACTATTTTTGCCTATGGCTAGAAGTCTCGATCTATAGTTTTGCCTCGATGCCCATGTTCTTCTTGTCAGCCTCCTACTTGTAACCAATTGCCATGTTTAACCACCCTACCTACGCAAACCGTTGCTTGGCTAAGTACGCTTCGCTCAGCCCCTCTTATAGCTTTGTTAGTTGCAGGTGAAGATTGAAGATGCTTGCTTCATGATGAAGTTTGGTTGGGTTATATCACACTATATAAATGCTTAAAATGAAATCATCTATATACTGGCAAGGGTGGAAGGCTAAGCCTTTTGCTTGGTGTTTTGTTCCACTCATGCCGTTAGGAACCGTATAAACCGGTGTTATGTTCCTTGATTATGCGTTCCTAACACGGTTGGGGTGTATGGGACCCCCTTGATAAACCGCTAAGTGCTAAGTCTTTTCCAGCAAGTCCCAACATTGGTACTATTTGCCTAATAACAAACTAATAAAACTTGCATAAGGGCTTTGCAAACCCTCTTTTATTTTAATTCAACAACCCCGGGCCAGTGCTCCACATGAGTGTTGGTCCGAAACGGGGGTTACGCGGGGCCACCTCGAGGAAACTCAAGGTTTGGTAAAAACCCGTGGGATCACCCATCCGGTCGTGTCCTGAGACTTAGATACGCGCGGCTACTATCAGGGTGTCGACACGCCGGGAGGATTTGCTGGATTAGCCTTACCTTAGTTCGGTTTAACTTGAGCACGGGATTCCGAGAATACTCGGGCCTTCCCAACTATGGAGTTGCGACTCCGCGGATCGTGGGCTTGTGATGGGCCAAGTTGGAACACCCCTGCAGGGTTTGAACTTTCGAAAGCCGTGCCCGCGGTTATGTGGCAGATGGGAGCTTGTTAATTCCGGTTGTAGATAACTTGACACAATGTTACAATACACTACCAGCGTGTGTACCGTGACTGTCAATTTCCGAATAGGGATTCGGGAGTTGAACACGGTGGGGTTATGTTTGACCGGTTTTAGTTAGGATCACTTCGTGATCATCTTTCGACCGATGCTCTTCTCTTCTCGCTCTCTTTTACGTAAGTTAGTGCTAGTTGCTGCTGTAGACTCTTGTTTGTTCCTTCACCTCATATTTCTTTTCTTCAGCCTTATCCTCACCCAAGGCTTAAATAGTCTTGTTACCCGGGAACGGGATTGCTGAGTCCTCTGTGGCTCACAGTTACTTCACCACACCAGATGCAGGTTCAGCCGAGTTTGAGGCAGGAGCTGGTTCAGTGCTTCACCAGGAGCTTATTGAAGAGTTTGGCTGTTGGTTTGTGACGTTTCGATGTCAGTAGTGGTTTCTACTAGGATTCGATCCTAACCTGTGGCTTTATGTTGTTTTGGTATCTTTCTTTTTTGGTTCTTCACCCGTAGTCGGGTTGTGATGTTCTGAATGATGATTGCTTATGTAATGTATTGTGTGAAGTGGCGAGTGTAAGCCAACTACCTCCTTTTGCAATTTAATCCCTCTTTTACATGAGTTGTGCAAAGATACCAAACTTGAGATCATTCTAGGATGGGCTTATACCTTTAAGTCGTGCCTCGACACGTAGGAGGTATAGTCCCATCCTGGGCATTACAAGTTGGTATTCAGAGCCTTCTCCGACCTAGAAGCCCCCACTGATTGATCGAATCGTTGACGGTTGAGTCTAGGCACACACTGAAAACTTTTTGAGTCCTATATTATATCGGAGAGTAGGATTTCTTTTGCTTCTCATCCCCTTTCTCTCTGGTGAGGACTCCTGACGATTACTCTTATCTCTTCTACTTTCAAAAATTGCACCAATTTTTTTTTAGGATCCCGCGAGTATTCTGGGATTGTTTCGATGTTCTCGTGACAAGGATATTGTTCCCGATGCCTCCTGTTACCGAGGAGTTGAGCTTCGGGGTATCATTGACACAAGTATATCGCGGCAGTACTAAATACTTAAGACGGCCGACATCGAAAATCTCTCCTATACGGCCAGTGGCAAGATAACCCCGACATCACCCAGTACTGGGGAGGTAGCTCGAGAGTATTGCCATAGCTTGTTATAGTGGATGCTTTTCGAAGGTCCGAGGTAAACAGTTTCCGAGAAAGACTGGTTATGTGTTGAAGGATGGATACACCTGGATGTAGGTTTAGAGTTGATTGCGCGGTGCTTCCCGTGTATCCCCAACACCTGATTGCATAACTGGAAACTTTCGGAAATCTATAGGTGGGTTCATCTAGTAGTTCTAGGCATTCTTCCAACGGATGCTCGATATGAAGTTTGGGGTTTTACATTGAGTGAAGTGGTTTTATGGACTTGTTCTGATCGGGAGTTGCATCTTAAAGGGTCCTTGGCTATGCTGATCCGGGGATGATAAAACCCTTTTGTAACACGTTCCATGAGCTTTCAGCACGAAGATGTCGAACGAAGCTTCTATCTTGTATTTGTTCTATCTGTTCCTTGTTCCTTTTTATTTATCTTTTGTTCTCCAAGCGGATTCTCGTCTAGCTGATGTACCTACGGAATTCATTCGTTCAATCCTCTGTTCGGATGATGTTGTGAAGATTAGGCTGTTGCATATCTACCCCTTTGTTCTTATTTTGATTCTGGTATTCGAGTTGCTTCGATGTCAAATGTTGATTCCATACCTTTCCTAATCGGTGTTCTCATATTTCTATGGGAGTGCTAGTCCCTCTTAATCATCGAGATCTTCATGTTAATCCTTTTCAACCGGTGTGCCTTCTCTTCAAGTTATTCCATACGGACGCCGTTGAGAAATCTGACGATTGTCTGTTTCATTCATCCCAAGTTGTCTTTGTTTTCCCCACCCTCCCACCCTTCTTCTTCTTGGAGCTAGAAATTCTAGAATGAAGTATCCATTTTATTCATGTGATGTTTCTTCATTCATTTCCTTCAATGTTCTTATCCGGTGTTTGATCGTGAAGATGTTCAAGAGCTTCAAGTTCATCATTCTTTTGTTCTCTAATTCTGCCGGTGGATGTAATTCAAGATTTGGTGTTGATCTTATCCTTTTCCTCTTTTCACAATGCTTCTTATTCCGGTGCACCAATTAATCTTTCTCCTCTTGCTATTCATATCCGGAGTGCTGAAGATTCATAATTCCATTCTTATTCCGTTCAAGCTAGTTTGAGCATTGTTATCTTACTCAAGCCTTTTAATTCAACCGGTGCAATATCTCTTAAGCAATCTATTTCAACGGTGATTTCTTTGAGTGGGCCCTAACCCACAGGTCTTTTCCAGGATCTTACCTGACTCTTCTATTTGTTTTCTGGAGTTATACTCAAATTCTTGTCAAAGTGTGACGTAAGAATGATTTCCATCAGTCACATGCCTTCTCCAAGCTTGTTTTCAATTATTTCCATCTTTAGCTCCACCTCCCATTTTTTTTTTATTCTTCCGGAGTGCTCAACAATTCTTATGGCTTTTCTCGTCTTCATTCTCAACATTTGAAGACCGGAGAAGTGTTTCTCTTAATTCTTGGCCCTTCTCTTGAAGGTTCGTGGTTCTAGCTTCTTACCATCCTCATTATTGTTCCGATTGTGAGGAATTCTTTCGTGCCATCCGAAGCATTTCATAAATTCTTTTCCTTTGTGTTCCTCCGAAGACCATCATTTCAGAAGATTCTTCGTTCTCAGTTTTCAACTTCGTTCTCCAAATATTCTTCATTGATGTCTCTTCGTTCGTCTCCATATTCTTACGGTGGTTCTTTCAAGATTACTCTTCCGTTGTTATCGTTTTAATTCATTTGTTCTTTCCATAATCCTACCGGTGGTTCGTTGAATACTTATCCAGCTTGTGCTAGATCTCTCTTTAATTCTTTCCAACGAGAATAAGTAGTATGCCAAATCCTTTGGTTGTCATCAATTAAATTGGTGAAGGAGATACATCACATAATTCTTATTCTTGTTCCTTCAGGTGATTTAATTCTTTTGTCTGGAGCTTGTTCATCATATCATATCCTCGGTCCCGAGTTGTTCATCTTGTTTTCCGGAGTTCCAAGTTATTTCAATTACATCATTTCAAAGCTCAATCTAATTCATCGCAGACCTTGAATCTTATTCTTTTCATCTTTCTCTTTTCATGCTTTCATTACCGGAGTTCTTCATGGTGGTTCATCATGTTTTAATTCATCCTCGTAGTTTTCATCAACATTCTTGTTGGAGTTCAAGCTTTCTTCATCATACTTTCAAATTGCAATTCTTTCTACCTTATCTTTTCAGATGGTGTTATGTCATTCTTGTCAATTCATTCATGTTTCATGATTCACGAGTTGTCAAGAATGAGATATTTAAACCCATCATTGTCCTTGTTCAGGAGATCTTTCCAACCATTCAATTTATTCATTGGAGTTATCTTGGGTTGTATTTCACCTAAAGCTTTCCCTAAGGATTTTGCTATTGTGGTGCTTATAAATGACCCAAGTTGTTCATTTATCCTTCCGGTGAAATAAGTTTTTCATCTCCTTGTTGATCTCAATCCAATCAATTGTTTTCGTCAGTGGCTGGTTGTCACCTCATAATTTTGAGATGTTTTCCATAAGCCCACATGAAGCTTATTTCTTTTCGTTGTTGATTTTCCAACAACTCCGTTCAACCCTTCTTCGTAAGGTTGCTCTCTCAAATTCAATTTTGAGAGAAGTTGTCATCTTCTTCTCCGTTCTTTCTTCCCAACGATCTATATTCTATTCTTTCATTCCGGAGGCTTTGTGATGTTGCTCTCTTCAACCATCATCTCGTTTTTATCGAGAATCATGTTCTTTCTCTTTTATCATTTAACCGGAGTGTTGTATTCTTCTTTCTAGTTCCCTCATCTTATCAAGTTTGCCTCTCTTTTCAACCGGAGTGCTGTCTGAATCTTTCTTACCACTTGTGCCATTCTTTTAATTGTTCCGGAGGTTGTGTGTTGTTGTTTTCATCAAGTATCACTCCATCTCCTCTAGTTCTTGTTAATTCCTTCCATTTTCAGACGGAGTGCTGCCCAAATTCTGTCATTCTTATGCCTTGACTATACTGTTGCAGTTTTCAAATTCTTTCGTCATCCGTGAGCTCTTGTTTCATGTCTTTCAACCTACAAGGTTCTCATAATGTTCCTTGTTCATTCTTTTACCGGAGTGCTCTTAACTTCGTTCATCTCCGTTGCTTTCTTTCTTTCAACTTGTTCAACCTCCCAAGGTTCCTGGTTTCACTCGTCTGTCGAAGAAGCAACTTTGTTTTACCTCTTCCTCTTCCGTTTTACCCGGTGATATCTCTAGGATCTCGGGTCGAGATCCTCTGTTAGTGTGGGAGAGTTGTGACGCCCGAGACCGACGTCCCAGAAGATTCCAGAAGCTTCCCGAAGATTCCAGATGTTCCGGGTTGCCCGTGTGTTTCTTTTGTGCTTGTGTTTTTTTTTATTTTTGCTTTGCATCATGTCATCATGCCATCATGTCATATTTATTTTTGCATCTCAACCTAAATAAATCGTGTGGACCTTCGGTCCATTTAAATCGAGGGAAGAATGTCTTCTCTTTATAACATATAAAAGCCTCCTAATAATTATGGAGCTATATTAATAATTATTCCATTGCTTCGGAATTACCCGCAACACACGTGCATAATTCCCCATTGTCTTTTCACTTCAAGTTTCGCCTTTAAAACCTTCCCTGTATTTCTTTTCCCTTTTATCGAGACTCCTCCTAAAATCTAGACTTCTTTTGAACTCCTTTAAGGCAAACTAATTATTTTAGTTTGTTTTTTCCCTTTTGTTGTTGGAACTATTTTTGTGGGGTCGGAAGTATTCCATAAAGCCTTTCAAAATTGTTCCATTTTTTTTCCTTGTTCGTGGCCTCCTTTCTTTATTTTTTTAGCTCTCTCTCTCTATTTTTCTTTTACTGCTTAAATTAGAGAAAGGCTAGGCTGCAGGGCCAGCCGCACCTGCTCTTCTTCCCTTCCAGCTTGGCCCATCAGCCCCCTCTCCTTCCCTGGCCCAATTCCTCCCCGCGGCCCGGTTTCCCCTAACCAGCCCGACCGCAGCCACTCCAGCCCGCATCCCCGAACCCTAGAGGAGCCCCGCTCGATCCCTCCCTCTCCCTCTTAGCGCCGCCGCCAGGCTTCGCTCGCAGCTGGCGTTCCCCGACCCCATCTCCCCTCTCTCTTTCTCCCTCGCTACTCACCCCCTCTGCCCGATCTCTCGCGCGCGCCCGCCAGGCAGCCGCTGCCCGAGCGCCCACCTTCACCGCGCCGCGCGCCCCGATCCGGGCTCCTTCCTTGCGCCCATCTCCGACGCGCGGGAGCCGCGACCCCGAGCCGCACTCGCCCGGCCTCGTCCCTCTGGCCTCCTTCCCATCCCCGCGACGAGCCGG
>LR738711.1:421566598-421649972 GCA_902687465.1 Secale cereale
CATCATGTTAACAACATTATAATGTTTAATTGTTGTTTGCTTATAATTATTAAACATGCTCATGAGGATTTTCCGGATATGTTGTTGTTATTCTCCGGCCTCATTTAAAATGCCTAAATAGTATAGTTTCTTTATGCTTCACCTCTTGCCATGTTAACAAACATTAATCTTGTCTTGTAAATAATGAGAGTCAACTAAATAATTAATATGTGGTGTTTCGTCAATATGCAACTCGTTGCATATTGATCTCCACTTAACTTGTAGTATTTGTTTGTGCACTTTGCCATGTCATGCATTTAAACCGGACATGCATCATGCTTGCTTGTGCATCGTATGCCATGTTTATGATGTGTGTGTTTACCGTGTTGTTTGTTTCTTTCCGGTTGCTTCTCTTGTTAGCTTCGGTTTCGTTCCGGAGTTGTGAGGCTTCTTCTTCGTCTTCTTCTTGGATCTGTTCTTCTCCCTTGTGGAATCCCAGGCAAGATGACCGAACCCGGATACCATTACTATTTTTGCCTATGGCTAGAAGTCTCGATCTATAGTTTTGCCTCGATGCCCATGTTCTTCTTGTCAGCCTCCTACTTGTAACCAATTGCCATGTTTAACCACCCTACCTACGCAAACCGTTGCTTGGCTAAGTACGCTTCGCTCAGCCCCTCTTATAGCTTTGTTAGTTGCAGGTGAAGATTGAAGATGCTTGCTTCATGATGAAGTTTGGTTGGGTTATATCACACTATATAAATGCTTAAAATGAAATCATCTATATACTGGCAAGGGTGGAAGGCTAAGCCTTTTGCTTGGTGTTTTGTTCCACTCATGCCGTTAGGAACCGTATAAACCGGTGTTATGTTCCTTGATTATGCGTTCCTAACACGGTTGGGGTGTATGGGACCCCCTTGATAAACCGCTAAGTGCTAAGTCTTTTCCAGCAAGTCCCAACATTGGTACTATTTGCCTAATAACAAACTAATAAAACTTGCATAAGGGCTTTGCAAACCCTCTTTTATTTTAATTCAACAACCCCGGGCCAGTGCTCCACATGAGTGTTGGTCCGAAACGGGGGTTACGCGGGGCCACCTCGAGGAAACTCAAGGTTTGGTAAAAACCCGTGGGATCACCCATCCGGTCGTGTCCTGAGACTTAGATACGCGCGGCTACTATCAGGGTGTCGACACGCCGGGAGGATTTGCTGGATTAGCCTTACCTTAGTTCGGTTTAACTTGAGCACGGGATTCCGAGAATACTCGGGCCTTCCCAACTATGGAGTTGCGACTCCGCGGATCGTGGGCTTGTGATGGGCCAAGTTGGAACACCCCTGCAGGGTTTGAACTTTCGAAAGCCGTGCCCGCGGTTATGTGGCAGATGGGAGCTTGTTAATTCCGGTTGTAGATAACTTGACACAATGTTACAATACACTACCAGCGTGTGTACCGTGACTGTCAATTTCCGAATAGGGATTCGGGAGTTGAACACGGTGGGGGTTATGTTTGACCGGTTTTAGTTAGGATCACTTCGTGATCATCTTTCGACCGATGCTCTTCTCTTCTCGCTCTCTTTTACGTAAGTTAGTGCTAGTTGCTGCTGCAGACTCTTGTTTGTTCCTTCACCTCATATTTCTTTTCTTCAGCCTTATCCTCACCCAAGGCTTAAATAGTCTTGTTACCCGGGAACGGGATTGCTGAGTCCTCTGTGGCTCACAGTTACTTCACCACACCAGATGCAGGTTCAGCCGAGTTTGAGGCAGGAGCTGGTTCAGTGCTTCACCAGGAGCTTATTGAAGAGTTTGGCTGTTTGTTTGTGACGTTTCGATGTCAGTAGTGGTTTCTACTAGGATTCGATCCTGACCTGTGGCTTTATGTTGTTTTGGTATCTTTCTTTTTTGGTTCTTCACCCGTAGTCGGGTTGTGATGTTCTGAATGATGATTGCTTATGTAATGTATTGTGTGAAGTGGCGAGTGTAAGCCAACTACCTCCTTTTGCAATTTAATCCCTCTTTTACATGAGTTGTGCAAAGATACCAAACTTGAGATCATTCTAGGATGGGCTTATACCTTTAAGTCGTGCCTCGACACGTAGGAGGTATAGTCCCATCCTGGGCATTACAACAAATTACAGCTGGGCAATTGACAGGACCACGAACGCAAACCAATGCTGACTACATTGCAAGAAAGGTTGAGGTTCAAAGCATGGGCGGTACGCCAAAGTAAGTAGACCGAAATCCATCAATATCTACTACTAATCATCCACCTTGAGATATCTATCCAGAACATCTCGTTGGTATTAAGTTGCGAGTCCCACCCATAGTGTAAACTCAATGCAACAGACAACTGCATTAAAAGAACTTTGCGTAAAGTAAACAATCCTTGCACCCGCGGGCACAAGCACCGTTGTTTTCCCCCTTGTGGCAACAACACATCCCCTAGACTCATGTTTCTGTCACTCAAGCTAGTCATCGAGGGGCATGAACCCACAATCGAGCATAACGTTCCCTCTTGGAGTCACTACCTACTACTCGGCCAAAGCAATAAGTAACAACGGAGAACATGCAAGAATTACTTATGAACTAAAATATAAAAGAGGTCAATCAAATATATTACTCAAGATCAATCTGAACATAATCTCATAACCCATCGGATCCCAGCAAACTCAACATAGCAACAGCATAAGGATTACATAGGTGCCTCGATCATGTAGGGCAGCTCACGAGGACTAATTAGTGAAGCAAAAGAACGGGAGGAGAACATCACATAGCTACTGGTCATGGACTCATGGTCCAAGGGAGACTACTCACGAGTCATCCGGGAGGCGTCCATGGTGGTGGAGAAGCTCCCGGTGGTGATCCTCCCCTCCGGCAGGGTGCCGGGAAGAGTTCTCCTGGTGCTCCCGATCTTGGAAGCGGCGGCGGCGGCGGAACAGAGATGTGATCGCGAAAAGAAGTCCTTTTCTGAGGGTTTCGGAGGGTCCTTTAAATATATGCCAAAGTAGGGCACCGGGGGAGCCTCGGGGGGCCCAGGCGCCCCCCCGGTGCGGCCCAGGGGGGGCGCCCACAGGGCGCCTGGAGCCCCTGTGCCCCCCAGGCTGCCCTTCGGACGCAGTGTTGTTTCCGGAACGCTGATTTTTTATATAATTTTTCTGGATTTTTCTGGGCAGTTCTCGAAACGTGAAAACCTGAAATACAAAAACAGCCGAAAACAGAAACTGGCACTGGGGTGCACTGGATTAGTAAGTTAGTCCAAATATGATCGAAAGTGTATGGAAGTGTATGAATATCATAGCAATATCACCCAAAAGTGGCATGGAGCAAGCAGAAATTATAGATACGTTTTGGACGTATCATGGCGCATCGGCGACCTCCGAGGAGGAGGTCCGCCGGGCCAAATGAAAATCCTAGGATGGAACTGTCATGGTATGCTCCCCCCCATGGCAGTTCGAGAGCCCTTGAAGCTCCAAGGGCGTACTAAGGCGGATGCCATTTTTCTTTCAGAGTCTCACTTGAATAAATGTAAAACCGATGAGCTGCGTCGTGTTTTAAACTTTGATTCAATGTTCGTAGTGGGGAGCGATGGTCGGGCCGGTGGCCTTGTTTTGTTTTATCATAAGATGAATAAAGTTGTTTTGAATTATGTCTCGGATAATTTCATTGATATTTTTTTTATGAATGAGGATAATGTACAATGGCGTTTTACGGGGTTTTATGGTCGTCCGAGCTGGAGTGAGCGGAGTTTGTCTTGGGATGATATTCGAAATTTACATTGTAAGGGCAAACACCCCTAGGTAGTCTTGGGTGATTTTAATGAAATCTTACTTTCTTCTGAGAAGGAGGGCGGTAACGCCAGACCTAACGCTATGATGAGAGATTTTCGTAATTGTTTGCAAGAGTGCGGTCTAGAGGATATGGGATGTATTGGTGATCTCTTTACTTGGAGGAGAGGCGAAATTAGGGAGAGACTTGACCGTGCAGTCTGCAATGTGGGCTGGGCGAATAAATTTCCTCGGGCTGCGATCATAAATGAAGAACATGTACACTCTGATCATCGACCCCTCATCCTGGATACAGATTATTTTGATGTGAATATGTTCAACCGCCCAAGGGGTCGAGCAAAACAATTTGAAGCTCGATGGCTCAAGGAAGAGACAGTTGTAGAAATTGTACGTACAACATGGGATAAAGCAAAGATGATGGGGATTGGACCGTCCCTTGCTGAGCGTACACGGGCGGTGCAGGCGGATCTACATATTTGGGATCGCAATATTTTTAAGGGACTGAAAAAAAGAATTAACAAACTAAAAAAAGAACTAGAAAGGCTGCGGAGCGGACCTATGTGTGCGGAGTCTCAAGCGCGACAAAAGGAGATCCTTGTCCTCATTGAAAATCTGTTGGAACAAGAGGAGATTTACTGGCTACAACGTGGTCGCGCAAACTGGCTATTGCATGGGGATCGTAACACCTCCTTTTTTCATAATGCGGCAACAGCCAGAAAGAAAAGAAATCAGATTAAAAATTGCTTGATGATAATGGTGTATGGGTGCATGGTACAGAAATAAAGAATCGCATTATGGCGTATTTCTCAAACCTTTTTACATGAGAAGTTTCCCATCCTAACTCGGAGGTTCTATCTCTTGTCCAACGAAAAGTGACCGATGAAATGAATGATGCTCTTCTCGCCCCCTACACGGTCGAGGAGGTTAGAAAGGCCCTATTTGATATTGGTGATTTAAAAGCGCCAGGTCCTGACGGCCTTCATGCTATTTTTTTACAAAAGATTTTGGTCTATGTTGGGAGATGACCCGACCGAAGAGGTTCTTCAAGCGATAAATACCGGTTCTATACCAACTGGGTGGAATGATACTGCAATTGTAATGATCCCTAAGATTAACTCTCCTGAAAACGTAACCCAATTTAGACCAATCAACTTGTGCAATGTGGTGTATAAGGTTATTTCAAAAATGATTGCTTCTCGTCTAAAGATAATCCTATCAGATATTATTAGCCCAACTCAGAGTGCTTTTGTGCCTGGAAGATTGATTACAGACAATATATTGGTGGCATACGAATGTTTCCATACAATAAAAAAAAAGGGCGGGTAAAGAGGGTTTGTGTGCCATCAAATTAGATATGCACAAAGCATATGACCGAGTGGGGTGGTGTTTCTTAAAGGACATTATGCTGAAATTGGGTTTCAAAGAGATTTGGGTGAATTTAATTATGAAATGTATTTCCTCTGTGGAGTACCGGGTCCGTATTAATGGTGATGAGACAGAGAGTTTTAAACCAACTAGAGGATTGAGGCAAGGAGATCCCCTTTCTTCCTACTTATTCTTGTTATGTATAGAGGGTTTGACCGCCCTTTTAGCTAATGCGGAGGAGAATGGAAACATTTCCGGTATAAAGGTTTGCAGAGATGCCCCATCAATTTCTAATCTCCTCTTTGCTGATGACTCTTTGATCCTTATGCGAGCCAATCCCATGAGTGCGGAGGCGTTGAAGTCACTTTTGGATACGTATTGTGCCGCCTTGGGGCAAATGGTTAGTGTTGAAAAATCTAGTATATTCTTTAGTCCCAATACTAAAGTGGAAGACAAGGCACAAATATGTACAATTCTAAATATTATGACTGAAGCCCTCAACGGCAAATACCTGGGTTTGCCAGCAATTGTGGGCATGGACAAAAGTGATTGTTTCTAGTTCCTGATCGATCAAATTATTATGAAAATTAGTGGATGGAAGGAAAAATTGTTATCCTCTGGAGGGAAGGAAATTTTACTCAAATCTGTTGTACAAGCCATCCCCACCTATGCCATGTCCGTCTTTAAAATTCCTAAAAAAAATTGCAAAGGAATTATTGACGCGATGTCGCAATTTTGGTGGGGTGACGAGGACAATCAGAAGAGGATGCATTGGATGGCATGGTGGAAAATGTGTGTTCCAAAAGAATAAGGAGGTATGGGCTTCCGAGATATACACTGTTTCAACCTGGCGCTATTAGCTAAACAAGCGTGGCGTCTTCTTGCTAATCCTGAATCTCTATGTGCAACCATCCTGAGAGCTAAATATTTCCCTGTGGGAGATTTGATGAACGCAAGGTTAAAGAAGGGATCCTCTTTTACTTGGCAAAGCATTATGGCGGGAGTGAACTCTTTGAGAAATGGTTATATCTGGCGAGTTGGAGATGGACAAAACATCGATATTTGGAGAGATGCATGGATTCCGAATTGTGCGAATAGGAAAATTATTACTCCTAGAGGTGGGCAACTTTTGTCAAAGGTGGCTGATCTTGTTGATCCAATCACGAATTCTTGGGATGAAGATTTGGTGAGACAAACTTTATGGCCAATTGATGCGCAAAGGGTCCTCGCGATTCCCCTCCCTATGAATGATATGTCGGATTTCATTGCGTGGAGCTATACAAATAATGGTATATTCACTGTTCGATCAGCTTATTTGGAGGAATGGAACCAACAACATGGGAGGAAATTGCAATATACTAATGGTATGGGTCGTACCAATGTCAATCCTATTTGGGGTAAGATCTGGAAATTATCGTTTCCGGCAAAGGTAAAAATATTTATTTGGCGAACGTTGCATGGAACCCTAACGTGCCGTGTTACACTTGCCAATAGACATATGAAAGTTTCGCCACTTTGTCCATCATGCTCGATTGGGCAAGAAGATACAAAGCACATCTTGTTTTTGTGTCAGAAGGCAAAAGAGGTTTGGGGTAAGCTGGGGTTGTACGAGGTAATTAGGAAAGCTTGTGTTGTTGATCGTGCGGGTGAGGCGGTTCTTGAATTCTTACTTCTTATGCCACACCAAGAACTATCTATATTGGGTTGCCAGAATGCAAGAGAATTAATCGCAATAACCGCTTGGTATTTATGGTGGGAGAGACGCATGTTGGTTCATGAAGGGAAGTCTCAAGATGTGAACCAGATCTCGATGGGAGTTCGTGCTATAACGGCAAACTATGTGAATGCCCACTCCCCCAGTGCGACTAGTAGAAAAGAAGGATGGAGCAGACCTCCTATGGGTTTTGTCAAACTAAATGTTGATGCTTCTTTTGACCATGATCAGCTCAGGGGCACGACAGGTGCTGTACTCAGAGATGACAAAGGAAAATTCATTGTTGGCGGAAATTGGAAGATAAATTGGTGTGCTGATGTACTGACAGCAGAAGCGATGGCTCTCAGGTTTGGTTTAATTCTTGCACAAAAGGCGGGATGCAATCGTCTTATTATTAACTCGGATAATATGGAAGTCATTGACACAATGAAGAATGGAGGACAATCGGCAGGAGTTGCGGCGGCAGTTTTCGAGGATTGCTACTTCATGGCATGCGATTTTCCGTTGACTAGATTTGAACATTGTAATAGGGTAGCTAATAAGGTTGCTCATGAACTTGCTAGGCTAGCGAAAGTCTCTGCATCTACAGACTGGTTTGAGGAGCCTATGGAGAATATTGTATCTATTCTTATAAACGATGTAACCATTATTTCCAATTAATAAAGTGGATGTTTTCTTTAAAAAAAGTACACCTAATTTTTTGTATTTCGTGTTCCATATCCCTAACTAAAGATAGAGAACAACTTAGAACATCAAATAAAATCTACTTAGTGATAAAGCAAACAAGTACACACGAGAATATTCACCCCACGCTATTGCTCTCCGACAACGGCGCCAGAAAAAGGTCTTGATAACCCACAAGTGTAGGGGATCAGTTGTAGCCTCTTTCGATAAGTAAGAGTGTCGAACCCAACGAGGAGCTATGTTTGAATAAATATTCCCTCAAGTTATATCAACTATCGATACAACTCTACGCACGCTTGACGTTTACTTACCTAGAACAAGTATGAAACTAGAAGTACTTTGTGGTTTTGTAGGATAGGTTTGCAAGAATATAAAGAGCACGTAAATGAAAAGTAGGGGCTGTTAAGATAAAGACACAACTAAATTATTTTTAGTAGAGAGGTTTTTGTCATGAGAAAGTTCTTTGTCCCTAGGCAATCGATAACTAGACCGGTAATTACTATTGCAATTTTGCATAAGCTAACATACTTTCTCTTCTTGGATCATATGCACTTATGATTGGAACTCTAGCAAGCATCCGCAACTACTAAAGATCATTAAGGTAAAACCCAACCATAGCATTAAAGTATCAAATCCTCTTTATTCCCATACGCAAACAACCTACTTACTCGGGTATATGCTTCTGTCACTCACGCCACCCACCATAAGCAAATCATGAACATATTGCAAACCCTACAACGGGGATCCCTCATGCTTGCGCGACATGGAGAGCACCATAGGACATCACCAATAATAAAACATGCAACTCAAACCAATCACGATCATCAATTAACCCATAGGACAAAACGGATCTACTCAAACATCATAGGATAGCCATACATCGTTGGGAAATAATATATAGCGTTGAGCACCATGTTTATGTAGAGATTACAACAGGTAGAAGAGGGGTTACACCTCTGCATAGAGGGGGGAAGAGTTGGTGATGACGGCGGTTAAGTTGTTGGTGTAGATTGCGGTGACGATGATGGCCCCGGCGGCACTCCGGTGCCACCGGAAGCGAGGGGGAAAGAGCCCCCCTTCTTCTTCTTCTTCCTTGACCTTCTCCCTAGATTTAGAAGGGTTTCCCCTTTGGTCCATGGTCTCCATGGCGTGGGAGGGGTGAGAGCCCCTCCGGGATTGGATCTGTCTTTCTGTCTCTCTCTGTTTATGTGTTCCCAGATTCTGGCCCTTCACCGTTTCTTAAATTTCCGGAGATCCGTAACTTCGATAGGGCTGAATTTTGGACACGATTTTTATCCGGATATTAGCTTTCTTGCGGCGAAAGAAGGGCATAAACCGCCTTACGGAGTGGCCACAAGGGCCCAGGGTGCGCCTGCCCCCTGGGCGCGCCCCCACCCTCGTGGGCCACTCCGGCATCGTCTCATGTTGGTTCCGCTTTCCAAAATTCACATAGATTCCAAAAAAATATCTCCGTCCGTTTTTATCCTGCTTGGACTCCGTTTGATATGGATATTCTGCAAAACAAAAAAACATGCAACAAACAGGAACTGGCATTGGGCACTGGATCAATATGTTAGTCCCAAAAATAGTATAAAAAGTTGCCAAAAGTATATGGAAGTTGTAGAATATTGGCATGGAACAATAAAAAATGATAGATACGACGGAGACGTATCATTATACGAAGGGTTGGTTTTTTCGCCCAGCCAGGTATAATTGGATACCTTAATTAGGAATATCATATCCGTATCAGGGGCTAGTACCTAGCCCCAATTGTCAAATTCCTATGGCTAAGTGAAAGCAATAACGCCGCATAGTCTGATTGCCTTGTTCGCTCCGCATACACCTCCTACACGGACCAAGACGTTGGATAAAGAGTGTATATGCATATGACCGAACACCCCAGTACTACATACATGGGGGTTGAAGCCGACGACTGGAAACTTTCATATTTATATAAATAGCCACACAGGAGATAAAAGTCGCTCACAATATAGTAGCGCAAAAGTTATATACATCGGTTCATAAGCTTAAATATTTACAACCGGATACAATTACTCAAAGATAACATCCTTTGAGCACTGGCCTTCTACAAGGCGGGCGCCTTCTATGACATCCTCGAAGTATTTCTCCGGCTTGTGATGCTCCTTGCCTGCGGGCGCGCCAGCAGTAGCTATATCCTGCACCCTCATCTTCGCCCAGTGCACCTTTACACGAGCTAAGGCCATCCTAGCACCTTCTATGCAGGCCGAACGCTTCAATGCGTCAACCCGCGGACTCGCCTCGATGAGCCGCTTCACCAATCCGAAGTAGCTACTTGGGATTGGATCAGCGGGCCATAGCCGGACTATCAAGTCCTTCACGGCCGAACCCGCCATATTGTGCAGCTCGACCAGCTGCTTCATCTGGTCGTTGAGGGGCATCGGATGTTTTGGCGCATAAAATTGTGACCAAAACAACTTCTCCATGTCGTTCCCCTCCTGGGCTCAGAAGTATTGGGCGGCGTTAACACTGCTCCTCGGAAGATCAGCAAACACGCCTGGAGAACTCCATAACCGTGTCAGCCCAAGATACTTCTGCCCTCCGAAGATGCTATGTAAGAGAACGGTCTTAACAGATGCTATCTGTCGTGCCTGTTTGATTTCTTTACAGGCGCTGCGCGCCTCGCTTCGCGCATCCTGGGCAGCCTTAACTGCCGCATTCATCTCGGACGCTTGTTCCGAAGCCTTCAACTCCAGCGCTTCGCAGTTGCGAATAGCATCTTTGAGTTTGTCCTCGACTTCGGACACCCGAGCCACGTGCTGTTGGCACGCGGCCTTTTCGGCGTCTAGTTCGGCAACCGCTCTGTCAACAATTACCTTGCTCGCCTCGGCCTCCTTCTTGGCCTTCGCGAGCTCGCCCTTGAGGGCCTCGAGCTCAGTGGCGCCAACTGTGTAATACAGAATATCATAAAAGAGCTTATACTCATACTCAATTTATGTTCTTAGTCTTCTTGACATCTTAAATTCTTTAAATCTGCATACCTCGCGTTTCATCTAAACGCTGGTTGACGCGGTCGAGGTCCGCGTTGGCCAACAAGAGTTTCTAATTTAGTTCGGCAACTTCCGCATCTCGTGCAGTTGCCGCAACGAGTGAAGCCGACTCAAATACAAAAAACATGCAATTCAGCTCTAGAATATGCTATACTATGGATACTTCGTCCGATTTTGTTCAAAATCACACAAAGCATCAGGGGCTACTGGCTATATATGTGTATTTAAAACAAATAAAGTTCCATAAAGAACATTACATTGCTTACCTCAAAGCATGTTAACAGGCTGTTGAAAGCTTCATTCAGTCCGTCTTTGACGGACTTAATCTTCTTCATCACCGCACCCATTACGGTGCGGTGCTCCTCCACGAAGGAAGCACTTTGCAGTGCTCCCTCCATAGGGTCCGGCGCCTCCGGATTGACTCCTGGCGCTATCGTATCCACCCCCGCCTTGGGGGTCTGGTCTTCGGACCCCGGAGCCACGCTAGGCTCCAGGTCAGTATTCGGTGGGGACCCTGATTGTTTGGGCCCCCCGTCTTTGGTCTCCATGGGGATTGTTTCCCCATGGTTAGTGGCAGCGGATGTATTACCCCCGATCGCCCTATCACTTGCCCCGCCCTCAGCTCCATGAGTGGAGGACACCCGCTGGGAGGACACTTTGGTGTCGCCGCCAATCATGGGCGATGGAGCTCGGACCAGCGGGTCACTTTTCATCTCTCCACGCGCTAGAGAGTTCCCCTCTGATAAGGAGGCGTCGGGGTGTCCTCGGGAGGGCTGTAGGTGTAACATCCCAAATTTTCAATTTGGAATGTTATACATAGATCATATTGCATTGCATAGTTGATTGCATTTGTGTTCTTGCGATCCTCGAAAATTCCAAGCAACTCAAGGACCCACGGAGAGAGTTGGGGATTTTACCATTCTCGTATTTGAGTTTTCTCAAATACCGGTATGGGGATCACTTTGGTTTCAATTGTTTTTCTCTCCTAAAAATATTTCTTAATAAAATATATGAGCGGAGATAATATGACTTCTCCAAAATAAAAGAAATATTGGAGGAAAAATATTAAAATCACTTTTGTTTTTTCGGATTTAATTGCGATTTTATTTGCATAGGAAAAATACTCGTTTTTCTAAATTGCATTTAGGCCCGGGAAAAATGTTCACTTTGTCCTAAATATTATTAGAGGACGGTGAAAATTTATTTCGGATTTTTTCGTCTCCCTTTAGTATTTTATTTTTTTGTGTTTTTCTGTGTCGGGATCGTTTTAAAAAAAGAGAGGTTCGGACCGACTTGGCCGAAGCCCAGTTGGCCCAGTGCCGCGCCGCCGCCCCCGACTCCGACCAGGAGTCCGCCCCGCGCCCGCCTGCCGTTGTGGCCGAGCCGGCCACTGCCCTGCCGCCTTGCCCCCTCCCCCAAGCCAGGCCCCCTGGCCCCTTTAAAAGCCGCCGCCCCCCTTCTCGCCGCCTCACACCACCGCCGCCTGCGCTGCACCGCACCGCCGCCGCAGCCGCCGACGCCGCCGCCGCAGCCGCCGCCGCAGCTGCAGCCCGCCGCCGGCCGTGCCATAGCCCGCCGCTGCAGGCCCCGCCGCCGTACCCGCCGCCCCGCCCCGCACTCGCCGTCGCCGCCGCCGTCGCCGCCGCCAGAGGTAGCCGCCGCCGACCTCGCCGCCGTTTTTTTAAACCATTCGGTTTTCTCTAAAAATCCTAGATCTGTTTTTTTAATAGATCGGTTCGGTTTTTTCGGTTTAGTTAGTTAGCGGACGTTCGTCCATACGTTCGTTTTAATGAACGTTATTTGCCCGTTCGTCACAGACAACGAACGTTCTTCGTTATCCTGTTCATCCGTTTTTCTCTTTCAGGGCTTTTCCACAATTATTTTCGATCGCGATTTCTGCCCTGATCTTGTTTTTAGTTTTTCTTTTCGCTTGAGAGTCGGAATCAGGCGATTCAAGCGCCCAGATCTTCGTCTTGAAGCCCTCTTTCCGTTTAACCAATTTGAACAAGGTTTTGCTACTGTAAAATTTGACTTTAGATCAAACTAGTAAACGAATCTTGTTTCTTTCACAGTTTGAGTTTCGTTGCTCCGTTTGATTTGATTCCTTTTGCAAACCGGAGTTCTTAAGTTGAACCTTCTGGTTAGATCCTTTTATTTGGAGTTTTATCTGTGCATCTTTGCTTGTTTGCTTATGTATGCTATTGTTTGCTTGCGATAGAATTCCCGGAGTGCGAAGCGTGCTACTACGAGTCCCTAGGTTTTGCGAATCATCAGCAAGGCAAGTAACACTTTGATCATACCCTTTATTACCCAGTTTTTATGCATTAGATCAAACCCTCACACATTGCATGAGTAGGATCTTTTAACTTGTGGGTCTGGGAAGTAGATTGAGGTAGAACATATTACCTGCATTATTTTAAAACCCTTGGGAGTTACTTCTACGTTATGCTTAGGTTGCCATGCTATGCTCGTAGATGTGGATTGGGTTTGAGTGTATCCATGAACGATGTGAGTTGTTAATTAATGGTTCTACTTAAGGTGGCTACTTGAATACACATCTGGGTGGATTGGTTGCAGGGCACCTGGAGAATCCAGTGTTGTCCTAGGAAATCCCGGAGGAACAATGTGATTATCCTATGGAATGCCACCCAGGCTCAAAGGGATCATAAAATTATTCATGCTAGAAACTTCCGTGTGCAGCCACAATGCCATTATGGGCTCTGGCATAGTATGAGTAAGTTGTGTGAGCTCTTTCAGTGGTCGACTAGCAGATGTAGGGGAAAGTAGGTGTACTGGTCCACACGGAGTAAATAGTAAATGCTTCTGAAAGACTGTGTCTCGGTCATCCATTTCTCAAACACCGTACAATGCGAAAAATCCAACGGAGGAGATTGGGTCTTGTGGGGAAAAGTGCACAAACCTCTGCAGAGTGTACAAACTAATCATGATTAGCCATGTCCCTGGTTATGGACAATCTTGAGTATCTAGTACTTGAATTATTGGTTGATCTCATCACTCTAAAACTAATTTGTTGGGATAATGATGACTACTTTAATTGGGATTGAGTTGGAGGTACCTTCTCAATGTTGTTTCAACTACCATGATAGTTAAAATAAAATTTATTCCTTTGTTGTAGGGAAAAATTGGCTTTATGCAAAAACCTTAACCTTAGAGCCTCCACCAGCCAAATATGCATATAATGTTAGTCTTTATTTCTGTTACTTGCTCTACTGTGTTATCTTGCCAGCATATTCCATGTGCTGACTCATTTCGGGCTGCAACATGTTACGTTGCAGACTTTTCAGAAGAAGAGTAATGTGCGCTAGGTCGTTTGTGATGCACTCAGCTATGTCGTTGGAGTTGATGGACTCACTTATCTTCCAAGCCTTTCGCTGTTATTTTTGTTAGATGGCCTTATGCCATAGACTTTTGTAATAAGTTCTCTTTTGAGACATTTGGTGTAATAAGTGTGTGATTGCCACTCTGTTATAAATCCTTCAAGTACTGTGTGTGTCAGCATTATCGATCCAGGGATGACACAGAACACAGAGACTTCGGTCCGTTCGGATTGTGGTCGTTACAAGATGGTATCAGAGCATACGCTGACTGTAGGACACGACCACTAAGATAAATCCTAGGTCACTCTTCTCAACTCATTTCTGACTTCTCTCCATTTTCTACTCTTTAGGATGGTGGACCCAATAAACAAGTTCACTCAACCAGATGAAGACACACCTTTTGGATGACACTTGAAGGAAGTCAATAGGTACCTGAACATCGGAATACCAAGTTTCACCGGGACCTACACCGCCACCTTACCAGAAGAGGAGCGATGGAGTATTCAAGTTCAAATTCTCGGGAGGACCTTCACACCATCCACTAAGCCCATAGAGTTTTCCTTTGATGCACCAACCTGGAGCCTAGGCAAGAGTATGGCAGCCCACATTACCATGGGACGTATTGGAGAAGTCTACAAGTAGGAGGTGAAGGACACTATCTATCAGATATGTGGACGCCGAGATGAGCAATGGGGCATAATCAACACCCGGAAAGACAAGTCCATTGCAGCGTTCATCCAGGAGTTAAACCAGCACATCCGTCGATAGGAGCACCGGATGTGCGCGGGGATGATTGATTTGAAGAATGCGCTAACCGGGAACTTGGAGCTAGAAGAGGAACTCAAGTCTACACGCGACAGATACGAGGAGGAGATGACTATACTTGTGGAGAAGAATGATGACTTGACAAGGAAGCTACGAGTATTCATGGGAGATCCAGCACCAGGAGGAGAAGAAGAAGAAGAACCCAAGGAGATTCGTTCTGAGGACTACATCATCATCGACAACACGGACTCAGACCCAGATGATAGTGATGATGACTATGAAGATGAAGCCGGAGCAGACATCATGCAATCTTCCGCCGATCAAAATTCCTAGATGACCACCCTATGACTAGTAGTTTTCCCCATAAAGTAGAATTTATAGCACTTTGTAACGTTAGTTAGAATCTTTGTATGCCCTTGCTTGAAATTGATTGGTGTGATATGATTGTGTTCGTCTCATGTGCATATGGGTAGTGAATTTCCCTTAGACCTCATTTCTATTCTAATCTCTTCCCTCTACGTCCATCAGATGCCTCTGAGACGTGAGCCCGGATTTCAGTTACCCCCTGAGCTCACTCAGTTGATCCAGCAGCAGAACACTTTGATGCAACTTCTTGTCCAGAACAATCGGCAATCAGAACAACAACATCAACCCTCCACCTACACCACCCGTGGACAACCTGACACGTTTCCTAAGGTTGCAACCACTGGTGTTTTCTAGCAGCATTGAACCAATAGTGGTTGATGAATGGCTACGCAAGATTGGAAGGGATTTGACCACCGAAAATTGCACGGATGGTGAGAAGGTGCATTTTGTCGCACATCAGTTGGCTGGACCAGCAGCAGCATGGTGGGAGAATTACACAGCCACTTTCCCTGTAGCCAATGTCACTTGGGATCAGTTTCAGCAAGCTTTTCGCGCTGCCCATGTCTCAACTGGAGCCATGAGCATGAAGAAGCGAGAGTTTCGCAACTTGCGCCAAATAAATCGTACTGTGGCTCAGTACATAGATGAGTTTAGTACTATATCTCGTTATGCCCCGGATAATGTGGCCACAGATGCCGCGAAGCAGGAGAAGTTTATGGAAGGGCTGAATGATGAAATGAGCATACAGTTGATGGTGGCAACCTTCAACAACTACCAGGAGTTGGTAGATAAGGCTCTTATGATTGAAGGGAAGCAGCAGCAGATTGAGAGCCGCAAGAGGAAGTATGGACAAGGAAGGAATAATTCTGGAGCCCAGTAGAAGCCCCGTTTCGCCCCGAACTCGGGAGGATACACCCATAACCATGGAAGCCACACCCATAATGGAGGAAGTTCTCACAACCACAATGGCTCCAAGAATGGGAATGGGAATGGAGCAAACAATAATCAGAACCGCTCCACTCCGTCCACACCCGCCAAGAGGGATTTAAGCCACGTTACCTGATTCAAGTGCGGGAAGAATGGACACTATGCCACAGAGTGCCCCGAAGCTAAGAATGGAAACGACAATGGAAGTGCCGGGAAGAAGTCCAATCCGTTCAACAAAGGACAAGTGAACCATGTGACCGTGGAGGAAGTTGAAGAGCAACCAGATGCAGTTGTCAGTAAGTTTTTGGTTAAGTCATTTACCGCAGTAGTTCTTTTCGATACTGGTGCATCACATTCATACATTTGAAGGGGATTCGTAAATAGACATAAGTTGCCCACCAAAGTCCTTATAACCCCCATGTTAGTAAGTTCACCCGGAGCGGAATACTTGGCAAATCAAGGATGCTTTCAGATGCCATTGACCATTGGATGCCATGTTTTCCCCTCAGACCTGATAGTTTTGGAGTTACAAGGATTGGATGTGATACTAGGTATGGATTGGCTATCGATGTATGGAGGGAACATCGATTGTGCCAGTAAGTCTATTTTGCTTACCACCCTGGAGGGAAAAAGGACCAAGTATGTATCTAGGCATTCTCCTAGGAGGACACAAGTGAATTCTCTCTCGGGAGTTGTTCAGGAGGAAGTGCCCGTAGTAAGGGATTATCTCGATATATTTCCAGAGGAGCTACCAGGCATGCCGCTGGATAGGGATATCGAGTTTTTGATTGAGCTATTGCCTGGCACCGGACCAATATCGAAGAGACCATACCGGATGCCAGCAAATGATCTGGAGGAGAACAAGAAGCAGATTAAGGAGTCATTGGAGGAAGGATTTATTCGACAAAGTTCATCACCTTGGGGAGCCCCAGTGCTTTTGGTCGAGAAGAAGGATGGATCTTTAAGGATGGTCGTTGATTATCGAGCATTGAATGAAGTGACCATTAAGAATAAGTACCCACTGCCGATGATCAATGATTTGTTCGACCAACTTCAAGGAGCTAAAGTATTCTCCAAGATCGATCTACAATCAAGATACCACCAGTTGAAGATCCGAGAGAAGGATATACCTAAGACAACATTCACCACAAGGTACGGGCTATATGAGTATACGGTTATGGTATTTGGGTTGACTAACGCCCTTGCCTATTTCATGAGTATGATGAATAAGGTGTTCATGGAGTTTTAGGATAAGTTTGTCGTGATATTCATTGATGATATCTTGGTGTACTCAAAGAATGAAGAGGAACACGAGGAGCATTTGCGTTTGGTTCTGGAGAAGCTCAGAGAACATCAGTTGTACGCCACATTTAGCAAATGTGAGTTTCAGTTGAAGGAAGTTGGATTCTTAGAACATGTTATATCAGGAGAAGGTATAGCAGTGGACCCTGTCAAGGTACAGGCAGTCACTGAGTGGTTGGCACCCACTTCAGTTGGAGAGATCCGTAGTTTTCTTGGACTCGCTGGATATTACCGGAGATTCATAGAGAATTTCTCCAAGATTGCAAAGCCTATGACGACATTATTGAAGAAGGACACAAAGTTTCATTGGACTGAAGAGTGCGAAAAAAGTTTCCAGGAGTTGAAGGAACGTTTGACGACATCCGCAGTGCTGATCTTGCCAGATATACGCAAGGATTTCCAAGTGTACTGCAATGCTTCACGCTTAGGACTTGTAGGAGTACTCATGCAGGACGGAAGAGTTGTTTCTTACGCATCTCGACAACTTCGACCGCACGAGTTGAATTATGCTACCCATGATTTGGATCTAGCAGCAGTAGTGCATGCGCTCAAAACCTGGAGACATTTCCTTATTGGAAATCGTTGTGATGTGTACACGGATCACAAGGGTTTGAAGTACACTTTCACTCAGAAGGATCTGAACCACAGACAGAGGAGATGGTTGGAGCTTATAAAGGTTTATGATATGAAGCTGCACTATCATCCAGGCAAGGCCAACGTCGTTGCAGATGCTTTGAGCCGAAAAAGTTATGCAAATATCCTAGTAAAGGGAGGATTGCCAAAGGAGTTAGTAGAAGATCTCAGGGAGCTTCGTTTGGAGATAGTTCCTAGGGGTTTTGTTGTAACGTTGGAGGTTCAGTCAACATTGCTGGGAAAGATACGGGAAGCCCAGAAGGAGGACAAAGAGATTTCCGAAATAAAGGAAAAGATGAGTGAAGGAAAAGCCAAGGGTTTTCGTGAGGACGAACACGACACCTTGTGGTTTGAGGACCGAATCTATGTGCCCAACAACGCCGAGATCAGGAAGTTGATACTACAGAAAGCACATGATTCGCCATACTCGATACACCCCAGAAACACTAAGATGTATTTGGATTTGAAGGAACGTTTCTGGTGGACGGGAATGAAAAAAGGATATTGCCGAGTATGTAGCAGTATGTGATGTATGCCAGAGAGTAAAGGCGGAACATCACAAGTCAGCAGGATTACTACAGCCTATGCCAATACCCGAATGGAAGTGGGATAAGCTTGGCATGGATTTTATCACTGGATTACCCAGGACCAGATCAGGATATGACTCAATCTGGGTAGTAGTGGATCGCTTGACCAAAGTAGCCCACTTTATCCCCGTGAAAACCACATATACCAGTGCGAAGTAGGCCAAGATATACATGACCAGGATCGTATGTCACATCCCTAGCTTCTGGTAATGCACTAGGCTAGCCTCATGTGTGCATCATGTTTACTATTCACAGAAAGTTGAAATGGGGATGACATAAACTCCCAGCACCACCCAAATCTCCCAGAAAGATGCAATCGTCTTATTATTAACTCGGATAATATGGAAGTCATTGACACAATGAAGAATGGAGGACAATCGGCAGGAGTTGCGGCGGCAGTTTTCGAGGATTGCTACTTCATGGCATGCGATTTTCCGTTGACTAGATTTGAACATTGTAATAGGGTAGCTAATAAGGTTGCTCATGAACTTGCTAGGCTAGCGAAAGTCTCTGCATCTACAGACTGGTTTGAGGAGCCTATGGAGAATATTGTATCTATTCTTATAAACGATGTAACCATTATTTCCAATTAATAAAGTGGATGTTTTCTTTAAAAAAAGTACACCTAATTTTTTGTATTTCGTGTTCCATATCCCTAACTAAAGATAGAGAACAACTTAGAACATCAAATAAAATCTACTTAGTGATAAAGCAAACAAGTACACACGAGAATATTCACCCCACGCTATTGCTCTCCGACAACGGCGCCAGAAAAAGGTCTTGATAACCCACAAGTGTAGGGGATCAGTTGTAGTCTCTTTCGATAAGTAAGAGTGTCGAACCCAACGAGGAGCTAAGTTTGAATAAATATTCCCTCATGTTATATGAACTATCGATACAACTCTACGCACGCTTGACGTTTACTTACCTAGAACAAGTATGAAACTAGAAGTACTTTGTGGTTTTGTAGGATAGGTTTGCAAGAATATAAAGAGCACGTAAATGAAAAGTAGGGGCTGTTAAGATAAAGACACAACTAAATTATTTTTAGTAGAGAGGTTTTTGTCATGAGAAAGTTCTTTGTCCCTAGGCAATCGATAACTAGACCGGTAATTACTATTGCAATTTTGCATAAGCTAACATACTTTCTCTTCTTGGATCATATGCACTTATGATTGGAACTCTAGCAAGCATCCGCAACTACTAATGATCATTAAGGTAAAACCCAACCATAGCATTAAAGTATCAAATCCTCTTTATTCCCATACGCAAACAACCTACTTACTCGGGTATATGCTTCTGTCACTCACGCCACCCACCATAAGCAAATCATGAACATATTGCAAACCCTACAACGGGGATCCCTCATGCTTGCGCGACATGGAGAGCACCATAGGACATCACCAATAATAAAACATGCAACTCAAACCAATCACGATCATCAATTAACCCATAGGACAAAACGGATCTACTCAAACATCATAGGATAGCCATACATCGTTGGGAAATAATATATAGCGTTGAGCACCATGTTTATGTAGAGATTACAACAGGTAGAAGAGGGGTTACACCTCTGCATAGAGGGGGGAAGAGTTGGTGATGACGGCGGTTAAGTTGTTGGTGTAGATTGCGGTGACGATGATGGCCCCGGCGGCACTCCGGTGCCACCGGAAGCGAGGGGGAGAGAGCCCCCCTTCTTCTTCTTCTTCCTTGACCTTCTCCCTAGATTTAGAAGGGTTTCCCCTTTGGTCCATGGTCTCCATGGCGTGGGAGGGGTGAGAGCCCCTCCGGGATTGGATCTGTCTTTCTGTCTCTCTCTGTTTATGTGTTCCCAGATTCTGGCCCTTCACCGTTTCTTAAATTTCCGGAGATCCGTAACTTCGATAGGGCTGAATTTTGGACACGATTTTTATCCGGATATTAGCTTTCTTGCGGCGAAAGAAGGGCATAAACCGCCTTACGGAGTGGCCACAAGGGCCCAGGGTGCGCCTGCCCCCTGGGCGCGCCCCCACCCTCGTGGGCCACTCGGGCATCGTCTCATGTTGGTTCCGCTTTCCAAAATTCACATAGATTCCAAAAAAATATCTCCGTCCGTTTTTATCCTGCTTGGACTCCGTTTGATATGGATATTCTGCAAAACAAAAAAACATGCAACAAACAGGAACTGGCATTGGGCACTGGATCAATATGTTAGTCCCAAAAATAGTATAAAAAGTTGCCAAAAGTATATGGAAGTTGTAGAATATTGGCATGGAACAATAAAAAATTATAGATACGACGGAGACGTATCATTATACGAAGGGTTGGTTTTTTCGCCCAGCCAGGTATAATTGGATACCTTAATTAGGAATATCATATCCGTATCAGGGGCTAGTACCTAGCCCCAATTGTCAAATTCCTATGGCTAAGTGAAAGCAATAACGCCGCATAGTCTGATTGCCTTGTTCGCTCCGCATACACCTCCTACACGGACCAAGACGTTGGATAAAGAGTGTATATGCATATGACCGAACACCCCAGTACTACGTACATGGGGGTTGAAGCCGACGACTGGAAACTTTCATATTTATATAAATAGCCACACAGGAGATAAAAGTCGCTCACAATATAGTAGCGCAAAAGTTATATACATCGGTTCATAAGCTTAAATATTTACAACCGGATACAATTACTCAAAGATAACATCCTTTGAGCACTGGCCTTCTACAAGGCGGGCGCCTTCTATGACATCCTCGAAGTATTTCTCCGGCTTGTGATGCTCCTTGCCTGCGGGCGCGCCAGCAGTAGCTATATCCTGCACCCTCATCTTCGCCCAGTGCACCTTTACACGAGCTAAGGCCATCCTAGCACCTTCTATGCAGGCCGAACGCTTCAATGCGTCAACCCGCGGACTCGCCTCGATGAGCCGCTTCACCAATCCGAAGTAGCTACTTGGGATTGGATCAGCGGGCCATAGCCGGACTATCAAGTCCTTCACGGCCGAACCCGCCATATTGTGCAGCTCGACCAGCTGCTTCATCTGGTCGTTGAGGGGCATCGGATGTTTTGGCGCATAAAATTGTGACCAAAACAACTTCTCCATGTCGTTCCCCTCCTGGGCTCAGAAGTATTGGGCGGCGTTAACACTGCTCCTCGGAAGATCAGCAAACACGCCTGGAGAACTCCATAACCGTGTCAGCCCAAGATACTTCTGCCCTCCGAAGATGCTATGTAAGAGAACGGTCTTAACAGATGCTATCTGTCGTGCCTGTTTGATTTCTTTACAGGCGCTGCGCGCCTCGCTTCGTGCATCCTGGGCAGCCTTAACTGCCGCATTCATCTCGGACGCTTGTTCCGAAGCCTTCAACTCCAGAGCTTCGCAGTTGCGAATAGCATCTTTGAGTTTGTCCTCGACTTCGGACACCCGAGCCACGTGCTGTTGGCACGCGGCCTTTTCGGCGTCTAGTTCGGCAACTGCTCTGTCAACAATTACCTTGCTCGCCTCGGCCTCCTTCTTGGCCTTCGCGAGCTCGCCCTTGAGGGCCTCGAGCTCAGTGGCGCCAACTGTGTAATACAGAATATCATAAAAGAGCTTATACTCATACTCAATT
This sequence comes from Secale cereale, assembly GCA_902687465.1. Lineage (NCBI taxonomy): Eukaryota > Viridiplantae > Streptophyta > Magnoliopsida > Poales > Poaceae > Secale > Secale cereale. Next base: position 421,588,661 of record LR738711.1, read on the forward strand.
TATGTTCTTAGTCTTCTTGACATCTTAAATTCTTTAAATCTGCATACCTCGCGTTTCATCTAAACGCTGGTTGACGCGGTCGAGGTCCGCGTTGGCCAACAAGAGTTTCTAATTTAGTTCGGCAACTTCCGCATCTCGTGCAGTTGCCGCAACGAGTGAAGCCGACTCAAATACAAAAAACATGCAATTCAGCTCTAGAATATGCTATACTATGGATACTTCGTCCGATTTTGTTCAAAATCACACAAAGCATCAGGGGCTACTGGCTATATATGTGTATTTAAAACAAATAAAGTTCCATAAAGAACATTACATTGCTTACCTCAAAGCATGTTAACAGGCTGTTGAAAGCTTCATTCAGTCCGTCTTTGACGGACTTAATCTTCTTCATCACCGCACCCATTACGGTGCGGTGCTCCTCCATGAAGGAAGCACTTTGCAGTGCTCCCTCCATAGGGTCCGGCGCCTCCGAATTGACTCCTGGCGCTATCGTATCCACCCCCGCCTTGGGGGTCTGGTCTTCGGACCCCGGAGCCACGCTAGGCTCCAGGTCAGTATTCGGTGGGGACCCTGATTGTTTGGGCCCCCCGTCTTTGGTCTCCATGGGGATTGTTTCCCCATGGTTAGTGGCAGCGGATGTATTACCCCCGATCGCCCTATCACTTGCCCCGCCCTCAGCTCCATGAGTGGAGGACACCCGCTGGGAGGACACTTTGGTGTCGCCGCCAATCATGGGCGATGGAGCTCGGACCAGCGGGTCACTTTTCATCTCTCCACGCGCTAGAGAGTTCCCCTCTGATAAGGAGGCGTCGGGGTGTCCTCGGGAGGGCTGTAGGTGTAACATCCCAAATTTTCAATTTGGAATGTTATACATAGATCATATTGCATTGCATAGTTGATTGCATTTGTGTTCTTGCGATCCTCGAAAATTCCAAGCAACTCAAGGACCCACGGAGAGAGTTGGGGATTTTACCGTTTTCGTATTTGAGTTTTCTCAAATACCGGTATGGGGATCACTTTGGTTTCAATTGTTTTTCTCTCCTAAAAATATTTCTTAATAAAATATATGAGCGGAGATAATATGACTTCTCCAAAATAAAAGAAATATTGGAGGAAAAATATTAAAATCACTTTTGTTTTTTCGGATTTAATTGCGATTTTATTTGCATAGGAAAAATACTCGTTTTTCTAAATTGCATTTAGGCCCGGGAAAAATGTTCACTTTGTCCTAAATATTATTAGAGGACGGTGAAAATTTATTTCGGATTTTTTCGTCTCCCTTTAGTATTTTATTTTTTTGTGTTTTTCTGTGTCGGGATCGTTTTTAAAAAAGAGAGGTTCGGACCGACTTGGCCGAAGCCCAGTTGGCCCAGTGCCGCGCCGCCGCCCCCGACTCCGACCAGGAGTCCGCCCCGCGCCCGCCTGCCGTTGTGGCCGAGCCGGCCACTGCCCTGCCGCCTTGCCCCCTCCCCCAAGCCAGGCCCCCTGGCCCCTTTAAAAGCCGCCGCCCCCCTTCTCGCCGCCTCACACCACCGCCGCCTGCGCTGCACCGCACTGCCGCTGCACCGCACCGCCGCCGCAGCCGCCGACGCCGCCGCCGCAGCCGCCGCCGCAGCAAGCCGCCGCCGCCGCTGTAGCCCGCCGCCGGCCGTGCCGGAGCCCGCCGCTGCAGGCCCTGCCGCCGTACCCGCCGCCCCGCCCCGCACTCGCCGTCGCCGCCGCCGTCGCCGCCGCCGTCGCCGCCGCCAGAGGTAGCCGCCGCCGACCTCGCCGCCGTTTTTTTAAACCATTCGGTTTTCTCTAAAAATCCTAGATCTGTTTTTTAATAGATCGGTTCGGTTTTTTCGGTTTAGTTAGTTAGCGGACGTTCGTCCATACGTTCGTTTTAATGAACGTTATTTGCCCGTTCGTCACAGACAACGAACGTTCTTCGTTATCCTGTTCATCCGTTTTTCTCTTTCAGGGCTTTTCCACAATTATTTTCGATCGTGATTTCTGCCCTGATCTTGTTTTTAGTTTTTCTTTTCGCTTGAGAGTCGGAATCAGGCGATTCAAGCGCCCAGATCTTCGTCTTGAAGCCCTCTTTCCGTTTAACCAATTTGAACAAGGTTTTGCTACTGTAAAATTTGACTTTAGATCAAACTAGTAAACGAATCTTGTTTCTTTCACAGTTTGAGTTTCGTTGCTCCGTTTGATTTGATTCCTTTTGCAAACCGGAGTTCTTAAGTTGAACTTTCTGGTTAGATCCTTTTATTTGGAGTTTTATCTGTGCATCTTTGCTTGTTTGCTTATGTATGCTATTGTTTGCTTGCGATAGAATTCCCGGAGTGCGAAGCGTGCTACTACGAGTCCCTAGGTTTTGCGAATCATCAGCAAGGCAAGTAACACTTTGATCATACCCTTTATTACCCAGTTTTTATGCATTAGATCAAACCCTCACACATTGCATGAGTAGGATCTTTTAACTTGTGGGTCTGGGAAGTAGATTGAGGTAGAACATATTACCTGCATTATTTTAAAACCCTTGGGAGTTACTTCTACGTTATGCTTAGGTTGCCATGCTATGCTCGTAGATGTGGATTGGGTTTGAGTGTATCCATGAACGATGTGAGTTGTTAATTAATGGTTCTACTTAAGGTGGCTACTTGAATACACATCTGGGTGGATTGGTTGCAGGGCACCTGGAGAATCCAGTGTTGTCCTAGGAAATCCCGGAGGAACAATGTGATTATCCTATGGAATGCCACCCAGGCTCAAAGGGATCATAAAATTATTCATGCTAGAAACTTCCGTGTGCAGCCACAATGCCATTATGGGCTCTGGCATAGTATGAGTAAGTTGTGTGAGCTCTTTCAGTGGTGGACTAGCAGATGTAGGGGAAAGTAGGTGTACTGGTCCACACGGAGTAAATAGTAAATGCTTCTGAAAGACTGTGTCTCGGTCATCCATTTCTCAAACACCGTACAGTGCGAAAAATCCAACGGAGGAGATTGGGTCTTGTGGGGAAAAGTGCACAAACCTCTACAGAGTGTACAAACTAATCATGATTAGCCATGTCCCTGGTTATGGACAATCTTGAGTATCTAGTACTTGAATTATTGGTTGATCTCATCACTCTAAAACTAATTTGTTGGGATAATGATGACTACTTTAATTGGGATTGAGTTGGAGGTACCTTCTCAATGTTGTTTCAACTACCATGATAGTTAAAATAAAATTTATTCCTTTGTTGTAGGGAAAAATTGGCTTTATGCAAAAACCTTAACCTTAGAGCCTCCACCAGCCAAATATGCATATAATGTTAGTCTTTATTTCTGTTACTTGCTCTACTGTGTTATCTTGCCAGCATATTCCATGTGCTGACTCATTTCGGGCTGCAACATGTTACGTTGCAGACTTTTCAGAAGAAGAGTAATGTGCGCTAGGTCGTTTGTGATGCACTCAGCTATGCCGTTGGAGTTGATGGACTCACTTATCTTCCAAGCCTTTCGCTGTTATTTTTGTTAGATGGCCTTATGCCATAGACTTTTGTAATAAGTTCTCTTTTGAGACATTTGGTGTAATAAGTGTGTGATTGCCACTCTGTTATAAATCCTTCAAGTACTGTGTGTGTCAGCATTATCGATCCAGGGATGACACAGAACACAGAGACTTCGGTCCGTTCGGATTGTGGTCGTTACAAGATGGTATCAGAGCATACGCTGACTGTAGGACACGACCACTAAGATAAATCCTAGGTCACTCTTCTCAACTCATTTCTGACTTCTCTCCATTTTCTACTCTTTAGGATGGTGGACCCAATAAACAAGTTCACTCAACCAGATGAAGACACACCTTTTGGATGACACTTGAAGGAAGTCAATAGGTACCTGAACATCAGAATACCAAGTTTCACCGGGACCTACACCGCCACCTTACCAGAAGAGGAGCGATGGAGTATTCAAGTTCAAATTCTCGGGAGGACCTTCACACCATCCACTAAGCCCATAGAGTTTTCCTTTGATGCACCAACCTGGAGCCTAGGCAAGAGTATGGCAGCCCACATTACCATGGGACGTATTGGAGAAGTCTACAAGTAGGAGGTGAAGGACACTATCTATCAGATATGTGGACGCCGAGATGAGCAATGGGGCATAATCAACACCCGGAAAGACAAGTCCATTGCAGCGTTCATCCAGGAGTTAAACCAGCACATCCGTCGATAGGAGCACCGGATGTGCGCGGGGATGATTGATTTGAAGAAGGCGCTAACCGGGAACTTGGAGCTAGAAGAGGAACTCAAGTCTACACGCGACAGATACGAGGAGGAGATGACTATACTTGTGGAGAAGAATGATGACTTGACAAGGAAGCTACGAGTATTCATGGGAGATCCAGCACCAGGAGGAGAAGAAGAAGAAGAACCCAAGGAGATTCGTTCTGAGGACTACATCATCATCGACAACACGTACTCAGACCCAGATGATAGTGATGATGACTATGAAGATGAAGCCGGAGCAGACATCATGCAATCTTCCGCCGATCAAAATTTCTAGATGACCACCCTATGACTAGTAGTTTTCCCCATAAAGTAGAATTTATAGCACTTTGTAACGTTAGTTAGAATCTTTGTATGCCCTTGCTTGAAATTGATTGGTGTGATATGATTGTGTTCGTCTCATGTGCATATGGGTAGTGAATTTCCCTTAGACCTCATTTCTATTCTAATCTCTTCCCTCTACGTCCATCAGATGCCTCTGAGACGTGAGCCCGGATTTCAGTTACCCCCTGAGCTCACTCAGTTGATCCAGCAGCAGAACACTTTGATGCAACTTCTTGTCCAGAACAATCGGCAATCAGAACAACAACATCAACCCTCCACCTACACCACCCGTGGACAACCTGACACGTTTCCTAAGGTTGCAACCACTGGTGTTTTCTAGCAGCATTGAACCAATAGTGGTTGATGAATGGCTACGCAAGATTGGAAGGGATTTGACCACCGAAAATTGCACGGATGGTGAGAAGGTGCATTTTGTCGCACATCAGTTGGCTGGACCAGCAGCAGCATGGTGGGAGAATTACACAGCCACTTTCCCTGTAGCCAATGTCACTTGGGATCAGTTTCAGCAAGCTTTTCGCGCTGCCCATGTCTCAACTAGAGCCATGAGCATGAAGAAGCGAGAGTTTCGCAACTTGCGCCAAATAAATCGTACTGTGGCTCAGTACATAGATGAGTTTAGTACTATATCTCGTTATGCCCCGGATAATGTGGCCACAGATGCCGCGAAGCAGGAGAAGTTTATGGAAGGGCTGAATGATGAAATGAGCATACAGTTGATGGTGGCAACCTTCAACAACTACCAGGAGTTGGTAGATAAGGCTCTTATGATTGAAGGGAAGCAGCAGCAGATTGAGAGCCGCAAGAGGAAGTATGGACAAGGAAGGAATAATTCTGGAGCCCAGTAGAAGCCCCGTTTCGCCCCGAACTCGGGAGGATACACCCATAACCATGGAAGCCACACCCATAATGGAGGAAGTTCTCACAACCACAATGGCTCCAAGAATGGGAATGGGAATGGAGCAAACAATAATCAGAACCGCTCCACTCCGTCCACACCCGCCAAGAGGGATTTAAGCCACGTTACCTGATTCAAGTGCGGGAAGAATGGACACTATGCCACAGAGTGCCCCGAAGCTAAGAATGGAAACGACAATGGAAGTGCCGGGAAGAAGTCCAATCCGTTCAACAAAGGACAAGTGAACCATGTGACCGTGGAGGAAGTTGAAGAGCAACCAGATGCAGTTGTCAGTAAGTTTTTGGTTAAGTCATTTACCGCAGTAGTTCTTTTCGATACTGGTGCATCACATTCATACATTTGAAGGGGATTCGTAAATAGACATAAGTTGCCCACCAAAGTCCTTATAACCCCCATGTTAGTAAGTTCACCCGGAGCGGAATACTTGGCAAATCAAGGATGCTTTCAGATGCCATTGACCATTGGATGCCATGTTTTCCCCTCAGACCTGATAGTTTTGGAGTTACAAGGATTGGATGTGATACTAGGTATGGATTGGCTATCGATGTATGGAGGGAACATCGATTGTGCCAGTAAGTCTATTTTGCTTACCACCCTGGAGGGAAAAAGGACCAAGTATGTATCTAGGCATTCTCCTAGGAGGACACAAGTGAATTCTCTCTCGGTAGTTGTTCAGGAGGAAGTGCCCGTAGTAAGGGATTATCTCGATATATTTCCAGAGGAGCTACCAGGCATGCCGCTGGATAGGGATATCGAGTTTTTGATTGAGCTATTGCCTGGCACCGGACCAATATCGAAGAGACCATACCGGATGCCAGCAAATGATCTGGAGGAGAACAAGAAGCAGATTAAGGAGTCATTGGAGGAAGGATTTATTCGACAAAGTTCATCACCTTGGGGAGCCCCAGTGCTTTTGGTCGAGAAGAAGGATGGATCTTTAAGGATGGTCGTTGATTATCGAGCATTGAATGAAGTGACCATTAAGAATAAGTACCCACTGCCGATGATCAATGATTTGTTCGACCAACTTCAAGGAGCTAAAGTATTCTCCAAGATCGATCTACAATCAAGATACCACCAGTTGAAGATCCGAGAGAAGGATATACCTAAGACAACATTCACCACAAGGTACGGGCTATATGAGTATACGGTTATGGTATTTGGGTTGACTAACGCCCTTGCCTATTTCATGAGTATGATGAATAAGGTGTTCATGGAGTTTTAGGATAAGTTTGTCGTGATATTCATTGATGATATCTTGGTGTACTCAAAGAATGAAGAGGAACACGAGGAGCATTTGCGTTTGGTTCTGGAGAAGCTCAGAGAACATCAGTTGTACGCCACATTTAGCAAATGTGAGTTTCAGTTGAAGGAAGTTGGATTCTTAGAACATGTTATATCAGGAGAAGGTATAGCAGTGGACCCTGTCAAGGTACAGGCAGTCACTGAGTGGTTGGCACCCACTTCAGTTGGAGAGATCCGTAGTTTTCTTGGACTCGCTGGATATTACCGGAGATTCATAGAGAATTTCTCCAAGATTGCAAAGCCTATGACGACATTATTGAAGAAGGACACAAAGTTTCATTGGACTGAAGAGTGCGAAAAAAGTTTCCAGGAGTTGAAGGAACGTTTGACGACATCCGCAGTGCTGATCTTGCCAGATATACGCAAGGATTTCCAAGTGTACTGCAATGCTTCACGCTTAGGACTTGTAGGAGTACTCATGCAGGACGGAAGAGTTGTTTCTTACGCATCTCGACAACTTCGACCGCACGAGTTGAATTATGCTACCCATGATTTGGATCTAGCAGCAGTAGTGCATGCGCTCAAAACCTGGAGACATTTCCTTATTGGAAATCGTTGTGATGTGTACACGGATCACAAGGGTTTGAAGTACACTTTCACTCAGAAGGATCTGAACCACAGACAGAGGAGATGGTTGGAGCTTATAAAGGTTTATGATATGAAGCTGCACTATCATCCAGGCAAGGCCAACGTCGTTGCAGATGCTTTGAGCCGAAAAAGTTATGCAAATATCCTAGTAAAGGGAGGATTGCCAAAGGAGTTAGTAGAAGATCTCAGGGAGCTTCGTTTGGAGATAGTTCCTAGGGGTTTTGTTGTAACGTTGGAGGTTCAGTCAACATTGCTGGGAAAGATACGGGAAGCCCAGAAGGAGGACAAAGAGATTTCCGAAATAAAGGAAAAGATGAGTGAAGGAAAAGCCAAGGGTTTTCGTGAGGACGAACACGACACCTTGTGGTTTGAGGACCGAATCTATGTGCCCAACAACGCCGAGATCAGGAAGTTGATACTACAGAAAGCACATGATTCGCCATACTCGATACACCCCAGAAACACTAAGATGTATTTGGATTTGAAGGAACGTTTCTGGTGGACGGGAATGAAAAAAGGATATTGCCGAGTATGTAGCAGTATGTGATGTATGCCAGAGAGTAAAGGCGGAACATCACAAGTCAGCAGGATTACTACAGCCTATGCCAATACCCGAATGGAAGTGGGATAAGCTTGGCATGGATTTTATCACTGGATTACCCAGGACCAGATCAGGATATGACTCAATCTGGGTAGTAGTGGATCGCTTGACCAAAGTAGCCCACTTTATCCCCGTGAAAACCACATATACCAGTGCGAAGTAGGCCAAGATATACATGACCAGGATCGTATGTCACATCCCTAGCTTCTGGTAATGCACTAGGCTAGCCTCATGTGTGCATCATGTTTACTATTCACAGAAAGTTGAAATGGGGATGACATAAACTCCCAGCACCACCCAAATCAACTAGGGTTACTAAAACACTTTTTCAGTGAACCTGAAATGCCCTCCTAAAATGTTCATCATTTTTGAATTGGTCTGGAACCTCTCCCAAAAATGGTGCACAAATTTCTAGGTCATCCAAAGGTCACTAGATTAAACCATATGTTATTTGAATTTGGGCATTTATATGCTAGTAAATGTTTTAAATGTCCAAATAATCCTAAACTGAAATGTTCCATGTTGGATTTATTCTATACAGTGGGCATGTGCAGTTTGGTTATTTTTGAAAGGGTCTAGGTATTTTTAGAAAAGCCCTAATGTTTACAAAAAAATAGAAAATAGTAATTAAAATAGAAAACAGAGAGAGAGAGGAAACTACCTGGTCCGCTTACCTGTCAAGCCTGGCGGCCCAGCACTGCTAGGCCCAGCCCACCCCCCTCACGCGTCGTCTTCCTCGCGCCTACCGGCTCTGCGCGTGGCGCGCGCATAGCCGAGCCGCGACCACCTCCTGCTTCGCGGTGGCAAGGCCTAGGCCCTTCTCACCTCGCCAGCGCGGCGCCCTGGGCGTCCTGGTCCTCTCCTCTCTCCCTCTGGTCACTCTTCCCCCTCCCTTTCATCTTCCCGCAGCTCACCCGAGCACTGCCGTCGCCGCCGTCGTCGCAAACGTAGCCACCGCCACCCCCTCGCCACTCCGACTGTGTCTAGAGCTCCGCAACGACACAGGGCTACTCCAAGAAGAAGCAGGCGAGCCTGGAGGCACCGCAGCGACGCCATTGCCATCTTCTCCACCACCGGTCACCGGACCTCCCCGTCGCCGATATGCTGGCTCCCGGACGCCCCCGAGCATGCTGACCAACTACTCCGCCTCCCTGTGAGCACACGAACCTTTCCCAGCTAGCACCGCAATCGATTTCATCCTCTAACCCACCTAGCCGTTGAGGTCGTGAGCATGTTGCCGCCGGCCATGGCGCCGCCGTGGCCACAGATGCCATAGCACGCGCCTGAGCACGTCAACGTGTTCGGTAGCTCCCCAGGAGCACGAATCTCCCATCAACTCCTTCTCTTGAGCACTCTAACGCCGAGCCCAATCTAACCCGAACTCCGGTCGCCGCCGTTTCGGTCGCCGCCGTCGATTTGAGTCACCGGAGGCACTGCTGCGTGCACAAATTGATGCGGCCGAGCAAGGGCTACGCCCTGGTGCCCTCGGCATGTCCATCGGATGCCCACAACGCGATTCCGGCGAGCCGCCGGCGCACTGTGAGATCGCCGGCGTCCAACTCCGATGGCTGGTGACGTGGCACCGTCATTAGTGCCTAACTAACCCCCACCTAGAGCCACTAACAGTGGGCCCCAGTGCCTGTTAATTAGTTTAGCTAGGTCTAATTTTATACTGTTAGATACTGTGCGACTGACTATGGGCCCAGGCCCCACTAACAGTTTAGTTAGTTCTTAGCTTAGCACTAATTAACTCTGTTAATTAGTTGTGACACTGACATGCCGGGCCCACATGTCATGTTTGACCTGGACCAGCCCCTGTTGACCTGCTAACGTCAGCATGAGGTCATGCTGACGTAGTAAATGTTTTCTGGAATTTAAAAAAAAATCAGAAATGATTTATTTATTTCAGAAAATATTCAAAACTTCTAAAAATCATATAAAATCAACCGTAGCTCAGATGAAAATAATTTATATATGAAAAATGATCAAAAAAATTCAAGGACTCTGTTTATGGCATTTTAATGCATGTTTGAACAAGTTAAACCTGCTGATCAGGTCAAATCCATTAAATGACAATTAAATAATCACATATGGAGTTTGAATTTGAACCTTTGGTTCAAACCAACTTCATTTAATATGGTTGCTAGTTGCATTAGCTCAATCAACATCATATTGCCTTGTCATAATCATGCATCATATTGTCGCATTGCATTGATTGTGTTCTTTCTCTGTTGCCGGTGTTTGTCCCCTCTCAGTAGATGACGTTCCGACGATGAGTCCGATGAAACCGATGAAGAACTATTACTATCTTCAGAAGTGCCAGGCAAGCAAACCCCTTGGGCATTCCGATACAATCCCACTCTCTCGCTCCTGCTCTCCTTTACTACATTAGGACAACAACGATTGAACTGCTTTTTGCTGCGGTAGCTGAACCCCTTTCCTCTGCATGACCTGCCATTGCCACAGTAAATAGTTGAAACCCACTAGCATGAGCAGGATTTGTTTGAGCCCTGTTGTGCCTACTCATTCATGCTTTCTGGTTATGCTTGCTATTGCTTAGAGTTGTGTCAGGTCTGATTCATCGGGGATGAATTGGAATGTGGTGAACATGTCCTACTGTGTGTGAGCTAAGTGTGTGAACATGATTTGGTAAAGGTAGCGGTGAGAGGCCATGTAGGAGTACATGGTGGGTTGTCTTACTTGAACCGTCCTTAAGAACTAAGTTATGTGTAAGTTGTCCAATGACTAGTTACTACCACACATTGGGTTCCGGTAACTCGACCCCTCTCGACTTATTAATCAACTAGATCTCTGTCCAGGAGTTGCAACTAGTTTCTGGAGTTTGTAGGTAGTGCTAGTAGTCTACCAAGTGGCACACGGTACATGTGGGCTTGGGACAGACTAGGCACCGTGGCACGGTGTACCAAGCGTAGATCCCTCCGTCGAGGTGGACTTGGGAACCATGCGCACATCGTTTGGGGCCGTGAGCGACACCCCGGTCGGATCTCCCCATGGATGGAACGCGAATAGGCGATAAACCTGGACTAGAGTCTTGTGTGGTTAGTCAGGTCGTGGCCGACACCCTCGCCAGGCTTCCGCTGAAGGTTGCCGAGATACACGACGTGTACATGGCGGTAAGTGGCGAGAGCGTGTGTGAAGAAGTACAACCCTGCAGGGTTAAAATGATCTATTCGAATTGCCCGGTCCGCGGTTATGGACTTCTTGGATGCTTACGTGGTACGTAGACAAGTGAAAGTGGATACTCTGAAATACTCAAGACAAGTGTGAGTGTTATGGATGGCGTTCTCGTCGGGAGACGGGAGCGGATCCATAGTGGTGTATTGATTGGTGAATATGTGGACTCGTGTGCGCCACTTCAAAAGAATTACTTGCAGCCGTTGTTCAGGATAGCCATCGAGTCAAAGCTGGCTTGCTGCAGTCAAACTCCACCACCCCTTTATTGATACTGATGCATATGTAGTTAGTTATGATGTAAGTCTTGCTGAGTACCTTTGTACTCACGTTTGCTTAATTTATGTTTTTGCAGAGAGACTTCAGTGTCACTAGTGGTTCCGCGTGGACTTCGACGTTTAGCCTGTTACCTCAGCTACGATCTTGTACCCTTGGGAGGATCTTGTAGATAGTCAGGCTTCTCAGCCTTTTTCATTTGTAGTTGTCTGTACTCAGACATGTTATGCTTCTGTTGCTTGTATGCTCTGTATGTTGGGTCATGTGACCTCTGTTTGTAATAAATGCTATGATGGCTCTTCTGGGCCTTATCTATATGAGTTGTTGAGTTATGTTGTGATGCCATGTTGTACAACACATACTTGCATGTTATGCGTATGTGTAATGTGTATTGCTATGTGTGGGAGCCGACACCTAGTTGTTTACCATTGGTAGCCTATCTTACAGGGAAATGTCTCCTAGTGCTTCCACTGAGCCTTGGTAGCTTGCTACTGCTCCGGAACACTTAGGCTGGCCGGCATGTGTCCTTCTTCGTTCCTGTGTCTGTCCCTTAGGGGAAATGTCACGCGTTGTTCCTTTAAGTCCTTGTAGCTTGCTATGACTTGGGTTCATACGTTGATGACCGACACGTTCGTTGCTGGGTCATATATGCCTGTCTCTGTAACTTAGCGCCACTTTTGGTTTACAACTAGTCATGTCGGCCCGGGTTCTCTGTCATATGGATGCTAGCGACACTATCATATATGTGTGCCAAAATGCGCAAACGGTCCCGGGCCAGGTAAGGTGGCACCCGTGGAGATACCGTGCGTGAGGCTGCAAAGTGATATGATGTGTTACATGCTAGACCTGTGTGACTTAGGATCGGGGTCCCGACAACTTTGGTATCAGAGCCTGACTGCCTGTAGGATTAGCAAGCCAAACTGGTTGAAGTCGTGTCTAGAAATTCTTTAGTTATATAAGGGAATTGATTGTGGAAGGAAACGTAAGGCTCTTTTTACTCCTTTACCCTATGACCTTCTGATCTGAGTCACCTTCTTCTTTCTACGAGGATTAAGAACCAGGCTTCTCATTCTATTTTTCAGGATCACGTTAACAGTGGATTCAACCCTCAGTTCAGTTCCTACTACTTATGTGTGTTCAACTGTTGATCTCAGAACCTTGACATTATGACGTTGAGTGGTTATGTTATCTTTGTGCATGAGTCTCAAAAGTATTTTCGAGCATTTACAGCCGTTATGCTGTCCGAGTCATCCCAGGTCTCTAAGCAATCTGATGCATTTGCAAATCATTCCTACCTGTTCTTAATGTCCTTTTAGGCCAGATTAACCACACTAGTCGGTGTGTGGAGGAACTCCATTACCTCAGCACATATGTTGGAGTTATTATTATGACCCTAAGTGTCTTAGAGAATCACCCAGTAATCTAGCAATGTTTTATATACCCAGTGTGATGATTCTGGCCATCATTCTAGAAAGCATCCCGTGATGCCATTTAGTTAGTAAGAATTCTATTCCCGGGTTCTTGAACCCAAGATTCATTCTACCTACTTCATGTTGGTAGTATTTGCTCGTCCCTTTAGGATATTAGTAACCTTGTGATAGTCCTTGAGATTCGTGGTATGTCATTCTTCCAATACCATGAACCGTTATGGCAGAAGTTCTCTTGGACCGAAAGACCACAACCAGAGTGCTCTTGATGAGTTCTCCATTCCACGTTGTGACTGTGCCAAATTCTACCTTTCTGCATGGGTTATCCGGAAGAAATATGTTGAACTCGTTCGACATGCTAATCTATGCATCCACAACTCAGAAAGTTATATGCTCCTTGAGTTGTCTCCTTTTTGTTGTATCCCGGACTTCATCTATCAGTTGATAGTCAAGGGTATGTGTGTATTCGTGTGCATCGATGCCTATTATTCTTGTGGTCCGTCAAGCCATTCTATTCTGGAATGACTAGGAGAAACAAACTCCAGAACCTCATCCATTTCTAGGATTGAGTCAGAGTAGTTGTATTTCGCAGGTCAAAATGCCAATCCAGCTTTTGTTCTGTTCTACCTTGGAGTATTGCCATCTTATGTCAAGAGTTCCATGGGAATTGCACAACCTCCTATGAACTCCTAATACAATGATACCTCTCGCCATCATCGTTCATTACTCGGTCTCCGTGTTATCGTAGCCGGAATACTGACAAGTGAATCATGATGTGTGAAATCAATACTCCTAGCAACCTCGTTGCTTGGTAGTTAATGGACGATAATGTCATTCTTAGCGTGTTGGTTACTGAATCATCATTCTAAGATTGTTCGTGCTACCTAGTGCATTTTCTGGTGCACTCTTCGATCAATGAGTTAGGATTGCATAAATCCCTCACTCTTGTGATCATATCATCTTGCCCTGAAAAGCAAGATTGTTCCCGAGCTTAATAACATATCGGTGGTTCGTAATTTTCCAAATATCTTCTCGGAAGTATTACTGTGTTGCTTCCTGACCATTATGTTGAGCTCGTGATCGTGTTGGTTTTCTCTAAACCACCTTTTCTCCAAGAATCTGAGTTGGATACCTCTGAACTAGTTGGTTAAGCTAAGCAACAACTTGGAGAGTTGGAAGATAAAAGCTCATCCCGCTTAGTTCATTTCCAAAGGGATATCCTTGTGTTAGTGTGTTTGTTGAAGAAAGATGATATCTTCATCGATTGATCTCCGTGATCATTTGTGGATCTATTGTCTTGTCCAAACTTTGACTTGAGTATGGGTTATCGTCAAGTAAAATCAGAACCAACGATATTCGTAATGTTGTCTTACTCGTGGTTATTTCCTCGGGCATACACCATTATATCTTTGGGTCTGACCAATACTATCACATTGTTCACATAATGGTGGAATTCCAGCGATAGGGAAATTTTGATGAGTTGCCGTTGAGCCCATCAGCAGGATCTTATCTCCTCCATGATTCATGTTGAACATTGAGCTAGTATTGGAAACTTTGTAACCATTACCTTCATGTTCCGTTCATGAAGCTTATGCTTGGATGGAAGAAGTGACTTCCTCCAATTCATGTGCATTTGATGCAAGTTGCCGCCATGAATTTGAGAAAGGTTTGCTTTGCTTCCCCTGGAATCATCGCAAATCAGTCATGCATACGTCCAAAGTATTCTATGGTTTGGTAGATTAATTACCTCCACTCCATATGTATTCCTAGCACACCAAGCCACTGATTGATTTGTTCAAGATAAAGGAGTCTGTTCTAAGGTGAATTCCTTGGACTTCCACGCGTGGAGACTTCGGTGTCATTAATAATGGTTCCCAACCAGAACTCGGTAGTGTTTTATTATAAGACTACTATGTGGTCATGCTTGTCTGCGACAGCGTGTTCACATGTGTGTAGCAGAACCAGCTCGTGTTTTGGAGCTTACTATCGCAGTTCATTCCCCAAGAATCTCGCAACGTCATCTCGTCGATTTGTGTTGCAAACTTTCATTTTTCTTCCTAGACTTGACGAGTCTGGAATATCCTGACACCAACCAGATCTGAATCTCAGGCATATATGATGGTTGGAGCATTTTCCAAGAACTATAATATTGGTCTCTCGATAACCGGTAAAGTGTATGTCGTGGCCAACACACCCAGCCGGAAGACCTATTGTTGTAGCATCTTGATTGAAGAAGTTGGCCACCTCCCCATAAGGATTTCGTAGGATTTACTCCCTAGTTGTTCCTTATGGATTTTTGTGCTCCTGGAGTCCGACCTTTTACTTGACGTTCTAGGTACCAAACCATTTTAATAAATGGGTTACGCTAGCACATCAAGGAGAACATTAAAAGCGGAGTGCTAAATGTCTCTCGGTCGATCATCCAGATTTTGCCCCTTGGCTCTGCTAAGGTGAAATCTGAGAAAGTGTTATCTTCCTTTGCATCTGCATCGTCCATCGCTATTCATCATGGTCGTATGTTGTGTTGTCAACACCATTGGCATGGATAATGGTAAAACCTTGATGATGATGGAAATGCTCAAGTTCTTGAGAGAAGGCACACGCACTAGGTGTTATCACTAACACTAAACCGGGATTGCTCCCAGTGTTCTTGGTTATGCTATAACCTGTCAAAGAGTAGATTCACTCTCTGCTGTTGGGTTTCTTCCCAGTTACCAGAATCATTCCCAGCATTTGCATTTTGTTCCCAGCTTGCACCGCCAATGTGCCATTTTACCATGGGTTCCATCCATTTCCGATGATAAGCAAAATCATCCCTTGTGTTGTCTTCAACAAGGTAGTCCACATCATCCATTCTGGCCCGAGTATGTCGTTCTTTCGAACTCCTTCAAACTATCTATTTTGATTTGCCTCAGGCTGGTATAGGGAATTTCAATGATCTCTATATCAAAAGTAATTATTTTTGCCACTTAAGGGAATAATTCTACGAGTCACCTTCTCTAAGGTGCACCGTCTGGTGGCATCGATCACCATCTTCCTTAGGTGTGGAATTGGTTGCCTACCAAGTGAACCTTCATCATTTGTTTCACTCCATCCCCCTGGATGAGTGTTCCGTGTCTCAGATCAAGAGATGTTTCAATGTCTCACTCCTTGAGTTGATCTTGAGTTCCTCGATCTTCGGGAAGATCGATTCCTATAGAGTTTGTCTCCGTTATCATCTGGTTGGATGAAGATCTCAAAGCAAGGATGACAAGATCAATATGATGCAATAAATCAACATATCCGAGAAGGAAAATTGGATCGTGAAGATTGTGCTAGCTTGTGTCCCCTCTGTCTTCTTACCTCATGACTTGTATCTCGGGATGAGATTCTTGTTTAGTGGGGGTGAGTTGTCACATCCCTAGCTTCTGGTAATGCACTAGGCTAGCCTCATGTGTGCATCATGTTTACTATTCACAGAAAGTTGAAATGGGGATGACAGAAACTCCCACCACCACCCAAATAACCTAGGGTTACTAAAACACTTCTCCAATGAACCTGAAATGCCCTCCTAAAATGTTTATCATTTTTGAATTGGTCTAGAACCTCTCCCAAAAATGGTGCACAAATTTCTAGGTCATCCAAAGGTCACTAGATTAAACCATATGTTATTTGAATTTGGGCATTTAAATGCTAGTAAATGTTTTAAATGTCCAAATAATCCTAAACTGAAATGTTCCTTGTTGGATTTATTCTATACAGTGGGCATGTGCAGTTTGGTGGTTTTTGAAAGGGTCTAGGTATTTTTAGAAAAGCCCTAATTTTTACAAAAAATAGAAAACAGTAATTAAAATAGAAAACAGAGAGAGAGGAAACTACCTGGGCCGCTTACCTATCCAGCCTCGCGGCCCAACACTGCTAGGCCCAGCCCACCCCCCTCACGCGCCGTCTTCCTCGCGCCTACTGGCTCTGCGCGTGGCGCGCGCACAGCCGAGCCGCGGCCACCTCCTGCTTCGCGGTGGCAAGGCCTAGGCCATTCTCACCTCGCCAGCGCGGCGCCCTGGGCGTCCTGGTCCTCTCCTCTCTCCCTCTGGTCGCTCTTCCCCCTCCCTTTCGTCTTCCCGCAGCTCACCCGAGCACTACCGTCGCCGCCGTCGTTGCACGTGTAGCCACCGCCACCCCCTCGTCACTCCGACTGTGTCTTGAGCTCCGCAACGACACAGGGCTACTCCACGATGAAGCAGGCGAGCCTGGAGGCACCGCAACGACGCCATCGCCATCTTCTCCACCACCGGTCACCGGACCTCCCCTTCGCCAATTCGCTGGCTCCCGGACGCCCCCGAGCATGCTGACCAACTACTCCGCCTCCCTGTGAGCACACGAACCTTTCCCAGCTAGCACCGCAATCGATTTCATCCTCTAACCCGCCTAGCCGTCGAGGTCTTGAGACTGTTGCCGCCGGCCATGGCTCCGCCGTGGCCACAGATGCCATAGCACGCGCCTGAGCACGTCAACGTGTTCGGTACCTCCCCAGGAGCACGAATCTCCCATCAACTCCTTCTCTTGAGCACTCTAACGCCGAGCCCAATCTAACCCGAACTCCGGTCGCCGCCGTTTCGGTCGCCGCCGTCGATTTGAGTCACCGGAGGCACTGCTGCATGCACAAATCGATGCGGCCGAGCATAGCCCTGGTGCCCTCGGCATGTCCATCGGACGCCCACAACGCGATTCCAGCGAGTGATACGTCCAAAACGTATCTATAATTTCTGCTTGCTCCATGCTTCTTTTGTGTGATATTGCTATGATATTTATGCACTTCTATACACTTTTGATCATATTTGGACTAACCTATTAACTTAGTGCACCCCAGTGCCAGTTTCTGTTTTCTGCTGTTTTTGTATTTCAGGTTTTCCCATTACTTAAATTGCCAGAAAAATTCCGGGAAAAATATATAAAAAATCAGCGCTCCAGAAGCTTCCATGCGGCAGAAGTAGGGCCAGAGGGGGGCCAGAGGGGCTCCAGGCGCCCTGAGGGGGCGGCCCCACCCCTGGCCGCGCCAGGGGGGGGGGGCGCCTGGGCCCCCCTTACCTCCTCTGGTGACCCCCTTTGGCATATATTTACACCGCGTCCCGAAACCCTCGAGGACGGAACCCTTTTTCGCGATCTCATCTCTGTTCCGCCGCCGCCGCGCTTCCAAGATCGGGAGCACCAGGAGAATTCTTCCCGGCACCCTGCCGGAGGGGAGAACCACCACCGGGAGCTTCTCCACCACCATGAACGCTTCCCGGATGAGTTGTGAGTAGTCCCCCTTGGACCATGGGTCCATGACCAGTAGCTATGTGATGTTCTCCTCCCCTCTTTGTTCTTCACCGATTAGACCTCGTGAGCTTCCCTACATGATCGAGGCACATATGTAATCTTTATGTTGTTGCTATGCTGAGTTTGCTGGGATCCGATGGATTATGAGATTATGTTCAGATTGTGTGTGAGTAATATATTTGATTCATCTCTTTTATATTTATGTTCTTGAGTAATTTTTGCATGTTCTCCGTTGCTGTTTATTGCTTTGGCCAAGTAGTAGGTAGTAAATCCAAGAGGGAACGTTATGCTTGATTGTGGGTTCATGCCCCGCGATGACTAGCTTGAGTGACAGAAACATGAGTCTAGGGGATGTGCTGTTGCCACAAGGGGGAAAACAACGGTGCTTGTACTTGCGGGTGCAAGGATTGTTTACTTTACGCAAAGTTCTTTTAATGCAGTTGTCTCTTGCTTTGAGTTTACACTATGGGTGGGACTCGCAACTTAATACCAGTGAGATGTTCTGGATAGATATCTCAAGGTGGATGATTAGTAGTAGATGCAGATGGATTTCGCTCTACTTGCCTTGGCGTACCGCCCATGCTTTTGAGCCTCTACCTTTCTTTACAACATAGTTAGCATTGGTTTGCGCACATAATCCTGTCAATTGCCCAGCTGTAATTCATTTGCCTCGCTTAGCTGTTTTATCGTCTTTTGGGAGAGAGACATCACTAGTGAACATCATGGGACCCCGGTCCATATTACCATCACTGATCACACCCGCTATTTACTTCCTGTTCTTATTTACTAGTTGCAGTCATACCTATCACTATTATCTCTTGCGTTTGATCCTTTGTAAACGACAAGGCCGGAGGGATTGACAACCTCTCTGTACTCGTTGGGAGCAAAGTTATTTGCATCTGTGTGCAGGTCCTGTCAAGCAAAAGTCTCTGGCGCTATTGACACCTTCTTGTCGACCCTCGGAGTCTCACGGGATTCGATCCTTGGTATCTTTGCCAAGGGAAAACTACCGCTACGCTACATCTCAAACCTTCCACTTGGGGTAACCAACGAGGGGCGAGAAGCCATCAAGCAAAGTTTTCTGGCGCCGTTGCCGGGGACTCCACTCTTCAAGATAGGGGAGTTGCATGCTATCTTTTATCTTTGCTTTTTAGTCTTGTTAGTTTACCTTTCAGTTTTTGCTTTAGTGTTTTCTATCAAAAATCACAAAAAAAAAATATTTACTTTTCTGTTAGTAGTCCTCTCTGTTTAGTCAAGCATGTTAGGATTTGGTGCTTTGAGGGAATCAGAAGTTCTAGATTTCCATCAAAGGGATGGAGAAAATATGAAAAAGGCATGGGACAGAATTTCTGATGCACATAGAAGAATTATGCCTTGGATACCTATAAAAATTGTGCTTAGAAATTTTTACCATGGTCTTTTTAAATGGTGTAAACACTCTCTTGATATTATAGCTGAAGGAGATTTCCTAGAGTGTGATGAAGCTAGAGCTCTTGAAATTATACATGGTCTATCTACTTACTTTGTTTATGATCATAATTTTGATACTATCATAGATAGACTTGCTACTATTGAGAAGAGAATGGATGCTCTAGACTTGATGAAGGTAGAGAAACCCAAACCCAATAAGAGAGATATTTTGGAAACAGACAATGATTGGGAGCCTTTTGTTAGGATTAACATGTCTAATCAAGACTTCCTTGCTTATTGTGATATTGGATCTATGGTTTCTACTATGCCAAAAATTGTTCATGATTCTTTAAAATTTAACATGGACAGATTATCATCCTATCATGAACATGCTAATGGAGACATTTCTGAGATCTAGGGAAGAATAAAAGATGTGCCAGTTACCTTCCTTAAAGGGATTGCAATGGTTGATTTCTTCATCATGAAGCCAAACCAAGGAAATATAGTGCTTGGAAGGGACTTCCTCCGAGCCGTAAAAGGCTTCATCGATATAGGTAAGGGACAAATCCGCTTACGCGGGAAGGCAAAAGGTATGTACCCCTTTCCTAGAAGGAATAAGAGTGAACTTGTTGAGGAACCATTTGAAGCAATTTATAACTCCGATTATTATGATGATTATTGATTCCTCTTTGCATTATGCCTAGCTTAAAGGCATAAAAGAAAGCGCTTTTGGGAGGCAGCCCACAATGAATAAAATTTTATTTTGCTTTTGTTGTGTCTTGATGTTTGTTACTACAGTAGCATCATCATTGTATCTTTACTTTTCAGCTTTGTGCCAAGTTTAGCCTCTGATTGCAAGAAAGTTCAAAAGTTGTGACGTGCTGTCCAGGAAACAGATTCTGTCCTTGGACAGAAAAATTCGTATAAAATCACCAGGTCATCTTTTTGGTCTGAATTTTTTCGACAGCGTGCTCTATACAATTGGCTTTCGGGCGTATGTTCTGAGTTTTTTGCTTTGAGTTGCAGAAGTGCCCCGAAAAAATTATTTACTACCTGCTGGTCTGTTTTTCACAGATTCTGTCCTGTTTTGCCTTTTCTTCGTTTTGCAAACCTTGAGCTTGCTTTTTCTTTGCAAAAACCTTTTGGCAATCTTGAGAAACAGTACCTTTCAAGATTATCCTTATTTCCAGCAAGGAAAAATTATTTTATTATGGGTACTAACCTCGCTAATCAGATTATGATGAGTTATGTATGAAGGGAGTTTTCAAGTGTGCGAGGGAAGATGATAAAAAGATTCAGGAGGGTCAAACGCTCAAGCTTGGGGATGCCCCCGTGCACCCCCAAGAAATATTCAAGAAGACTCAAGCGTCTAAGCTTGGGGATGCCCCCGTGCATCCCCTTCTCCATCAACAATTATCAGTTCGTCTTTCGTTCCACTATATTTTAATCACTTCATGTGTTATGTGCTATGCTTGGAGCGTCTTGCTTTTAGTTTCCTTTTTAGTTTTCTTTAGCTTTTCTTGCTATTCATAACGAGTTAGAACCCATCTTTCTTTGTGTGGGAGAGAAACACGCTCCACTTCAACCTAGAACACAACATAGGATTTTCATGCTTATCTTTGCTGTGCGTGTTCTTTGTCTTTCAATAGCTACTGTCATGTTTAGCTCTAGTTTTCATGCTTTTCTTTTTAAAGAGCTTTTGTTTAGCTGGTTGTTGAACTCTCTTGAGTTTTCATGTTTATCTTGTTAAGAGAGTTTGTCTGTTGCACTGAGTTGTGTGTCTTAAACATAAAGTAGGTAATTGAGGTTGCTATTTAATTTTAGTAGTAACTTGCAATAGTTTTGAGGTATTGCCATGAGTAATGTCTGAACTTTTGGTGTCAAGAGCTTTAGCCTATTAGTGATAGATGTCGTATTTTGGGCAATCCGTGTTTATTTTTGAAAACCTACAAAATAGTTGAGAACTTTAGCTACCAAATGGATCACTAATCTTTGGAGGGATCGAATATTAGAGTACACTCACGTACCATGGGTCGAGGATGAGCAAGGGTAAGCAAACCCCCATACACACCTCCTCGGGGTACTTGTCTCTTTGTGAACCTCCTAATTAGATTGAGAGTTACCGATAATAAGTGCATGAGTTCTTCGGACTAATGTGAGTATTCGAAGGTTGACACTTCCACCTATCCATATTTTTCTAGCCTCTTCGGTACCGTGCATTGCCCTTTCTCACCTCGAGAGTTGGCGCATACTTCGCCGGTGCATCCAAATTCTTGGCACGATACGCTCTGTCATCATAAAACTCATTATATCCTTCCTCAAAACAGCCACCATACCTACCTATTAAGGCATTTCCATAGCCTTTCCGAGATACATTGCCATGCAACATCCATCCTCTCATGACTTGATCTTCATGTCATACATGCTTTTTGCTTGATCGATGAGCCGCATGCTAGTTGGGTCTTGCCCTAATCATTGCTACATGACGCGCTAGTATCATTGCATATCCTGCTACACTGGCAGAGGCATACATTTGCATACATCATGATAGTTTCATTTTCTTTATGTTGAGTACTTTTGTAAAGTGTGAAAGATCTTCTATACTTCTTGTAATACATAGAGTGTTGTCCCTAAGTGAGGAAAAGATCCCAAAGAGGACAAATCAAAAGATCCCAAAGAGGACAAAATCAAAAGATCCCAAAGAGGACAAATGAGAGATAAAAAGAAAGAGCCATTGAGGCCACAAAAAAAAATAGAAAAAGAGAAAAAGAAATAAAAAGAGAGAAGGGGGCACACTACTATTTCTTTTGAGAGATCCACACTCGTACTCCATCTTATACCTTGTACTCCATAGAGATTATCATTTATGCATATAACTATGTGGGGACCTTTACACTATAGAACTTGGCTTGTATATTCCAATGATGAGCCTCCTCAAAAGAGCTCTAGGTCTTCTTGAGCAAGCAAGTTGGATGCACCCCACTAGTTCCATTGGAGAGATTACCTTAGCTCATATGTGCATCCGTTGCATGGCAATCCCTACTCCTCACATCATATCTATCATTTGGCTTTCTCTCGCCGATGATTGTCCTCATTGATGTGAGCCTTTCACACCCTTTTTTGTCTTCCCCCTCTATCATTTTTCTCTCTTTGCCATCCTAAGTGTCGACTTTCTTGCTTACGCTCATCCATTGCATGAGTGCTCAAAATATCGAAAGGGAGTGGATCATTTTGACTTGTACCTGGCTGACGGTCTGGGGATGAGTCAAGATAAGATTCCAAAGAAGACCAAGTGTGAAACTTTAGTAGATTAGGTTCTCAACAATACAAAAACTATGTTTTACTCTCTCATATATCCCTATCCCCTTTCTTGCACGCAAACACCATTTGGAGACATTCGAGTCACGGACAGCGAGAGCTCTTGCACCTTTATGTTCTTATGTTACTTGTTACAATGCTAATATAGACTCTTGCTTGTTATGACTTGAATTGGATTACATGCCTTGATTACTTTACTTAAAAGTTCTTATATGGTTAATAGCATGTAACCACAGAAATTATGCTTGTTATCATTTACCTACTCGAGGACGAGCAGGAATTAAGCTTGGGGATGTTGATACGTCCAAAACGTATCTATAATTTCTGCTTGCTCCATGCTTCTTTTGTGTGATATTGCTATGATATTTATGCACTTCTATACAATTTTGATCATATTTGGACTAACATATTAACTCAGTGCACCCCAGTGCCAGTTTCTGTTTTCTGCTGTTTTTGTATTTCAGGTTTTCCCATTACTTAAATTGCCAGAAAAATTCCGGGAAAAATATATAAAAAATCAGCGCTCCAGAAGCTTCCATGCGGCAGAAGTAGGGCCAGAGGGGGGCCAGAGGGGCTCCAGGCGCCCTGAGGGGGCGGCCCCACCCCTGGCCGCGCCGGGGGGGGGGGGACCTGGGCCCCCCTTACCTCCTCTGGTGACCCCCTTTGGCATATATTTACACCGCGTCCCGAAACCCTCGAGGACGGAACCCTTTTTCGTGATCTCATCTCTGTTCCGCCGCTGCCGTGCTTCCAAGATCGGGAGCACCAGGAGAACTCTTCCTGGCACCCTGCCGGAGGGGAGAACCACCACCGGGAGCTTCTCCACCACCATGGACGCTTCCCGGATGAGTTGTGAGTAGTCCCCCTTGGACCATGGGTCCATGACCAGTAGCTATGTGATGTTCTCCTCCCCTCTTTGTTCTTCACCGATTAGACCTCGTGAGCTGCCCTACATGATCGAGGCACATATGTAATCTTTATGCTGTTGCTATGCTGAGTTTGCTGGGATCCGATGGATTATGAGATTATGTTCAGATTGTGTGTGAGTAATATATATGATTCACCTCTTTTATATTTATGTTCTTGAGTAATTCTTGCATGTTCTCCGTTGCTGTTTATTGCTTTGGCCAAGTAGTAGGTAGTAAATCCAAGAGGGAACGTTATGCTTGATTGTGGGTTCATGCCCCTCGATGACTAGCTTGAGTGACAGAAACATGAGTCTAGGGGATGTGCTGTTGCCACAAGGGGGAAAACAACGGTGCTTGTACTTGTGGGTGCAAGGATTGTTTACTTTACGCAAAGTTCTTTTAATGCAGTTGTCTGTTGCTTTGAGTTTACACTATGGGTGGGACTCGCAACTTAATACCAGCGAGATGTTCTGGATAGATATCTCAAGGTGGATGATTAGTAGTAGATGCAGATGGATTTCGGTCTACTTGCCTTGGCGTACCGCCCATGCTTTTGAGCCTCTACCTTTCTTTACAGCATAGTTAGCATTGGTTTGCGCACATAATCCTGTCAATTGCCCAGCTGTAATTCGTTTACCTCGCTTAGCTGTTTTATCGTCTTTTGGGAGAGAGACATCACTAGTGAACATCATGGGACCCCGGTCCATATTACCATCACTGATCACACCCGCTATTTACTTCCTGTTCTTATTTACTAGTTGCAGTCATACCTATCACTATTATCTCTTGCGTTCGATCCTTTGTAAACGACAAGGCCGAAGGGATTGACAACCTCTCTGTACTCGTTGGGAGCAAACTTATTTGTATCTGTGTGCAGGTCCTGTCAAGCAAAAGTCTCTGGCGCTATTGACACCTTCTTATCGACCCTCGGAGTCTCACGGGATTCGATCCTTGGTATCTTTGCCAAGGGAAAACTACCGCTATGCTACATATCAAACCTTCCACTTGGGGTAACCAACGAGGGGCGAGAAGCCATCAGCGAGCCGCCGCCGCACTGTTAGGTCGCCGGCGTCCAACTCCGGCGGCTGGTGACGTGGCACCGTCATTAGTGCCTAACTAACCCCCACCTAGAGTCACTAACAGTGGGCCCCAGTGCCTGTTAATTAGTTTAGCTAGGTCTAATTTTATACTGTTAGATACTGTGCGACTAACTAGTGGGCCCAGGCCCCACTGACAGTTTAGTTAGTTCTTAGCTTAGCACTAATTAACTCTGTTAATTAGTTGTGACACTGACATGCCGGGCCCACATGTCATGTTTGACGTGGACCAGCCCCTGTTGACCTGCTGACGTCAGCATGAGGTCATGCTGACGCAGTAAATGTTTTCTGGAATTTTAAATAAATCAGAAATGATTTATTTATTTCAGAAAATATTCAAAACTTCTAAAAATCATATAAAATCAACCGTAGCTCAGATGAAAATAATTTATATATGAAAAATGATCAGAAAAATTCAAGGAATCTGTTTATGGCATTTTCATGCATGTTTGAACAAGTTAAACCTGCTGATCAGGTCAAATCAATTAAATGACAATTAAATTGATCACATATGGAGTTTGAATTTGAACCTTTGGTTCAAACCAACTTCATTTAATATGGTTGCTAATTGCATTAGCTTAATCAACAGCATATTGCCTTGTCATGATCATGCATCATATTATCGCATTGCATTGATTGTGTTCTTTCTCTGTTGCCGGTGTTTGTCCCCTCTCAGTAGACGACGTTCCGACGATGAGTCCGATGACACTGATGAAGAATTATTACTATCTTCAGAAGTGCCAGGCAAGCAAACCCCATTGAGCATTCTGATACAATCCCGCTCTCTCGCTCATGCTCTCCTTTACTGCATTAGGACAACAACGATTGAACTGCTTTTTGCTGCGGTAGCTGAACCCCTTTCCTCTGCATGACCTGTCATTGCCACGGTAAATAGTTGAAACCCACTAGCATGAGTAGGAGTTGTTTGAGCCCTGTTGTGCCTACTCATTCATGCTTTCTGGTTATGCCTGCTATTGCTTAGAGTTGTGTCAGGTCTGATTCATCGGGGATGAATTGGAATGTGGTGAACATGTCCTACTGTGTGTGAGCTAAGTGTGTGAACACGATTTGGTAAAGGTAGCGGTGAGAGGCCATGTAGGAGTACATGGTGGGTTGTCTCACTGGAACCGTCCTTAAGAACTGAGTTCTGTGTAAGTTGTCCAATGACTAGTTACTACCACACATTGGGTTCTGGTAACTCGACCCCTCTCGACTTATTAATCAACTAGATCTCTGTCCAGGAGTTGTAACTAGTTTCTGGTGTTTTTAGGTAGTGCTAGTAGTCTACCAAGTGGCACACGGTACATGTGGGCTTGGGACAAACTAGGCACTGTGGCACGGTGTACCAAGCGTAGATCCATCCGTCGAGGTGGGTTTGGGAACCCTGCGCACATCGTTTGGGGCCGTGAGCGACACCCCGGCCGGATCTCCCCACGGATGGAACTCGAATAGGCGATAAACCTGGACTAGAGTCTTGTGTGGTTAGTCAGGTCATGGCCGACACCCTCGCTAGGCTTCCGCTTGAAGGTTGCCGAGATACACGATGTGTACATGGCGGTAAGTGGCGAGAGCGTGTGTGAAGAAGTACACTCCTACAGGGTTAACATGATTTATTCGAATAGCCGAGTCCGCGGTTATGGACTTCTTGGATGCTTACGTGGTACATAGACAAGTGAAAGTGGATACTCTAAAATACTCAAGACAAGTGTGAGTGTTATGGATGGCGTTCTCGTAGGGAGATGGGAGCGGATCCATAGTGGTGTATTGATTGGTGAATATGTGGACTCGTGTGCGCCACCTCAAAAGAGTTACTTGCAGCCGTAGTTCAGGATAGCCATCGAGTCAAAGTTGGCTTGCTGCAGTCAAACTCCACCACCCATTTATTGATACTGATGCATATGTAGTTAGTTCTGATGTAAGTCTTGCTGAGTACCTTTGTACTCACATTTGCTTAATTTATGTTTTTGCAGAGAGACTTCAGTCTCACTAGTGGTTCCGCGTGGACTTTGACGTTTAGCCTGTTACCTCAGCTACAATCTTGTACCCTAGGGAGGATCTTGTAGATAGTCAGGCTTCTCAGCCTTTTTCATTTGTAGTTGTCTGTACTCAGACATGTTATGCTTCCGTTGCTTGTATGCTCTGTATGTTGGGTCATGTGACATCTGTTTGTAATAAATGCTATGGTCGCTCTTCTGGGCCTTATCTATATGAGTTGTTGAGTTATGTTGTGATGCCATGTTGTACAACACATACTTGCATGTTATGCGTACGTGTAATGTGTATTGCTATGTGTGGGATCTGACACCTAGTTGTTTACCCTTGGTAGCCTATCTTACAGGGAAATGTCTCCTAGTGCTTCCACTGAGCTTTGGTAGCTTGCTACTGCTCCGGAACACTTAGGCTGGCCGGCATGTGTCCTTCTTCGTTCCTGTGTCTGTCCCTTAGGGGAAATGTCACGCGTTGTTCCTTTAAGTCCTTGTAGCTTGCTACGACTTGGGTTCATACATTGATGACCGACACGTTCGTTGCTGGGTCATGTATGCCTGTCTCTGTAACTTAGCGCCACTTTTGGTTTACAACTAGTCATGTCGGCCCGGGTTCTCTGTCATATGGATGCTAGCGACACTATCATATACGTGTGCCAAAATGCGCAAACAGTCCCGGGCCAGGTAAGGTGGCACCCGTGGGGATACCGTGCGTGAGGCCGCAAAGTGATATGATGTGTTACATGCTAGACCTGTGTGACTTAGGATTGGGGTCCCGACATCGTATGTCTGCACGGAGTTCCGAGGACCATTGCAACAGATAGAGGAACACAGTTCACCTCAAATTTTTGGCATCAGTTGCACCAGACTTTGGGAACGAGGCTGGAATTCAGTACAGCTTTCCACCCGCAGACGGATGGACGGACCGAGAGAGTCAATCAGATTTTGGAGGACATGTTGAGAGCTTGTGCGCTAGATTATCGATCTAGTTGGGATGACAACTTGCCCTACGCGGAGTTCTCATACAACAACAGTTACCAGGAGAGTTTGAAGATGGCACCGTTCGAAGCATTGTACGGGAGGAGATGCCGAACGCCATTGATGTGGGATGAAGTCGGAGACCGTCAGTTATTTGGACCAGATCTGATCAAGGAGTCAGAAGAGAAGGTTAAGTTGACTCGGGATAGACTAAAGGTAGCTCAGTCCAGGCAGAAGAGTTATCCGGACTCGGAGCGCAAGGAAGTGGTCTATGAAATTGGAGACAGAGCATACCTGAGAGTGTCGCCTCTGCGAGGAGTTAAACGTTTCGGAGTTAAGGGAAAGTTAGCCCCGAGATTTGTGGGACCGTACCGTGTTTTCAAATGCATGGGAGAGGTTGCCTACAAGTTGGAATTACCCAAAAGATTGTCAGGAGTTCACGACGTGTTTCACGTTTCTCAGCTTAAGAAGTGCCATGCGGAGATGGCCGATATTCCTTTAAGAGACACAGTACCCCTAGAAGCAATTCAGTTGGATAGTGATCTAACTTACGAGGAGAAACCCGTCAAGATCCTCGAGCTTGCGAGCAGAGTCACCCGCAGCAAGGTTATCAAGTTTTTCAATGTTCAGTGGAGTCACCATACCGAAGATGAAGCCACCTGGGAACGAGAGGACGATCTACACAAGGACCACCCACACCTATTCTCTAGCCCAACCAAATCTCGAGGGCGAGATTCATTCTAAGGGGGGTAGGTTTGTAACATCCCAAATTTTCAATTTGAAATGTTATACATAGATCATATTGCATTGCATATTTGATTGCATTTGTGTTCTTGCGATCCTCAAAAATTCCAAGCAACTCAAGGACCCACAGAGAGAGTTGGGGATTTTACCGTTTTCATATTTGAGTTTTCTCAAATACCGGTACAGGTATCAATTTGGTTTTAATTGTTTTTCTCTCCTAAAAATATTTCTTAATAAAATATATGAGCGGAGATAATATGACTTCTCCAAAATAAAAGAAATATTGGAGGAAAAATATTAAAATCACTTTTGGGTTTTTTTCGGATTTATTTGCGATTTTATTTGCATAGGAAAAATGCGCGTTTTTCAAAGTTGCATTTAGGTCCGGAAAAAATGTTCGCTTTGTCCTAAATATTATTAGAGGACGGTGAAAATTTATTTCAGATTTTTTTCGTCTCCGTTTAGTATTTTATTTTTTTGTGTTTTTCTGTGTCGGGATCGTTTAAAAAAAAGAGGTTTGGACCGACTCGGCCAAAGCCCAGCCGACCCAGCGCCGCGCCTCCGCCCTCGACCCCCACCATGAGTCCGCCCCACGCGCCGCCTGCCGCTGTGGCCGAGCCGGCCACTGCCCCGCCGCCTTGCCCCCTCCCCCAAGCCAGCTCCCTGGCCCCTTTAAAAGCCGCCCCCCTTCTCGCCGCCTCACACCACCGCCGCCAGCGCCGCGCCGCACCGCCGCCGTAGCCGCCGCCGCTGCAGCCCACCCCCGCCCGCTGCAGCCCACAGCCACCCGCCGATGCCCGCCCCGCCGCCGGACCCGCACTCGCCGTCGTCGCCGTCGACGCTGTCGGAGGTAGCCGCCGCCGACCTCGCCGCCGGTTTTTTAAACCGTTCGGTTTTCTCTAAAAACCCGACATCTTTTTTTTTTAAATTGATCGGTTTGGTTTTTTCCGGTTTAGTTAGGTAGCGGATGTTCGTCCGTACATTCGTTTTCACGAACGTTGTTCAACCGTTAGTCACAGACAACGAACATTCATTTGTTAGCCTGTTCGTCCGTTTTTCTTTTTCAGGGCTTTTCTGCGATTATTTTCGATCGTGATTTCTGCCCTGATCTTGTTTTTATTTTTTCTTTTCGCTCGAGAGTTGGAATCAGGCGATCCAAGCGCCCAGATCTTCGTCTCGAAGCCCTATTTCCGTTTAATTAACTTGAACAAGGTTTTGCTACTGTAAAATTTGACTTTAGATCAAACTAGTAAACATATCTTGTTTCTTTCACAGTTTGAGTTTCGTTGCTCCGTTTGATTTGATTCCTTCTGCAAACCGGAGTTCTTAAGTTGAACTTTCTGGTTAGATCACTTATTTGGAATTTTATCTGTGCATCTTTGCTTGTTCGCTTATGTATGCTATTGTTTGCTTGCGATAGAATTGCCGGAGTGCGAAGCGTGCTACTACGAGTCCCTAGGTTTTGCGAATCATCAGCAAGGCTAGTAACACTTTGATCATACCCTTTACTACCCAGTTTTTATGCATTACATCAAACCCTCACACATTGCATGAGTAGGATCTCTTAACTTGTGGGTCTGGGAAGTAGACTGTGGTAGAACCTATTACCTGCATTATTTTAAAACCCTTGGGAGTTACTTCTACGTTATGCTTAGGTTGCCATGCTATGTTCGTAGACGTGGATTGGGTTTGAGTGTATCCATGACCGATCTGAGTTGTTAATTATTGGTTCAACTTAAGGTGGCTACTTGAATACACATCTGGGTGGATTGGTTGCAGGGCACCTGGAGAATCCAGTGTTGTCCTAGGAAATCTCGGAGGAACCTTGTGATTATCCTATGGAATGCCACCCAGGCTCAAAGGTATCATAAAACTATTCATGCTAGAAACTTCCGTGTGCAGCCACAATGCCATTATGGGCTCTGACATAGTATGAGTAAGTTGTGTGAACTCTTTCAGTGGTGGACTAGCAGATGTAGGGGAAAGTAGGTGTATCGGTCCACCCGGAGTAAAGAGTAAATGCTTCTGAAAGACTGTGTCTCGGTCATCCGTTTCTCAAACACCGTGCAGTGCGAGAAATCCAATGAAGGAGATGGAGTCTTGTGGGGAAAAGTGCACAAACCTCTGCAGAGTGTACAAACTAATCATGATTAGCCGTGTCCCAGGTTAGGGACAATCATGAGTATCTGGTACTTGAATTATTGGTTGATCTCATCACTCTAAAACTATTCTGTTGGGATAATGATGACTACTTTAATTGGGATTGAGTTGGAGGTACCTTCTCAATGTTGTTTCAACTACCATGATAGTTAAAATAAAAGTTATTGCTTTGTTGTAGGGAAAAATTGGATTTATGCAAAAACGTTAACCTTAGAGCCTCCACCAGCCAAATATGCATATAGTGTTAGCCTTTATTTCTGTTACTTGCTCTACTGTGTTATCTTGCCAGCATATTCCATGTGCTGACCCGTTTCGGGCTTCAACATGTTATGTTGCAGACTTTTCAGAAGAAGAGTAAGGTGCGCTAGGTCGTTTGTCATGCACTCAGCTATGCCGTTGGAGTTGATGGACTCACTTATCCAAGCCTTCCGCTGTTATTTTTGTTAGATGGCCTTATGCCATTGACTTTTGTAATAAGTTCTATTTTGAGACATTCGATATAATAAGTGTGTGATTGCCACTCTGTTATAAATCCTTCAAGTACTGTGTGTGTCAGCATTACTGATCCAGGGATGACACAGAACACAGAGACTTCGGTCCATTCGGATCGTGGTCGTTACAGTAGGCCAGCATGTGAGAAATACTAAGTAAAGCATAAAAATGCTAAACAAATAAGGTACTACTATTAATATATCCGGACAAACATACGTTTCGGTCTGGGGCTTCTCCGTGGGCTTCACCACAAAGCTCTGTTCGGATGATGAGTCCGAACGAGTAGAGAGGTTCAGCCTCCTCCGGTGTGCAGCCGTGCCCGCGTCAGTGGCGACCACCCTCTTCGCCCCTGCCTTGCGTAGGGGGCTCCTCCTCCTCTTCTTCTTTGTCATCCTCTCCTCTTCGGAGGAGAGGATGTTGATCTTTTCGGACTTCTTGTCCACAGGGCGGGGGCCGTCTTCGGCCTCCTTGCCCTTCTTCTTCGGCTTCTTGACCGATGCCATGTATGGCACCGGGACCAGCATCACCGTCAGTCAAGGAGATTCTGGGTCTTCGGGCAAAGGCACCGGACACTTCATCCGGATTGCCTTCTTCATCCAGCCCTGTATATCACGCAAAAACTCCAATTCCTGTTATCGTTTAATAAGAAAGGGGATATATGTCCGGCAGAGAACACGGTACTATAGCCCGCGTCCTCGGTTTCCTTCGGCCACTCCTTCTGGCTCTTGAAGAGATGCTTCCAGATCTCTTTGTGTGTGAAGCCAAAGAAATGCTTCAGTGGCCGATCTCCTGCCAGATCGAACTCCCATAGGGAGGAGTCCCGGCTTTGGCAAGGAAGGACAAGCTGGGCCAGCATTAGCTGGACCACGGTCGAGAGCTGATAGCCCTTGGAAATCACGCCGGACACACGGCTCTGGAGTGTCATCACCTCAACTTGAGACCCCCATTTCGGACTCTTATCAGTCCACGAGATCAACCTCTCTAGGGGTCCAGATATAAAGGCAGGTTCCGCTGCCCATTTAGCATCGCGGGGTTCAGTGATATAAAACCACTCCTGCTGCCAGACCTTGTTCCTCTCTATGAATGACCATTTTTGCCAAGTAGCATTCGGGAGCTTGCTTATCATAGCGCCGCCGCACTCTGTGTGCTGCCCGTCCACCACCTTCGGCTTCACGTTGAAGGTTTTGAGCCATAGGCCAAAGTGTGGAGGGATGCGGAGAAAAGTTTCACACACCACTATAAAAGCTGAGATGTGAAGGATTGACTTCGGGGCTAGATCGTGGAAATCTAGCCCGTAAAAAAATAGCAAACCCCGACCAAAGGGGTGGAGCGGGAATCCTAGCCCCCTAACAAAGTGCGAAAGGAACACGACTCTCTCACCCGCCTCTGGGACTTGAATCACCTGGCCCTTGGCGGGGTCTTGGTGCGCGATGTCGGCAGCGAGATAGCCTGCGCTCCAAAGATCCTCCACGGTTTTCTTAGTGACCGTGGAGGCCCCCCACTTGCCACTGGCACCGGATCCAGCCATTGCTGGGGAAGGAAGTAGTGGTTGAGGAATGAAGAGCGGTGGGTGCAAGAGATGAGGATGCTGGGGATAGGGGGATTGGAGAGCTCGAGCTTGAGGAAAGCGTGGGGCTGATGAAAGGGATTGATATCTTTTTATAACGTTTTGAATACAGAACGTCCCCCCACTTTAGCCATAAACCTCGCCGGTTCCCAAAGTGGTCGTGCATAATGTGTGGTTTAGATGCTCACGTCACGATGATAAGGATCCCACAATAAGCAGGCACGATCTCTGCTTTGATAAGACATGTCAATGAGTTTGTACCTCGAAACACGAAACTATGACCAAGTAAAATGGTTCGGTATGTTAATGGGATGGATGCGACGCTTCACCAAAAAGTCATCAGTAAAGACACAATATTCGTTTTCTTTCAATGACCTTGCCTTTGAGGCTAAGGGTTGTACTAACCACGCAGAGCCGGACACAATACACCTTTTTGCAGAAGATATATTCGGAAGAAGGAACCCGCCTTGCAATGCCGAAGACAATACAGAAGCCGAACTCATCGTCATTGAAGACAGGTTCAGGGGCTACTGAGGGAGTCCTGGATTGAGGGGTCCTTGGGTGGCCGGATAACTCTTGGCGGGCCGGACTAGTGGGCCGTGAAGATCATTGTTGAAGACCGTCTCTCGTATCCGGATAGGACTCCTGTATTCGTATAAAGGCAAGTTTTAGGTTCGGGTGTAATATTTCCTTCCTCTGGAAGATAGTTATGTACAAACCCTAGGCCCCTCCGGTGCATATATAAACTGGAGGGTTTAGTCCGTAGAGGCTAATAGAGAATCATAACATCCTCATAGGCTAGACTTTAGGGTTTAGCCATTACGATCTCATGGTAGATCAACTCGTGTAATCTTATTCATCCATATTAATATAGAAGGAAGTAGGGTATTACCTCGACCGAGAGGGCCTGAACCTGGGTAAACATCGTGTCCCCAGCCTCCTGTTACCATCAATCCTCAAATGCATAGTTCGGGACCCCCTACCCGAGATCCGCTGGTTTTGCCACCGACAGCAGGGGCTGTGGGTGTAACAATGGTATTGATGTCCTCATCAGTTAATAAAACTTTAACAATAAGTATATGAGTTCTTTATGACTAATGTGAGTTCATGGACTATACAACACTCCCACCTATCCGTATTTTACTAGCCTCTTCGGTACCATGCATTGCCCATTTTCCCCTCGAGAATTGGTGGAAACTTCCCCGGTGCATCCAAACCTAGTGATATGACATGCTCTATCACAAATAAGCCTTTTTATATCCTTCCTAAAAACAACCACCATACCTGCCTATCATGGCATTTCCATAGCCATTCCAAGATATATTACCATGCAACTTCCACGATTACTATTCACATGACTTGTGTGTTCATCGTCATATTGCTTTGCATGATCATATAGAGCTGATATGGTATTTGTGTCAAAGCCATTGTTCATCATTGTAATACATGTTATGCTGGATCATTTCCTATCCTGGTACACTTCCAGAGGTATTCATATAAGAGTCATATTATTCAGTTTATCGAGTTGCAAGTAAAAGTAAGTGTGATGATCATTATTAGAGAATTCTCCCGACGAGGTAAAGAATGATGGAGACTAATGAGTCCACAAAAAAATGGGGATGAGGTTCATGATATTGTTATAAAAAATTGAAAATGATTTTTTTTTGAAAAATTAGAAAAAAGAGACAAGAGACAATGCTACAATCCTTTTACCACACTTGTGCTTCAAAGTAGCACCATGTTCTTCATATAGAGAGTCTCTATGATTTTTCACTTTGATATACTAGTGGGAACTTTTACATTATAGAAGTTGGCTTGTATATTCCAATGACAGGCTTCCTCAAATGCCCGAGGTCTTCATGAGCAAGCAAGTTGGATGCACACCCACTTAGTATGAGTAGCAAGCTTTCATACATTTATAGCTCTAGTGCATCTGTTGCATGCCAATCTCTACTCATCGCATTGATATCGATTGTCAGGCCTCTCCATTGCCTAACAATCCGCCAAGTTGATGCGAGACATTCTCAATTTTTTTTCTTGCCTCTACCAATATACTCTATTCCACCTGCAGTGCTAAGTCCATGTCTCACACTCATATATTGAGTGAAGTCGAAAATGCTGAAGCCAGAAAAGGTATGATACAATAGTTTGGCACTGGGATGCTCATGTTTTGTACTTATGTTCGAAGACAGAGTCATGCCATGCTTACATAATTCAATGAGTAGGGGTAACATTTGTTAAGCATCATATATTTTGAAGAGTAATGATTATTGTCTAGTGTTCATGGATATTATTATGTTGATATATATCACATCATCATTTCTTAGTAATCATACCGCAAAAGATATGACATGATAAGACATGTTAGGTAGGATTCAACAACAAAAATCTATTTTTATCATTTACCTACTCGAGGACGAACGTGAATTAAGCTTGGGGATGTTGATATGTCTCCAACGTATCTATAATTTTTTATTTTTCCATGCTATTATATTATCTTTATATGCAATTTTATATCATTTTTGGGAACTGGCCTATTAATTTAGTGCCCAGTGCAAGTTTCACTTTTTTTGGCCTATTTTATTATTTCCCAGGAAAACCATACCAAACAAAGTCCAAACATGATGATACTTTACAGTGATTTTTTATGGACCAGGAGAGACCCAGAGCCACAAGCTCAGGTAGTGCCGATAGGAGGGTGCTACCTAGGCTTGTGCCCTCTCGTAACTCCATTTGACCTAATTCCAAGCCTATAAATTCCCTAATATCTAGAAACCACCAGAGCGAGACCCGAAACAATTGTTCCACCGCAGCAAGCTTCTTTTCTTCTATGATCCCATCAGGAGGCCTCCGCCAGTACTCTGCCGGAGGGAGAATCGATTATGGATAGTCTCTACATCAACCTTGCTGCCTCTCCAACGGTGCGTGAATAGCTCCTCAGAGGACCTACGGGTCTATAGCAGTTGTTAGATGGCTCTATAATATGGAGCATCTTATGGACATCACCATGTCAAGAGTCCGTTTGGCAAGTGCCACGTGCCCCATCTACTTCACATACATAAAGGTGAATCATCTCCTTTACACATGTTCACTTGTGCCCATGTTCGATGATGGTATACTACTTGACCCGTCTCTCGTGTGCACACATAGGTGTGAGCAGAGCTACACATTCATCGAGGAGGAGTCCAAGCTCAAGATAAAAACAACACCATCCAAGAGGGACCCTTGGAAGCGGGGAAGGAACCATCAAGAAGAAGGCGAGGTTTGAGCAGCACCGACGGGAGTCCACGAGAAGGCACAACTTGTGAAGCTTCTGGACACCCCGTGCACACGAGAATCCCGTGCCCACGGTACAAGCTTGTGCGCACGGGCTAAGTCGCGAGGCTGCTGGATACCCTATGCACACATGGTCCACTTACCCCGTGCACACGGGGCTGCTTGTGGGCAGCTGCGGGCTTTGCTCGTGTAATACCAGTTACGCCCCTGCTTACCCCTTCACCCCCTTGGACCTATAAATACTCCTCCTCCTCCTCCTCCTCCTATTAGGGATAACTAAGAAAAGATGTAGACATTGGAGTTCAGCTCATGCTCTTTGACACTTGAAACGGTAGGAGAGGATCCTACTGCATAAATAAATTGATGAATAGTGAGGTTACATATTTACAACGAACCCATCACCACTTTGGGAATGGGGGGAGGAGAAAAAAGAGGCTCTATGAAATGATTGCAATAA
The DNA here is from genome assembly GCA_902687465.1 of Secale cereale. Taxonomy (NCBI): domain Eukaryota; kingdom Viridiplantae; phylum Streptophyta; class Magnoliopsida; order Poales; family Poaceae; genus Secale; species Secale cereale. The sequence continues at coordinate 421,625,259 of LR738711.1, forward strand.
AATCAAATATGAAAGATTTCTTGTCCCCAAGGACTCTATACACTACCGCAGGATGCTGCTAACGCGGCACTACGATCAGAGACCCTTTGACGAAACTGTGTGCGATGCCATAATCGCAAACGATGGTTTCAAAAACCCATCAAAAAAGATGCAAAACATTTCCGATGGAGGATGCATCAAACACGGTTTAGATTTTAGTTGCGTGTGCGATGCAGGGCATACGGTTCAGTGCAATTAACTGTTTGCAATGAGGAGGAACAAAAGAAACGGGCAGCTGGATGAAGGTGTGTGCGATATACAACATGCAGTTCACTCGGATGAACTATTTGTGATTAGGCAACACAAAAGAAATGGTCAGTCAGATCAAGGTGTGTGCGATATATGGCATGCGGTTCACTCGGATGAACTGTTTGCGTTGAGACATGAGAAACATAAATGGTTCAACTTAACAAGATGTGTGTGATACACGACAAACATGTATGTTATCGGAAATGTGTGCGAAGACCAATAACAACATAGACAATCACTGCTAACAAGCGATGTGTGTTGTGAGCAAACGATTGCTGTTTGAAAGTGCAACTAATCCCCGGGTGGTTTTGGCAATTAATAACAACATATATATCATTGAACTAATAGCTATTTGAGAATCATTTCAGAGAAGTTCAGTGATATGGGTATGGCAATAACTGAAGAAGTGGACCCCTCAAAATGCTAAGTCAAGCATTGGCAAAAGCTCAAGACTCCATTTTTGGTTTAGTGATCCAAGATCACATTGAGTCCATAGGAAAAGCCAATACTATTAAAAGGGGATGAGGTTGTGTTGATGATCTGGTTGCTCAAGTGCTTAGTAATATATCTCCTTTAACTATCAGCAACTTTCACTACAATACACACTCATAAGTAATCTCGGACCAACCGATTTTCCAAACTCAGTCACACCGAGATGAACCACCTCAGCCATAAGCCAAACCCTAGAAAAATCGGTCATTCCGAGTTTGAGATCGGTCTCACCGAGACATGGGCTGCCAAGCTTCTGTAACCGTTTGTCATCATATCGGAATAACCGAGATGATATTTTCGTCCCACCGAAACTGGCAAGTTCCTGTCTTTGATCAAATCGGACTAACCGAGATGGTATTTTCGGTCCCACCGAAAACCCCAACGTTCACATTATTTGAACTTTCGGTCTGACCGAGTTGTCCACTTCGGTCGCACCGAGATTTCTCGATTATGTGTGTAACGGTTGGATTTTTGTGTGGAGGCTATATATACCCCTCCACCTCCTCTTCATTCGTGGAGAGAGCCATCAGAAAGAACTACCACTCCTACCTTACACTTTCTGAGAAGAGAACTACCTACCCTTGTGTTGAGATCAAGTTGCTCCACTCCCACCATATGAAACTTGATTTCTAACCTTCCCAAGTTGCTTTCCACTCAATCCTTTCTTCCACCACAGCCAAATCAGTGAGGAGAGTTGAGTGTTGGGGAGATTATAATTTGAAGCACAAGAGCAAGGAGTTCATCATCATCTACAACATCTATTACCTTTTGGAGGGTGGTGCCTCCTAGATTGGTTAGGTGTCGCTTGGGAGCCTCCGTCATCGAGATGTGGAGTTGAACCAAGAAGTTTGTAAGGGCAAGGAGATCGCCTACTTCGTGAAGATCTACCCCGAGTAAGGCTAGCCCTCCGTGGGCGTAGGCCATGATGGAATAGACAAGGTTGCTTCTTCGTGGACCCTTCGTGGGTGGAGCCCTCCGTGGACTCGCGCAGCCGTTACCCTCCGTGGGTTGAAGTCTCCATCAACGTGGATGTACGATAGCACCACCTATCGGAACCACGGGAAAAATCTTCGTGTCTCCAAAATTGCGTTTGCCCTTCTCCACCTCTCTTTACTACATGTGCAATTTACTTTCTGCTGCCTATACTCTAGAATTGCATGTGTAGGGTGATGCTTGACTTGATCATAATTGTGAATCTGCCAAAAACTGTTATTGATCAAAAGGCAGAATTTTTATAATTACAAGTAGTCTAATCACCCCCCCTCTAGACATACTTTCGATCCTACAAGTGGTATAAGAGCTTTGGTCTCCATTGTATTGGTTTCCATTGCATTGGACTCCATAAGCTTGGTTTCACAACCTAGGAGAGTATGGCGTCTAGTGAGGGTAATTATCGTAGAGGTCCTTACTTTGATGGTACAAATTTTGCTAGTTGGAAGCATAAAATGAAAATGCATATTCTTGGTCATAACCCAGCCGCATGGGGCATTATTTGTGTTGGTATGCAAGGTGAATTCTTCGAGGAAGGAAAAGTTCCGGATCGCGAAGCTACACCGGAAGAGTTGCGGATGTTGCAAAACAATGCTCAAGCTTGTGACATTCTCTTCAATGCTTTGTGTCCCGAGGAGTTCAACAAAATCAGCCGTCTTGAGAATGCTAAAGAGATTTGGGATACTTTGGTTGAAATGCACGAAGGTACTAAATCTGTGAAGGAATCAAAGCTAGATATTCTTCAAGGTCAACTTGACAAGTTCAAGATGAAGGATGGTGAAGGAGTCGCCGAAATGTACTCTAGGCTTGCTCTCATCACAAATGAGATTGCCGGCTTAGGAAGCGAAGAAATGACCGACCGATTCATCATTAAGAAGATTCTCAGAGCTTTGGATGGAAAATATGACACCGTGTGCACTTTGATCCAAATGATGCCAAACTACAAGACTCTCAAGCCAACTGAAGTCATTGGAAGAATTGTTGCTCATGAGATGACACTTAAGGATAAGGAAGAGCTTCACAACAAGTCAAGTGGTGCTTACAAAGCTACAAGTGATGCTCCCACAACCTCAAGTGACAAGTTAATTTCCAATGAAGAGATAAGCCTAATGGTTAAGAACTTCAACAAGTTCTACAAGAATAGAGGCAAAGAGAGAAGCTCAAAGTCTAGATCATATGATGAAAAGAGATCTTCTAGTCGTGATCGAAACTGCTACAATTGTGGAAGACCCGGACACTACTCAAATGAGTGTACGGCTCCCCACAAGAGAAGAGAAGAATCTCCAAGAAGAAGAGCAAGAGATGAGTCACCTCGGAGAGAGAGAAGGAGTAGAGATGATCGTTATGAACGAAGACCCTCTCGGAGAAGCAAGGATTCGGAAAGGAAAGACAAGTCATCAAGGAGCTACACAAGAAGAAGACATCAAGCTCATGTAGGTGAATGGGTCTCCGGTTCCGACTCCGACAATCAATCCGATGGAAGCTATCACTCCGACTCCGACTACAGTCAAGATGAAGGTGTTGCCGGACTTGCTCTCGTATCCTCCAACTCCAACTCCTACGACTTATTTGATTCACCAAATGAGGGAATTGGAAGATGCTTCATGGCTAAAGGCCCCAAGGTAACACACCCTGAATTCATTGACTTTGATAGTGATGAGGATGACTTACTTGGTGAAGATGAGCTCTTGCATGATAAATCTAGTGAGCTTAGTAACGATGAAAATGCTAGTAGTCTTTATAGTCGAGAAGAGTCGAATGACAATGCTATGAAGGAGATTGAGCGTCTAACTAAAGAACTAAACACTCTTAAGTTAGCTCATGAAACAACTCAAGAAGATCATAGAGAGCTCCTAAGATCTCATGAGAAGCTACGCTTCGAGAAGCTCACACTAGAGCAAGAACATGAGTTTCTAAAAGCGATCAATGACGATCTTCGAAAGAAGAGTTCTTCATATCTTGCCAAACGACTTCTCTTGTCTAATTTCTTGCCACCTATTAAGACTAAGCATGACAAGCATAAGAAAAATTCTTCCTCTAGTAGTAACAATAACCATGTTAAATCTAATGTTGTTACTTCTAGTAGTTCTCTTGATTCCACTAACAATGTTTCAAGCCAAGTTACACTTGAGCAAGAGAATAGTTTATTGAAAGGGATCATAGAGAAAGGTGTCTACAAGAGTCTTGCCGGAAGCAAGAACTTTGAGGAAATTGTTCGCAAGCAAGGAAGGCACCGGAAGAATCAAGGAATTGGTTTTGAGCGAAAGTTCAACGCCGAAGGTGTTGAGTGGGAAGAAGGTCAATACCCTAATCCACAGTTTGTTTCTCAAAAGGAGAAGTATGATCCTACTTCTTCCAATGTGGAACAAGCTCAAGATGATCTTCCACCACAAGACCACAAGCTAAAAGCCAAGGACAAGCTTCAAGAGGAGATTGATGCATTCATTGAAGCACCTCAAGCCATGGTCAAGTGGGTTCCCAAGGACACGTCAAGTTCTACTTCGTCAAGCTCAACAACAACCCCAAGGATTCTCATCAAGATGATGTGGATCCCGAAGAAGAAGAACTAGAAGGTTCTTGAGGGTGACTCCGCCAACATACTTCACTCACATTCATTTTGGCAAGAACTTGTGCAATCAACTTCCACATCATGCACTAGTTTATGGAGTCACAAACCCTCTTGTTGTTAAGTCAAGGGACAAGGTAATCATTGCTTTCATGGACATCATCTATTGTGAACTTCAATCTATGTCTATGGATATCCTTGTTTGTTCCTTGTGGGACTAACCCATGTAGGTATTGAAAGTGCCCTAATTCAAAGGATAGCTCCCAACTCTTGATGATCTACATCAACATTGAGCATCCACATCTTCAACATCTACATGAAGTCTTCTACGACAACCCAAGGTTAGTTTGACCCTTTAAAAGGGGTTCTCACATCTAGGGGGAGCTTTGCTCTAAAAATTGAGCTAAAGCATCTCAAATGATGTGAACACATCAATGCTTTATGTAAAAGTGGTAACCCCACTTGTGCTTAAACGATGAGTATGACCTATGATCAAATGTTCTCATTTGGCTCCTAAGTCAAAATACTCATATAAAGATGACCTAGTCATCGACAAATTGTGTGCTAGTAGCTAGAGTTTTGGTTGTGCATGTTTGACACATATTTCATTTGCTATCTTATTGTGTGAGCATGTTGAATGCATGATTTTATCCATTCGAGGACATCCATTTGTTGTTTTGGTTGTTTTGATTTTTCTGGCCAAATGGATGGACAAGAATGCCTAAGTACCTCCCCTAGCTATCTATGCTTTCTTGTCTCAAATCCTATTCATGCTTATATCACAAACTTTGAACAAGTCATTTTCGGACCCTCCGAGTGAGGAGCACTCGGAGCCACCGATCCGTCTAGGGCTAACTTCCAAAACCTTCTAAGTGATTTTCGGTCAGACCAACTCTCTCCCACTCGGTCAAACCGAAAACATTTAGACTGATCTAGGTTTCATCTCGGTGAAGCCGAGTTGTAAGTTTCGGCGTGACCGAAATGCATAACTGCCTGGCAGTTATCCATCTCGGTGACACCGAGTTTTTCAACTCGGTCCCACCGACAGCAGAGGGATATATATACTGACGGCAGCGCGCGTTGATTATTCCTTCAAACGTTTTTGCTCCCACGTCCCCTGCTGCCGTCGCCCTGATCTCCGGATCGTCGCCGTCGTCGCCAGTGCGCCCTCGCCGCAGGTCTCCATCGCCATCAACGGATTTCTCCTCCGCGCCGTTGCCGTCGTAGAGGGACTCCACCAAGTTAGGGTGAGTCTCGATCCCACTCGTGCTCCCATCCGATTCATTGCACGTTTGGTTTGCTCTATATCTGGCCACGATTGAAAACTTCTTCTCCACCAGATCGGTTCTAGTTTCGAGTAAAATTCTTAGGGTTAGGTTTCCACGGAATACATCTCGGTGAAACCGATTTTAAATTTTCGGTGTGACCGATTCGGCCTCTGGCCATTGCACTGCACCTTTCGGTCCAACCGAGTCGTGCAAATCGGTGTGACCGAAGTAGAGTTTTAGTGAAACCCTAGTGTTTCGGCAGGACCGAAACCCACTTCGGTCCGACCGAAAGTGGTGTGTAAAGCCTCTGTTAACACTTCGGATTCACCGAAACTGAAAATCGGATTGACCGAAATGCCTTCTATGAAAACTTAAAACTAAGATTTGAACTCACTTTGTTTGCAAAAACCTCTGCAGTTTGTGATAACTCTTCTTTTCTGCCTATACCTTATCTATTCATAGGCTGTCAGCCATGTCAGATGCCAGTGACAGTCAGAACAGGTCTGAGTCACCTTTTGCGGACATTCCGGAAGCAGACACTAGTCCTGAGGCTAGTAGTCCAGTTGATGATGGTGAGAGGAGTACACCTAGTGGCTTGCCTCCTGCAGCCACCAGAGCTAGAAAAGAGAAGAATTCTGATGATGAGGATTCTGATTTCATTGCTGAGGAAGAGGTGTCCTCCAAGCCTAAGAGAAAGGTTGTTGCCAAAGAGCAACAAGGTCAGCAGTCAAAGAAGGGCACCAGCAAGGTCAAGCAGTCAGCTGTTGCCAAGAAGCTGAACTTGGGAAAGCCAGCCCCAAGCAAAGTGAAGAAAACCTCCAAGAGGAAGAGGGTTGTGTATAGTGATCCTCATGCAGAAGCAGCAGCCGATGATGAAGAAGAAGAAGAAGCACCCCAGCCTGCTCCTCAGAAGCAGAAGCTCATGGGTGATGCCATTAGGGCTGGAGCCACTTCAAAGCCCAAGAAATCTGCTCAAGCCAAGGCAGCTCCAGCAAAGCCTACTGCGAAGCCCAAGAGGACTACCAGGAACATTCCAGCATCTGAGAAGAACAATGGTGATGTGCCACCAGCTGATTCTGATGAGGAAGAACAAGTGTTGCTGAAACTCCATCCTAAACTGCCACTTCACAATGATGCTCATCCTCAAGCCGAGGATATGAAGGCAAGGAAAGATAGAGGTCTCAGGCTATGGAGACAAGCTGACCCATATGCCGTGAGGAGAAGGACTGCTGTAGACCCCAGATTCCACACCAGAGGGCAGCAGGACTTCTATGAGACTGTGCTGATGGACAAGAAGCCAATAGTTGCAGATACCAGATACGTTGACTGGGAATACATTGACAGCGAAGAGCACAGAGACTTCTTTCCCCATGTGCATGAGAGCTTCACTGCATGTGGAGTTGCTGAGTTTGTGGGTCAGAAACTGACAGATTGGAACGATGAGATGATTATGCAATTCTATGCCACAACTCATTTCTATCCTGATGGGAAGATCACCTGGATGACTGAAGGTCAAAGGTTTTCTTCTTCTGTTGAAGAATGGGCAGAACTTTTGAATGCTCCAGTGCAACGAGAGGATGACATTGATGTCTATGGGATTCCAAAGAAGAACCATGATTCCATGAAGAACATGTACAAGGAGATCCCCGCAGCAGATTTGGAAGTATGGAAGCTCGGCTCAGTTTACTATCTCCAGGCAGGTTTACCTACCACTAACACTATTTTGAGGCATACCTTGATGCCCAAGTCTGGAGATCATCGCATGATCAGAGGCTATTCTATCAACATGCTGCATATACTTGATGAGAAGGCACCTTTCAAGGTGATGGACTTAATGGTAGAGACCATTAAGAGGACTGCAGCTGACCAGAAGAGGTCATGTGGATTTGCCCCACAGATTCAGATGCTTATCAATGCCAAGTTTGGCACGGGCAAATTCTTGTTGGATAGGAAGCACTTACCCCTGCAGCCAGAGCATGAAGACAATGTTGTTGTGATGGACGAGGAGGATCCAACATCTGTTGAAGGTCAAGCCAAGATTGAAGCTGCTAGGAAAGCCAAAGCTGATAAAGAGGCAGCAGCAGCAGCAGCTAAACCAAAGAGCTTCGGAGAGCAGATTCTTGAAGCTACCCAAAGGATTGAACAACGCCTGGCCAGCATTGAACAATCTCAAGAGAGCCTAGAGAGGATTGTTGACGAGAAGATCCACGCTCTGGACGTGAACCTGACTGAAATTCAGGTGACCGTCAACAAGCTTGAGGCAGACATGGAGGAAGCTAAGCAGGACAGGGCAGAGCTCATGCAGGATGACCTAGTCTAGGACTCTCATCGCCAGACTGCTCCGTCCCAGAGGATCCCGATCAGCAGCTATTCCAGTGACTGACTCCAGGACTACCACTTCAGCACCTCCCACAGCTCCAGCAGTCACTCCAGCCACAGCTCCAGCATCCACTCCTCCAGCACAGACTTCAGCTGAAGTCTTCGCCGATGCCGTCATATCTACTCCGACATCTACCCAGACGGGAGCCGCCAGCAGAGCCCACAGTGACGTTTAGCTCTATGCTTTTTCAAACTTTTTGGTAACTTGTTGCCAAAGGGGGAGAAATTGTATAGATCATAGGGCTTCGAGAGAGAGAGTGCTCTTTCGTTCTTTCGCGGTTTCTTTGAGAAACTTTTGGTTTTCGATACTTTCAGTGTGCTTGATACTACGTTTTATGCTACCTTAATGAGTGCTTGGTCGTACTATGCTTTAATGTGTGCTTAATGCTTATCATATGCTATTCATATCTTGTATGTCTATTTACTCATGTCTTGGTGATTGGGTGCATGGTATTCATTCTTATCATTTTGTGCGCTCCACCAAGATGTATGTGACATGGAAGAGTGACCCATGATCCTAATCGATTGTGCATTTGCATTCAAACGCAAATCCTAAATAATGCACAAATTTAGGGGGAGCTCTTGCTTATCACATACTTCTCAAAGCGACGATATTATTCATTGATTATATCCTTTGTCGAAGCTTTGATCTATATGTTGTCATCAATTACCAAAAAGGGGGAGATTGAAAGTGCAACTAATCCCCGGGTGGTTTTGGCAATTAATAACAACATATATATCATTGAACTAATAGCTATTTGAGAATCATTTCAGAGAAGTTCAGTGATATGGGTATGGCAATAACTGAAGAAGTGGACCCCTCAAAATGCTAAGGCAAGCATTGGCAAAAGCTCAAGACTCCATTTTTGGTTTAGTGATCCAAGATCACATTGAGTCCATAGGAAAAGCCAATACTATTAAAAGGGGATGAGGTTGTGTTGATGATCTGGTTGCTCAAGTGCTTAGTGATATATCTCCTTTAACTATCAGCAACTTTCACTACAATACACACTCATAAGTAATCTCGGACCAACCGATTTTCCAAACTCAGTCACACCGAGATGAACCACCTCAGCCATAAGCCAAACCCTAGAAAAATCGGTCATTCCGAGTTTGAGATCGGTCTCACCGAGACATGGGCTGCCAAGCTTCTGTAACCGTTTGTCATCATATCGGAATAACCGAGATGATATTTTCGGTCCCACCGAAACTGGCAAGTTCCTGTCTTTGATCAAATCGGACTAACCGAGATGGTATTTTCGGTCCCACCGAAAACCCCAACGTTCACATTATTTGAACTTTCGGTCTGACCGAGTTGTCCACTTCGGTCGCACCGAGATTGCTCAATTATGTGTGTAACGGTTGGATTTTTGTGTGGAGGCTATATATACCCCTCCACCTCCTCTTCATTCGTGGAGAGAGCCATCAGAAAGAACTACCACTCCTACCTTACACTTTCTGAGAAGAGAACTACCTACCCTTGTGTTGAGATCAAGTTGCTCCACTCCCACCATATGAAACTTGATTTCTAACCTTCCCAAGTTGCTTTCCACTCAATCCTTTCTTCCACCACAGCCAAATCAGTGAGGAGAGTTGAGTGTTGGGGAGATTATCATTTGAAGCACAAGAGCAAGGAGTTCATCATCATCTACAACATCTATTACCTTTTGGAGGGTGGTGCCTCCTAGATTGGTTAGGTGTCGCTTGGGAGCCTCCGTCATCGAGATGTGGAGTTGAACCAAGAAGTTTGTAAGGGCAAGGAGATCGCCTACTTCGTGAAGATCTACCCCGAGTAAGGCTAGCCCTCCGTGGGCGTAGGCCATGATGGAATAGACAAGGTTGCTTCTTCGTGGACCCTTCGTGGGTGGAGCCCTCCGTGGACTCGCGCAGCCGTTACCCTCCGTGGGTTGAAGTCTCCATCAACGTGGATGTACGATAGCACCACCTATCGGAACCACGGGAAAAATCTTCGTGTCTCCAAAATTGCGTTTGCTCTTCTCCACCTCTCTTTACTACATGTGCAATTTACTTTCCGCTGCCTATACTCTAGAATTGCATGTGTAGGGTGATGCTTGACTTGATCATAATTGTGAATCTGCCAAAAACTGTTATTGATCAAAAGGCAGAATTTTTATAATTACAAGTAGTCTAATCACCCCCCCCCTCTAGACATACTTTCGATCCTACACTGGTATACAATTGTGAGTGATTGATGAAAACATCACCGACGGGTTCCATTGTTTAGTTCGTGTGCGATGTGATTTTCTTTGTCCGCACAACATCTACACTCTGTCTATAGAGCATCAACATATATACTTAAAAAGACAACATTGCATAACCAAATTAAGCATATAATTACAAAAGTGACTACACACATAGCAGATCCACACACAAAAGTAAGCAATTACATGCATACTAAAGTAGGAGAAACGAGGATCTAATCATCTACTTATTGTTGCGACAACGCTTGCCATTGCTCTGCTTCCGGCTGGATCCCTGCTCGTTTTGGGGAAGGAGGCACTTCCTCATGTCAACGATCCGCCTGTACATGTCGTAGCTTGTGTACGCCTCCTTGGCCACGTACACGATGTGAGCTTTGTCGAGTTTCTCCATCCAGGCCAAGTGTCACGCACGCTTGTCCTTGTTGCACGAATCCTTCATGTCTCTGTAGTAGGGATCGATGATGGCCTCAGCGAGGTGAACCAGTGAGTCCTTATCATGCTCCTTGCTGCCCCAGATCTTGTATTGGCCCTGGATGTCGACAAGATTCTGGCAGGCGATGCCTGAATTCTCAAGCGCCTTTACATCGTTGGTGATATCCACGGTAGTGAACATCTAGTGGGAGCTGTTGACAAACCTAGCGAAACGCTCGCAAGGCCTTGTGGCCAGGCAGTAGTGGTAGACGAGGACGTGGTGGCGTACACACATCTGGGCGACGACGACTCTTGGACGAGACCCGTCACGAGCGGGGGTGTACTCGAGATTGAACCCGACCACCTTGTACTTCTCCTCGGCAAGCAACAACTCCATGCTATGGATGGAGTGCTCCACCCAGACCGGGTCGTTGGTGTACACCACCGAGAGGTCCGTGAACCTTCTGTGGGTGTCCACGACGGCACACATGGTGAACTGCTGCTCGTCGTCGGCAGCCGCTCGGAGCGCCATTGGAGCCGCGCAGGATACCCTCTAAGAATTTCTCGTGGTGGGTGTGCTTCTTGCAATGGTGGGGCGCGATTGAAAGGTTGGCCACTATAATAAATGGGGGTCGGCCGGCCTGTAATAGTCACATCTTGTCACGACGTTCATAGCGGAGGATTCGAGTGCACGCTTGACAACATCGCACTGCACGGGTGGGCTCGAAGAGGCGCCAAATATATCGTCGGTGAGTCTGTTCCTGCGCTACCGCATAGTTTACAGCGTAAGGTTCCTGCCCAACTAGTTTGGCCACGTGTCGGCTAGAAGAGGGACAATTCGTGGGTGTTTATTGGCAAAAAGCTTTGTAAAAGGGAAGTGTGTGGAATGACTTCGGTCATAAGTTTACCCATGGGTGATAAGGTCAAAGTTACACAGAAGGGTGATGATGGACACTCAAGTGTGATAATTAATTTTGCGCTCTATAGGGCACACGGTGGAAGAAACCAACTGTGTGCAATAATGTCGAAGATCACAGTGGAGTTAGCTATACAGATCGTGTGCTGTGAGATCGACAAGGTAAACAAATTCGAGAATGGTTTATAAAATGTAAGACCATTGCATATTAATGTCAAAATAGTGCTACCAATATACGAGTCTCTACGATGCCATTTCAACGATTGTACTACAAAATCTCGAAATATTACAAGGTTCAAATTCCAGAGTTATATGGCTCAAATTCGAAGATTATAAGGTTCAAACTGATATTAGAAATTAAATTCAGCATCAGCTCCAAATGCTCGAGCTGATCCGTTGAACATGGATATCAGAGAGGTTCAAACTAATATTACCACTTCTTAGTCTGGTTTCAAAACCTCACAATTTTTAGAAAGGGGTCAGCCACTAAGAAGTCATGTATGGGGTTGACACACTGACTTCAGATTACTCTGTCATCTAAAGTGCCAAAATGAAATTCAGCATTTTTGGAGCCTATTCAATTCTACCGCAGGCGCCGGCGATGATCAACAAACCCTTCATTTTTGCGAAATAAATGTAGGGCAAACCTCATTTCCTTCAACACCCTTGCTCTAAGAACAAAGAACCTGACAAATATAATCTCCGGTAAGGTCCCTCAATAGGAGTTCAAAGTAATTTCTGAGAGATGGAGATCTAGGGATTCGACGCGACTGTTATATTATATCACATTATCCACCACTGGGCCTAATCTTATCTGTAAAAGAAAAAAATGTTAGTGCCTACATGCAGTTTTGAACATTACTACATGCCTATTTGGTTCGCATGATTTGTAAAATGCACTAACATGCCATCTTCGACCTGACATGATTAACATGGGCATTTGATTACATTCTAGAAAAATGTAGCCTTCTTCACATGAGGTTGGAGTGGATGAAAAGTTCCCTAAGAAAACTAGTACAGATGAATCCAAAGGAGAAATGCTTATTGATTGTAACCATATGGATCAAGAAACCAATATGGGGGGGGGGACATGTATGTACTGAAATCCTGCAAAAGAATCCTTTAGAAATCGTAGTACATTGTCATTGTAAACTTGGAAAAAGGTGTCACAAAATTGAACTCCCTTATGGTTAAGATTTAACAGGAAAGGAACATCACCTCGATATATAGCTTCTCCAGGCACGGAAAGCATCTCAGGAAACTGTCAACTTGCTCCAGGTTGGGGCCGATAGATTTTAGTGCCAATACCTTCACTATGCGCAGTTTTGGGGTCAAGCTTGTCGGAATCATTTTTTGAATGACAGACGAACAAACATCTTCAAAATTACAAATAATGTTAATTTGTTGAAGGAGGTAGAAGGCAGCTTTTGTACCTGAACGGGTGTGGATCCAAAAACAAGTTTAGATTATTTGTCAGACGAGTAGCCCACCACTGTCAATTTCTGTGCAGAAATGACATTGATTCTTGTTGGACCTTCATGATCAACTACAAGCAATTTCTCAAGTGCAGGTGTGTTCTCAATGACCATACCGTGGTACATATCTTGTGATGTCTTCCTGCCACACCAGGAACACACATAAATAGTCCGGAGAGTCATGGATGTGATGTGGAAGGTACTCAACCCATTGATCGCCTGAAGATGAAGGTACTCGAGTGCATTACAGCCACAGAGCAGGCGCTCCATCTCACCGTTTGAGAGGCAGACGACGACGAGCTCGAGGTGCTTTAGTTGTGGTAGAATAAGAGCGGGCGCGTCATTAGGGGGGATGACAGTTCCTGAACTTGGCAACGTGCAGCGTGGGCGCGAGGCGGAGTGCGGAAGTTGGCAGCGACCACATATGCCCATCATCAAAAGTGAGCTCCTCGAGCTAATCTAGGGTGAGGGATCAGAACCAGTCATCAAGCTTGGCTCGGTCCTTGGCGTTGGAACAGAACTTACCCATTCTAAGGCCTCTGGTTGGGCCAAGGTGACTACCGAGGATCTTGGAGAACACATCCAAGCTTTTGTGATAGCCATTGCAAAGCTCGTGGTAGTCGATGAGATCGAGAGGGCTGGAGTTCCATAGGGGGCACCACCGCCGGGAAAGGATGGTTGTCCGTGCCCCATATTTGATTGGGAGGAGGGAGATGATGACTGCCAACATATCATCGGGGAGCCTGCTGATGAAGTCTAGGCCTGCTGGAGTCGCTTGCGGTTCTAGCTCGCCCCGCCTCCGCTTGTTGGCAGCCTCATTATCCACCTCTGGAGTCTCCTTGTCTGCGGCGCTTTCTGATAGAATGGGAGTACAGGGAATATTTAGTTAAAACAGAGCAATAGAAAAGTGTACTGGTAACTAGAAGTTATAGGTAGGAATATATTAAGAAAAGGGAATAACAATTGTTTGCTTAAATACTACACAATTCATTTGACATTGTTGGGTAAGTCAACATGCAGATAGTTGAAAAGAAAACTGTCGGTGTACAAAAGTACGGGCACTCTTTTTTTACCCCTTACTTGTGCACGGGCAGTCAGAGCCACGCCTGTGGCCGAACATAACAGGGCAGAAGGAGGAAGCCATGAACGTGGAGTTACCAGAACAACGCCAAGACATGTAGCTCGAGAAGACCAAACAACGGGACAGGCTCCCCCGGCAAGGACTCTTGCCGGGGCGGCCTGCGCACCACCCGACAAGGGCTCTTGCTGGGGCAATCCACTCAGACGCCTCCGTCGCAGCCGCCGTTGAAGCCCAAGGCTCGGGAAGTGCCCACGTGATGGCATGCAGATCTTTGTGAAGACAAAGATCCATGACTCCCAAGACAAGAACCAGAAGACATGGCGATCACAGGACACCTTGCCAAGGACGCCCATGAGGCCCCGGCAAGGCTCCTTACCAAAGACACCCCGGTGCCCCGGCAAGCCTCTTGCCGTAGGGTACTCATGGAGGCCCCGTCAAGACCCTTGCCGAGAACAGAAACAAGTCTGCGGCAAGCCCTTGCCGCCCCATCGCCGCCCCAGCTCGGCGGCCAACCCGCTGGCCCAGGCAGGCACCCACGTGGCGATACGTGGTTCCTGGGCCAGCTAGCCAAGCACCTGCATGGTGGCATGCAGATCTTCGTGATGACCCCAGCACAACGCCACCTCAGCTGCCTGCCTCGCTAGCCCGAACGTGCGTCGCGACCAGACAGAGCGGCCACGGACAGGACGGGCTTATTTCCCATCCCCGATAAAGTAAATAGACACCTAAGTAGCGCATTGAATGCACCTTGTCCCTTAATGGCGTGGGATAAGCCCATACACTATACACCTTTCCACCTCGTTTGCGCCACTGTGGCAGCCCCTTTGAACTATAAAAGGAGGCTTGCAGCGTACTGGAGAGGGATTCGGATCCTGAAAAATTGGATAGGCACCGTAGCTAGCACAGGAGCTCAAGAACACTCAAATATACACCAAAGTAGGACTAGGGTATTACACATCCTCACGGCCCGAACCTGGGTAAACGATCGTTGTGCTGACTCTTAGACCTGCTCTTTGCACAACTCCGCGCCCGCAAACCATAGAAGGGATCCCAGTGATCCCATAGGTGTCGTTTCGCACCGACATCTTTGGCGCGCCAGGTAGGGGGGCGCAGTTGTGGAAATCTGGTCTAACAGTTAGTGTGGCGGTTCATCATGGCCATAATTTCCCAACAAGGAAATGACCAAGCGCAGGGCGTCATCAGCGAGTTCGGAGGACGCCCGCGCGGCGACAAAAAAAGATAAGTCACGCAAGTCTTTGAGTAATTCCATTTCACATGAAGGTTATTCTCCTTGGAGATCTTGCTCTCTGTATGATAAACCTGTATGCAATGGGGCCCTTGCAGTATTGGCAAAGCCCTCGCCCTATTTCGAGTCCGCTCAACAGTTCGAGTGGCCGCGTCGAGAAAGGCAGTGAAGCCTTCCTGTTACTAGCAACACTTTTGTCCTGTCTCGAGCCCGCTCGACAGTTCAAACGGCCGCGCTAGGAACGGTAAGTTGGCTTGCCTAGCAGCAAGCATACCCGGCAGGCTATTGAGGATCCGTCCTCAAAACGCCATGTCCTGGGTTATGCGTCGGCAAGCCCTCCAAATTAAACATAGGGTAGACATACAGAGAAGGATCAAACAGGAAGATAACATGCATCGCTACGAAATATTGCAGAGTTATATTACATAAATTGTTGCTGCGGTTCTGACTAAAGATAAAAACTGTCTCAGTTCTGAACCTGCAGCAGCAACAAGAAATTGGGTGCCTAATCCCGACGTTGGCCCTCTATCCTCATAACTCCGCCGACGGAATCGATGATGGGCTTGATACGCTCCTTGAGCGCCGTGAGATCTACATCATCAGGCAAGCTATCGAGCGCGGCGTTGAAGTCAAGGTCGGGATTCTAGTAGGCCATCTTGGTGAGGACCTTGATCAGAGCACCCCGGCAGAGCTTCCGGGATTCACCGGCCAGACAAGCCGCTCGGTCGGAGTGGAGCTTTCCCAGAGCCTCAAGAACGCGTTCAAAGAACACGGTCAAGCTGGCGTGGATGGAGAGGTTCACTTCCCGGGAGAACTTGAAGCTTGGCATGCCCATGGTGGCCAGCTGCGCAGTGAGTTCCTCCGCGACGGCGACGAGGCGGCTGATCCAGAGGTCCACACCCTTTACGTATTTGTTTGTAGCCAGCAGTGTCGTCCTTCCGCAGCCGTTTCTCCTCCTCCCGGCCCTTGTTCAGAGCCTCCGCCTGAGCATTGGTCTCTGTGAGCGTCCCCTTGAGGCCCTCCAATTGCAGCTTCAGATCCTTGATGGAATCCTGGGCCGTGGAGAGCTGCTCGGCCTTGCCGAGGACCTCAGACTGCGCATCCATCAAGGTGGCATGGATCGTGTCCCTCTATGTGGTCAGCTCCAGGACCCGCTTGTTCAAGCCTTCCCACTCCACTTCCAGCTCCTTCACCTTGCCGGCATCGACCCGAGCCTGAGCATTGAGAGCCTCAATGTGCCTCTGTTCCAGCCCCTGGGAGCCTGTCAATCTCTTCATCCTTGCCACGGAGGGTGGCGGCGAGTGCCTGCTCACGGGCGACAAGGTCCTCCTCCTGAGAGTTCAGTTGAGCTCCGCGCTAGTTTTGGGCGGCCTCATCATTGGCGGCTCGCTCCTTGGCCTCCTCCTGGGCCTTCTCAAAATCAGACTGTGCCAGCATGAGGTCTCTGGCGCGCTCATCCAGCTTTTCCTGAGAAGCCCTCAACTCATTCCGGGCCTCGTCAAACCAGGCTTTTGTCTGGGCAACCTGCGCCTGGAAGTCCTCCTCCGCCTTGTCCACCACTGCCGACCTGGACTTTGCCTTGTCGAGGCGGGCACGGTAAAGCATCTGGAGCTTCTGGAAGCTGGTGCTCATGGCCCGAAGAAGCTGGTCCTCTTGGGAACCACTGTCGCTGGCGCCAGGCTCATCGATGACCTCAAAACCAGCGGTGGCGAGCGCCTCATCATCAAACACCTCCCCCTCGGTTGGCGCCCTTCTGCTTGCCATCCAAGGGAGGTGGACGAACAAGTCGTCGCTCACCTTCAGGTAGCGACCCGAGCCAGAGGCGGCGGAGGAGGAAGGCTGGCCCTCGGCAGCAACCTTGCCGGCCTCCTCAGCTGCGGCCTTGTCGGCCTCCCCGGCAGCAGCCTCGCCGGTTCCTCCGGCAGGCCCGTTGCCGGCCTCCTCGGCACTGGCGTCACCGGTCCCTCCGGCAGACCCTTGGGCTGCCTCCTCTGCCGTGGCCTTGGCGGCCTCCTCGGTAGCGGCCTTGCCGGCCTCGGCATCGGCTTCCGTGATGACCTCCTCGACGGTGGGGTCGCAATCCACCCGGTCCGTCGAGGGTGGGTCTAAAAGTCAAAAGAAAAAGTGAGGCGATGCCCGAAGTCAGAGGCTCAATTTGGAGAACAGAGGCAAATTGTCCATACCAGGCTAGAAAGGAGCGGCGCTCTCCTTGCCAACAACCGTTGCCGGGGAGGAGCCACCGGCGTTCAAGTCCCTCTCCTCCTCCTCCTTGGGCGCGGGCTCGGCGGTCGGTGCCCTTGCCGGGGACACCCCTCGGGGCGGCGTAGTCGAAGGGGGCGACATGTTGGGGGTGGCCCCCTATGGGCCCTCCTGCTGCCAGTCCCCGCCTACAAAGCCGATGAGGTCAGCATCAAGAATTCACGCCCCCGTATCCGCCCATAGAAGAGTGAGTGGTAAACTTACGCTGGGGGCTGTTGTCCGGGCTGCTCTCCACCACCAGCGGCGTGCCTGAAGTACCTGCCGGGGGCTTGTCGGCGGATGACGCCCTGGCCCTCTTCGCCGCCCTTTGGGCTAGCGTCTCCATATCCCTGCAGAGATAGCATTGGATCAGAGAGAGATAATACATGGATGAAACCAGGAGATAACATGAGGGGCGAGGTGCTTACTCGTCTTCTGTTTCTTCCTCCTCCTCTGGTATCCTCCTCTTCCTCCTTGGGCTAAGAGACCCCAGATCAAAATCTACGTCCATGGCAACGCCTGCGGGAGGGGGAGAAGGAGATGGGGTTCGGCCATGCCTGGACGAAGAGGAGGCGGCCCCCGTCCTCTTCACCACCGCGGTCTTCCCCGTTTTTCTCCCCGCCACGGCCGTCATCGACCTTGTCTCGCGCCCGAGCTACTCTGGGGGATGTTGCCGCCGCACGATGCTGCCAGACCGGACCGGCTCGCCCGTACCGGCTTGCCGCGTGACCCGCCGCCTCGCCACGGCAGGAGGGTCAGCAGGCTCGGCCTCCTCGTCGCTCGACTCCTCGACCACGTCTTCGACAAGGGGAGTGTCGACGTCGGCGCCCGTGCTGCGGGCCTCCCCGGCAGTCTTCATCCACCCGGCGAACTCCTCCACTTCGGCAGCCACATTCGCCTCGTCCTCCACATAGTCGGCACTGCCGGCCTCTAGGGCGAGCGCTGCCTTCGCCGCCCTAGCGGCGGCGGCAATGTAGTTGAGCTCGGCCTGGGTAGTATCATGGACGAGCACCAGCTCATCGCGGACACGCTTCTCCGACAGAGTATCGAAGAACTCTTGCACCTGATCCACCGGCGGCTCGACCCAAGACGGGTCGAGGCCGTGCGCGTTGAAGTCCGGCATCATGGCAATGATATCGGACCGGCGGGAGTTATTGCTTAGTGGATCACTCCCGCCGGCAACCCAAAAAGGGGCCCCTTGACGGACTTACCGGCCTTGGCAGCCTTGCCGGTTCTCTCGGCCCTACCGTCGCGATCCACATCAAGCTGAAAGAGCTTCTGGCAGATATGGCCGGGCTGCATCACCGTGAAGCTGTGTTTCAGGCCGGGGCGAAGCCTCATGATGTCAGCCACGTTCTCGAAAAGCCAAGCCAGCCTCCCCTTGTTATGCAGCGGCGCGATTCGGCTGCGGATGAAGTCAGCCCCGATCATCTCAAGGGTGAACCTGGCCTGGGCAAGACGATGGATCCTGGTGGTGGTGATCGAGAGCTTTTTGTCGTTGACGTCGACGTTACCCCAGTCTCCCTTATGGACCGGCGGGCTCCGACGGACTCGACAGAACTCCGGTGGGTCTTCTTCCTCTATCCACAACCATCGGCTCCTCCACTCTTCCCACCTCTCCTTTTGCGCGCCCTCCGGATACGTGCCCTTCTCCTGGGTCAGTGGAATCCAGGCGACGCAGTTGGAGATGGCTTCCCCCCTTGGATACGAGGGAAGAAGTAATGGCGAAAGAGCACCATGCTTGAAACCACCCCGGCGAAACCCTTGCAGAGGTGGGCGAAGAAAGCCATGCACGCCACGGCGTTCGGCGTGAAATTGAGGAGATGGAAGCCGTAGGTGTGCATGATGTCATTGAAGAAATCGGAAAAGGGGGAAAGAGGACGCAATAGAAGTAGTCGACAAAGAAAGGATACCGATTTGGGCCAGCCTCTTCGCATTGGGCAGGTATGACATGCGTGGCTGGATGCCCTGTTGTCTCGCACCCCCACAAGGGCTTGAAGTAGTCCCTGAGATGGACCGCGTCGACCGTCGGAGGGAAGTAGGCGTGCTTTGTCCGCAGCATAGCTAGCTCGCTCTCCGGGAGCTCTTTCTGCCCCGCGCCATCGGCCACTGCCTTCCCCTTGCTGGACTTGGGCGCCATTGTAGCCGCGAGGGAAAGAAAGGGGTCGGAGACAGAAGGGAGCAAGGCAGCGGCAGGAGGTGGCGAAGACTCTGGCTTGGGGGAGAAGGGGAAGAGCGGCGAGCGCGAGATTGTAGGAGCACATGAGGTAAATGAGAGATGCGCCTGCGATTATTCCCCTTTTTATGGGGAAGGCACGGGTCGCCCTCCACTACCATTTACTATGACGTGACACCAGCATGCAGCAAACCGCCCCACGCACGACCCCCACGTCACCGTAGATCATGGGGAAGCGCAACCATCGGAGGAGTTACTGCGGTAAAAGGGAATCCAGGCTCATTGCCCGGGCACCGTTCTGGGCCTAGCGCAACAACACGTTGCGCTTATGAATGGCCCAGGCCCGGGGGCTCCTGTCGGTGTACAAAAGTAGGGGAACTCTTTTTTTTACCCGTTACTTGTGCACGGGCAGTCAGAGCCACGCCTGTGGCCAAACATAACAGGGCAGAAGGAGGAAGCCAGGAACACAGAGTTACCAGAACAACGCCAAGACAGGCAGCACGAGAAGACCAAACAAGGGGATAGGCTCCCCCGGCAAGGACTCTTGCCGGGGCGGCCCGCGCACCACCCGGCAAGGGCTCTTCCGGGGCGATCCACTCAGACGCCTCCGTCGCAGCCGTCCTTGAAGCCCAAGGCTCGGGAAGCGCCCTCGTGATGGCATGCAGACCTTTGTGAAGACAAAGATCTATGACTCCCAAGACAAGAACCAGAAGACATGGAGATCACAGGACTCCTTGCCGAGGATGCCCACGAGGCCCCGGCAAGGCTCCTTACCGAAGACACCCCGGAGCCCCGGCAAGCCTCTTGTCGTAGGGTACTCTTGGAGGCCCCGGCAAGACCCTTGCCGAGAACAGAAACAAGTCTGCCGCAAGCCCTTGCCACCCCGTCGCCGCCCCAGCTCCGCGGCCGACCTGCTGGCCCAGGCAGGCACTGACGTAGCGATACGTGGTTCCTGGGCCAGCTAGCCAAGCACCTATGTGGTGGCATGCAGATCTTCGTGAAGACCCCACCACAACGCCACCTCAGCTGCCTGCCTCGCTGGCCCGTACGCGCGTCGCGACCAGACAGAGCGGCCACGGACGGGACGGGCTTCTTTGCCGTCCCCGATAAGGTAAATAGACACCTAAGTAGCGCATTGAATGCACCTTGTCCCGTAATGGCGCGGGATAAGCCCATACACTATACACCTTTCCACCTCCTCTGTGCCACTGTGGCAGCCCCTTTGAACTATAAAAGGAGGCCCGCGGCGTACTAGAGAGGGATTCGGATCCTGAAATACTGGATAGGCACCATAGCTAGCTCAAGAGTTCAAGAACACTCAAATATACACCAAAGTAGGACAAGGGTATTACGCATCCTCGCGGCCCGAACCTGGGTAAACGATCGCTCTGCTGACTCTTAGACCTGCTCTTTGCACAACTCCGCGCCCGCCAACCGTAGAAGGGATCCTAGTGATCCCATAGGTGTCGTTTCTCACCGACAAAAACTTACTTTGAACAAAGTCTGGACGGATGATTTTGTCGGGGAAGTTAGCATATATCTCATGACCAGGCCCTTTTATGTGCAGTGCAATTTTAGTGCCAGCTTTCAGTACATAAAACTTACAAATTTCTTTCCGAAAGCCAGTGCCAAAATAGGAGTCACCACGTTCATCAAGTCTTACAGTAGCAATGATTGTAAATCCATGTTTTGTGTGCAGTATGACATCCGTGCAGTCTTGATCTATATAAAGGGAAAGATTGTGCACTACATAGTCTGTTGCATAGCAAGGGATGCGCTGCATAAAATGGTAGGAATGGTAAAGAAAATATGGTAACATGCAAATATAGGCCCAAATTTAAAGAACTGTACAGCAGTTGAAATCGAAGGACAAAAATCTATAATTAAATAGATAGGGTAACAATGATGTCATGGAAATATGAGAGTAATCAAAATAACAATTCACCATTAATTTGCCTAATATAGAAAGAAGAGGGGGGAAATCCCCTTTGACGTATATGGTGCATGTGGCACCTTTTATCCAAATGTAGCAATATTTAGAATATGTTCAGGAAAGTAGGCCATGCCAACCGATTTAGGGCGAGATTGAACATACCGCGCGCATCCTCAAGTGATCTGGTACGGTGAGATGGAATCTCTGGCGAAGGTCGCAAAGTCTATGAATGAAACAAAACCCTCAAATCAGCTCGAATAAAAATGAATTCATGGCTATTTCTACCGGGTGATTAAAGGAGGCATATGAACTGGGATAAGAGATGAGATAATATCTCATTAAATTAGTTACCTTGTCGTCCATGAGAAAGAACCCTGAGTACGACAAATTCCGCAACCGAGCGGAGCTTGGTCGACCGTGAGCATCGTCGAGAAAGACGATGGCGATAGGCGGCGGCAAGCGGAAGTGGCGAAATGTGGTGGGCTTTGCCGGCAGCCTGGCGGCGGCAACATGCATGGAGCTAAGTGTTTACCGCCGCATTAGGCGGTGCCATGGCATAGACGCGAAGGAGCTTGTGCAGGTGTGAATGGGAACCGGAGGGGGTGGTGGGCGGGGTGAGGGTTTTTGTGACGTGGGGATGGTGAGGGTTTTCTTTTTTCTTTTTTGAATTGGGTGGTGAGGGTTTTCTGTCCCACGAAGAATTTTGGAGGCGATGGTTTGCTAGAGCGAACCGTGTGTGATTGACGCAACAGGCAACATGAAAGCACATGGTTCTAATTTTGGGAACCGTGTGTGATTGACGTACTACCTCGGTCCTGGCTTATTGGTCCCCCTTTGTATTTTTTTACCAAATTTTGACCAAATATTTAACTAAGAAATGTTTATGCATGTCACCAAAATTTATATCATTGAACACTATGCTCAAATACCCATAACGATATAATTTTTGCTGACCTGCACTAACATTTTTCAGTTAAACCTTTGGTCAAAATTTAACACAAATTACAAAGGGGACCAATAAACCAAGACAGAGGTAGATTCCATCAACCGAACTGGTTGCATCCATATCTCACGGTTAGACATAAGTAAACATAGATTAAGCATACTCAGACATAGATAATAAGCATACACGTACACAAGCATAGTTAACCATAAGTACATAGTTCAACCGTCATTAAACATTGCTCAAGCATAGAAAGTTCGACCCCACATCACATCTCACATGCCGACACAATCCTGAAGCTTCTCCAGGTACTCGGCGTATGCGTCGTGCTCCACCCTGCGAGAATACTTCTGCTTGAAGGAGCCAACAGCCTGTCCTCTTGCATGCGCCATAACACTTTGAGACGCGTCATGAAGCTTGTGGTAGCAAAATGGGCATCGATAGCCAATGTTCCAGGTCCTAATACTCCTGTTATGCATTCCCGCATAAAGATCCCTCAGGATTTGTGATGAGGACATCAATGCCATTGTTACACCCACTGCCCCTGCTATTATACATACTGGACCAATTACTAGAGCTCACGCACGCCAATAGAATTACCAAGTACTTTCGTTTCTTGGTAATGATTCTAATGTTCATGAGAATATGATGCTGCCTAAATTGGATACATCTGTCTTGCTTACAAATGAAGGGCCTAGCTTGGACAAGAAGGATGCACATTGGAGCAAGATCAAGCTTGGAGATGATGTCATGCGCAAGGGGAACAAGAACAGAGTTACAAGTGATGATTTCAGGAGTTTGAAGCCACCATAATGAGTGCATGATGTCTTGGACAAAATATACAAGAGGCCACTTAATAAATTTCGTCCACATGCTATTATAGGTGATGCATCACCTTATTATTGGGCCAGGCCCATGTAATTTCGAAATACTAAAGTATTGGCTGTTTTTAGAGTCCGTATGTGTGGGGAAAACAGAGTTAGGGTTGGTTTCGGACCCCTTCTCCAAGGGGCCATGAAATTCCCCCTCTCTCTCCATATATACACCACTTAGGGTATCGTTTAGACTTTGAGTTTTGTTTAGATTAAAGTTCGCCATTGCTGCAACTTCGCGTACTTCGTTTATGTTCAACAACCAGACAAAGACATCATAGAACCCCACCTTGATCAATAAAGATTTCCTCTTATATTCACAGTATCTAGATTGCAATCTTAGTTTCTTGCTTGTTCTTCGTTTTCTTGCAGGAAATAGACCCTCGTGGCCAGATTGATCGTGCTCCAGCGTGGTCAATAACCTCTCGGAGTTGGTTTAGCGATTGCTAAGGCGTGACGTCCTCGCACGTTCGTAGTCGGATCATCGAAGTCTACTTCACCAAAACAATAGCCGCCATCTCATCGAAAGACGGGACACCTTTTCCTCTATCAAGTGGTATCAGATTTCCAGGTTGCTCGGTGAGATTTTCTAGTTTTTCATAGTTAGACAGAGTCTGTTCTTCATACCTATAGTCCATGAAAAAGCAAAAAAAAATTAGGGTTAGTTCATCATATCCGAACCAATCCCAGCCTTTGCAAAATCTTTTTAGGGTTTTGATTTGTTGAATTTGCGGTTGCATCGTCGTGTCTAGTTGCCGGTCTTAGTGTCTAGTCCTTTAGAGTTTCGAGTTCTGTCACAGTTTGTCACGCCACTGCCGCACCATATTCATCGTTGCTGCCATACCACCACCGCTGCCATATCCCACCACCGCTACCATATACCACCACCGCTGCCATATCCTACCACCATATATACACTGCCAATCCGAGTTCTTTTCATATTAGGCTTGTTCTCGAGATCCATCTAGTTTCGGATTCATGTTTCCTTCCCTGCGTAGGTCTCGAAAAAAAAAGTGTGGAGACCCTCGAGCAGTTTTTACGCCAAAATTTCGGTAGGTGAAATTAACTTTTCCCTATCCCGTTTTAGGCTTTTCTAAGTCTTTTGAGACACGTGCCATCATACTGTTTCTTTACCGCACTTTTTGCTCGTCGCTTCCTGATTTTCGAAAAATAGTCATTTTTAACCTATTGTAGCATCGAAAGTATGTCTAGAGGGTG
>LR738711.1:421650047-421662547 GCA_902687465.1 Secale cereale
TATACTACTTGACCAAATAAAAACTTAGCCTTTTCCCAATTTTAAGTATTGATAGTTTTTAGCAATTAAGCACAAGTCAAGCAATCTTCCTACACATGCAATTCTAGAGTCGTGGCAGCGGAAAGTAAATCATTGCACTATGAAGGTAAAGGGAGGGGTTGGAGAGTGCAAATGCAATTGGAGACACATATGTTTTTGGCATGGTTCCGAAAGGTTGTGCTATCGTACATCCACGTTGATGGAGACTTCAACCCACGAAGGGTAATGGCTACGCGAGTCCACGAAGAGCTCCACCCACAATGGGTCCACGAAGAAGCAACCTTGTCTATCCCACCATGGCCATCGCCCACGAAGGACTTGCCTCACTAGGGTAGATCTTCACGAAGTAGGCGATCTCCTTGCCCTTACAAACTCCTTGGTTCAACTCCACAATCTTGTTAGAGGCTCCCAAATGATACCTAACCAATCTTGGAGACACCACTCTCCAGAAGGTAATAAATTGTGTGTTGATGATGAACTCCTTGCTCTTGTGCTTCAAGTGATAGTCTCCCCAACACTCAACTCTCTCTCACAAATTTGGGTATGGTCGAAAGAAGATTTGAGTGGAAAGCAACTTGGGGAAGGCTAGAGATCAAGATTCTTGTGGTTGGATTGGAATATCTTGGTCTCAACACATGAGCAGGTGGTTCTCTCTCAGAAAATAAATAGTGGAAGTGTAGGCACATTCTGATGGCTCTCTCACTGATGGAGAAGGGGTGGAGGGGTATATATAGCCTCCACACAAAATCTCGCCATTACACACAAGAATATACAAAGATATCCATGGACATAGAGTGAATTGCACACAAGATGATGTCCATGAAAGCATTAGGTTACCTTGTCCCTTTTCTTACCAACAAGAGGGTTTGTGACTCCTTGAACTAATGCAAGATGTGAAGGTTGAATGCCAATATGAATACGAGTGAAGTATGTTGGTGGAGTCACCCTAAAGAACACTCTAGTTCTTCTTCTTCGGGATACACATCATCTTGATGGGAATCCTTAGAGTTGTAGATGTACTTGATGAAGTGGACCTTGACGTAGTATTGGGAACCCGCTTGACCAAGGCCTTAGGAGCTTCTTCAAATGCATCAATCTCTTCTTGAAGCTTGTCCTTTCCTTTTAGCTTGTGGTTTTGTGGTGGAAGATCATCTTGGACTTATGTCCAATTGAAGGAAGTAGGATCATACTTCTCTTGTTGAGGAACAAACTTTGTCTTGGGGTATTGATCTTCTTCCCACTCAACTCCATTAGCATTGAACTTTCGTTCAAAACCAACACCTTGATTCTTCCGGTGCCTTCCTTGTTTGCGTACAATTACCTCGAATTGCTTACTCCCGGCAATGCTCTTATAAACACCTTTCTCTATAATCCCCTTCAATAAGCTATTTTCTTGCTCAAGCGTAAGTTGGCTAACAGAATCTTTAGTGGAATTAAGAGAACTACTAGAAGTAACAACATTGGATTTATCATGATTATTGTTACTACTAGAGGAAGAATCTTTCTTGTTCTTATTCCTAGATTTTACTTGTGGCGTATAGGTAGACAAGAGTTAACGCTTGGCAATGTAAGAAGAACTTTTCTTACGAAGATCATCATTGATTGCTTTTAAGAACTCATGTTATTGCTCTAGATTTAGCTTTTCAAAGCATAGCTTCTCATGTGTCCTCAAAAGTTCTCGGTGATCCTCTAAGGTAGTTTCATGAGCTAACTTAAGAGTGTTTAGTTCTTTAGTTAGATGCTCAATCTCCTTCTTATCATTGTCATTCGTTTTATCTTGATTAGCATGATTAATAGCAATTTCATCATAGTTTTCATCATAGTTTTCATCACTATTGCTACCAACAAGTAAATCATCATCCCATAGCAAGTCATCTTCATCACTATTGAAATCAAGATATTCGGGGTGTGATACCTTAGGGCCTTTAGCCATGAAGCATCTTCCAATTCCTTCATTTGGTGAGTCAAATATGTCGTAGGAGTTGTTTGACACAAGAGTAATTCCAGCAACACCTTCATCTTGAGTATCTTCGGAGTCGGAGTAATAGCTTCTCTCGGAGTGGTTATCGGAGTCGGAACCGGATACCCACTCACCAACATGAGCTTGATGTCTTCATCTTGTATAGCTCCTTGATGATTTGTCCTCCTTTCCGA
The DNA here is from genome assembly GCA_902687465.1 of Secale cereale. Taxonomy (NCBI): domain Eukaryota; kingdom Viridiplantae; phylum Streptophyta; class Magnoliopsida; order Poales; family Poaceae; genus Secale; species Secale cereale. The sequence goes on from LR738711.1 coordinate 421,652,241, forward strand.
ATCCTTGCTTCTACGAGAGGGTCTTCATTCATAATGATCATCTCTACTCCTTCTTTCTCTTGGTGGTGAATCTTCTCTTCTACTTCTCCTTTTGGGATAGTCTTCTCTTCTCTTGTGAGGAGCCTTAAACTCATTTGAATAGTGTCCGGGCTTCCCACAATTGTAGCAATTCTGATCACTACTTGAAGATCTTTTTTCATTGTAGGACCTCGATTTGGAATTTCTTTCTTTGCTTCTATTATTGTAGAATTTGTTGAAGTTCTTCACCATTAAGTTCAATTCTTCATTGAAGACTTGTTTCTCACTTGATAATGTAGGAGTATCACATGAAGCTTTGTAAGCGCCACTAGACTTGTTGTGAAGCTCTTCTTTATCCTTAAGTGACATCTCATGAGCAACAATTCTACCAATGACTTCCGTTAGCTTGAGATCTTTGTAATTGGGCATCATTTGGATCAATGTGCACATGGTGTCATATTTTCCATCCAAGGCTCATAGGATTTTCTTGATGATGAATCTATCGGTCATTTCTTCGCTTCCTAAGCCAGCAATCTCATTTGTGATGAGAGCAAGCCTAGAGTACATTTCAACGACACCTTCACCATCCTTAATATTGAACTTGTCAAGTTGATTTTTAAGCACATCCAACTTGGATTCCTTGACGGAGTCGGTACCTTCGTTCATATCAATCAAAGTATCACAAATTTCCTTTGCATTCTCAAGACGGCTGATTTTGTTGAATTCTTCGGGACACAATCCATTGAAGAGGATATTGCAAGCTTGAGCATTGTATTGCAACATCTTCAATTCTTCAGCGGTAGCTTCACGATTTGGTTCCTTCCCATTGAAGAATTCACCTTGCAAACCAATACACACAATAGCCCAAACGGTAGGATTATGTCCAAGAATATACATTTTCATCTTATGCTTCCAACTAGCAAAATTAGTACCATCAAAGTAAGGACCTCTATGGTGGTAACTTCCCTCGCTAGACGCCATACTCTCCTAGGTTGTGATACCAAGGCTATGATCACGAAAAGCTATGGAAATCAAGGCAAATGGAGACCAAAGCTCTGATACCACTTGTAGGACCGAAAGTATGTCTAGAAGGGGTGATTAGACTACTTGACCAAATAAAAATTTAGCCTTTTACCAATTTAAAGTTTTGACAGTTTTTAGCAACTTAGCACAAGTCAAGCAATCTTCTTACACATGCAATTCTAGAGTTGTGGCAGCGGAAAGTAAATCATCGCATATGAAGGTAAAGGGAGGGGTTGGAGATTGCAAACGCAATTGGAGACACATATGTTTTTGGCGTGGTTCCGAAATGTGGTGCTATTGTACATCCACGTTGATGGAGACTTCAACCCACGAAGGGTAACGGCTGCGCGAGTCCACGGAGGGCTCCACCCACAAAGGGTCCACAAAGAAGCAACCTTGTCTATTCCACCATGGCCATCGCCCACGAAGGACTTGCCTCACTAGGGTAGATCTTCACGAAGTAGGCGATCTCCTTGCCCTTACAAACTCCTTGGTTCAACTCCACAATCTCGTGGGAGGCTCCCAAGTGACACCTAACTAATATAGGAGACACCACTCTCCAAAAGGTAATAAATGGTGTGTTCATGATGAACTCCTTGCTCTTGTACTTCAAGTGATAGTCTCCCCAACACTCAACTCTCTCTCATAGATATGGATATGGTGGAAAGAAGATTTGAGTGGAAAGCAACTTCGGAAAGTCTAGAGATCAAGATTCTTGTGGTTGGATTGGAATATCTTGGTCTCAACACATGAGCAGGTGGTTCTCTCTCAGAAAATGAATAGTGGAAGTGTAGGCACGTTCTGATGGCTCTCTCACTGATGGAGAAGGGGTGGAGGTGTATATATAGCCTCCACACAAAATCCAGCCGTTACACACATTTGACCCAACTCGGTCAGACTGAATAAATGAACCCGGTCAGACCGAAGTAGTTCAAAATGTGAACGTTAAATATATCGGTGGGACCGATACTATCAACTCGGTGAGACTGATGCGTTCGGGTTAGGGAAAAACCTCAACTCGGTTTGACCGATTACACAAACTCGGTGAGACCGATTCTGGTAATGGGCTAACAAAGTGTTGGTCAGGCAAACTCGGTGGGACCGATTCACTCATCTCAGTTAGACCGAAACGTTACGAAGAGGAAACTGAGAGTTTGCAATGCCAACTCGGTGGGACCGATTCGCTCATTTCGGTTAGATCGAAACGTTACGAAGAGGAAACATAGAGTTTGCATTCCCATCTCGACGAGACCGAACTGATTAGGGTTTGTGGCAGTGGCTATGTCATGTGAACGCGGTGGCGCTGGATAGATCAAATCGATGGGGCCGAGTGTGACTTTTAGGATTTGGACATATGTGGAAATGAGAAAGTGGTTGAGGGATTTGGAGCATATTACTAAGCACTTGAGAAACTAGACCATTAAGCAACACCTCATCCCCTTTTAATAGTATTGGCTTGTCCTATGGACTCAATGAGATCTTGGATCACTAAAATGAAAATGTAGAGTCTTGAGCTTTTGCCAATCTTTGTCCTTAGCATTTTGAGGGGTCCATATTTCTGATCCATGCCATGGCAACCATTGGACTTCCTAAAATATTTATCTTGAAGGGATATTAGTTCAATGAGCTATATGTTGTTATTAATTACCAAAACCACCCGAGGATTAGTTGCACTTTCAATCTCCCCCTTTTTGGTAATTGATGTCAACATATAGATGAAAGATTCGACAAATGATAATAAGAATGAAATATATCATCGGTTTAAGAAGTATGTGATAAGCAAGAGCTCCCCCTAAATTTGTGCATTATTTAAGATTTGCTTTTGAATGCAAGTGCACAATCGATTAGGATCATGGGTTACTCTTCCATGTCACATACATCTTGGTGGAATGCTCAAAATGATAAGATTCAAGCAATAAGGACTCATCACCAACATAACCAAGTGAATGATCATCCACAATCAAATTGGCATACATTAAGCATAGTATGATATGATCAAGCACATAAAGTATCTCACACACATAAGCAAATTGTAGCAATAACCAAACGATCAAACGAGGTAGCAAGCAAAAACGAAAAAATAGAGGCAAGACACTCTCTCTCGAAGCCTAATGATCTATACACTTTCTCCCCCTTTGGCAACAAGTTACCGAAAAGCTCGAAAATGCATAATGCTATACATCACTCTAGGCACGATCTCCGGGAGCTGCTGAAGAAGTCTTCTAGCTAGTGGCTCCGATGTATGTAGATAGCGTGGAGATGATAGCATCTGCAAACACTTCAGATGAAGTCTGTGGAGCTGGAGCTTTTGAAGCTGGAGAAACAAGTATGGCAGTGGCTACAGGACCTGAAAGTGTAGGCCTAGGCTTATCAACTGGCACAGCTGAAGATCTTGGTCCTCTTGGGACTCTCTGAAAAGCATTTGTCGTATCTGTGTCCTCAGCATCTTCCTTGAGCTTCTCCACAGCAGTCTGGATCTCTGTGACCTTCACATCGAGATCATAGAACTTTGTCTCAATGATCCTTTCAAGGCTTACTTGATTCTGAGTCAAGTTGGCCAAAATCTTCTCAATCCTCAAAGTGGCCTCAAGCAGATAACTGAGCTGATCTTGCTTGGTCTTAGGAGATCCATAAACACTTGCTTGCTTGGCTGCCTTTCCTTGAGCAATCTTATCTTGGCCTTCAACTAAAGTAGGATGGGATGCATCCATGACAACTTCATTGTCCTCGAAATCTGCCCTAAGAGGTAGATGCCTTTTGTCAAGCAGATATGTCCCTTTCTCCAACCTAGAGTTGATAAGCATCTGAATATGAGGGGCATATCCACAAGACCTTTTCTGGTCTGCTGCTATCCTCTTGATTGTCTCCACAATCAGGCTCATGACCTTGAACTTCTCGGGAACATCAAACATATGGAGCAAATTGATGGAGTGACCTCGGATCATTCATGATCTCCTGACTTGGGCAAGAAAGTGTGCCTCAATATAGTGTTGATGGTGGTCAGTCCAGACAACAGATGATATATGGAGCCAAACTTGTGAGTCTTCAAATCTTTGTCAGGAATTGGCTTGTACATGTTTGCCATGGAGTCATGATCCTTCCTGGGCTTGGCATACACATCTGTGTCATTTTCATCTCCTTGGGGGCATTGATCAAACTTGCCCATTCAGCAACAGTTGACTGGTAGGTTCCTTCATTCATCCATACAATTCTACCATCTGGATAGAAATGAGTAGTGGAGTAGAATTGCATGATCATCTCATCATTCCATCTAGTTAGTTTATTTCCCACAAACTTGTCAACTCCATTTTGCCTGAAGCTTTCATGCACACCTGGAAAGAAATCAGCATGTTTTTCGATGTATTTCCAATCAACCCACTTCATGTCACAGACAATTGGCTTCTTGTCCAACAACACTGTCTCGTAGAAATCCTGATGTGCCTTGGTGTGAAATCTATAGTCCACATCAGTCTTTCTCCTTGTAGCATATGGATCGGTCTATCTCCATCGTCTCAGGCCTGTATCCTTTCTCAGTTTCATGTTTTCAGCAACAAGATGGGCATCATTATGATATGGAATTTTTGGCTTAAGTTTTTTGAGCATCATGGACTCATCATCATCTGAGGATTCTTGATCGTGATCTTCCTCTTCCTCTGGAACATCTGACACTCGGGCCTTATTCTTTTCAGCTGCTGGAATGTCTCTAGTGGACCTCTTGGGTGCATAAGCTTTGGGGGCAACTTTGGGCTTGGATGGAGCAGCCCTGGCTTTGATGGCACCCCCATCAGCTTCTGAGTCGTTAAAGCAGGTGCAACAGGCTCATCAGCATCATCATCATCTCTCATTGATGGCTTGCCAACTACTCTGGTTGTGGTCTTCCTAGCTCTCTTCTTAGATCTTTCTGGCTTATCATCTCTTGTTTCAAGAGTAAACACCATGGTTTCTTGAGTGGAGGCTCTGACTTTTAACATTGCAGCTCTCTTGGCAGGGGCCTTCTTGTTCAGACCAGGCTTGACAATCTAGCAGATTATTCTTTGTTGATAGCCTTCTTCTTTGAAGTGACCTCTTCAGCCACAAAATCTTCATCCACACTGTCAGAAGTTTTCTTCTTCGTTGACTTGGTAGCAGCCTTCGGCAGATTGCTTGGAGTGCTTCTGCTGCTCTCATAGTAGCTGCTATTGGTGGGACTAGAGCCCTCACTTAGTTGTGCCTGCTCCTTTGACCTGTTCTGACTGTCACTGCCCTCAGACATCTCTGAAACTGCAAGCTAACCCTGTGAATAGATATAGTTGAGGTAGATTGGATGAGCATCACAAAGTGCCGAGATTTTGCAAACAAATTAAGTCAAAAACTTAGTTTTAGGTTTCTACAGAAAGCATTTCGGAGCTACCAATTTGTTAAACCCAGTGGCACCGAAGAAACTTTTAGAGTCTAAATTGGTGAAATTGGTTAGACCGAGACACAGTTCGGTGACTTCGAGATTGTTAGGGTTTCACTGAGAGTTGAAGTCGGTACCGATTTGTAAGTTTCGGTCAGACCGAATGTTACAAGAGCAATGGCATAAGCCAAATCGGTGAGACCGATTTCTACAACCTAGTCGGTCCGAGATGAGTTCGGTGGAAACCTAAACCTTAAACCTTGAATCAAAACTAATGTATAAGGAGTTTTTGCTGGACAGGATGATCTCAAACGTGGTAAGAATCATGGCACTGACTTTGTGCTAAGAATCAGATTGAGAAAACACAAAGGGTCAAACTCATACCCTAACTCGGCGATGAGTTCGCTACGGCGACAACGGCGGCAGGGAATTCCCTTGACGGCGACGGAGACCAGCGGCATGAGGTCGCGGGCGATGAGAGGATGATCCGGAGACCTCGAGTCGGCAGAGCTGGATAGGCGCAGGCAAAAGGACTCGGAAAACTTTCCAAGGTTCGGCCCGTGGGTATATATATCCAGACTCTGTCGGTGTGACTGAGTGGAACGACTCGGTGACACCGAGATGCAAAACTGCTAGCAGTTACTGCAACTCGGTGAGACCGAATTGTTTTAATCGGTTGCACCGGGATTGAAAACTTAGATCAAATTAGTGAACTTGGTATGACTGAAAGGAAGAATCGGTCAGACCGAGATGCACTAAGAGGTTTTGGAAGTTTAAGTCTACGACGAATCGGTGACTCCGAGTGCTCCTCACTCAGAGGGTTCGAATCTGACTTGATCAAACTTTGTGATGTAGAATGAATAGAGTTTGAGACAAGAATATCATAGATAGCTAGAGGGAGTACTTAGGCAATCTTGTCCATCCATTTGGCAAAATAAGAAAGCCAAACAATCAAAGCAAGAAATGTATGTCCTTGAATGAGAAAAATATGCACTCAACATGCTCACATAATAAGATAGCAAATGAAATATGTGGCAAAGCATGCACAAACATTCTAGCATCTATCAAGTAGTTGGCGATGACTAGGTCATCTATATATGAGTATATTGACTTAGAGTCAAATGAAAACATTTGATCATAGGTCATACTCATCATTTAAGCTGAAGTGGGGTTACCACTTTTACATAAAGCATTGTTTTGTTCACATCATTAAAGATGTTTTAGCTCAATTATTAGAGTAAAGATCCCCCTAGATGTGATATCCCCCCTAAGAGGGCTGAACTAACCTTGGGTTTTGTGGATGATGACTTCATGTAGGTGTTGAAGTTGTAGATGCTCAATGTTGATGTAGAACATTTTGGAGCAATCCACTGGAGTGAGTTACACTTTCAATACCTACATGGGTTAGTCCCATAAGGAACATACAAAGAAATCCATGGACATAGAGTGAATTGCAGACAATATGATGTCCATGAAAGCATTAGGTTACCTTGTCACTTTTCTTACCAACAAGAGGGTTTGTGACTCCTTGAACTAGTGCAAAATCTGAAGGTTGATTGCCGATATGAATAAGAGTGAAGTATGTTGCCGGAGTTACCCTCAAGAACACTCTAGTTCTTCTTCTTCGGTATCCAAATCATCTTGATGGGAATCCTTGGAGTTGTAGATGTACTTGATGAAGTAGAACTTGACGTAGTCTTGGGAACCCACTTGACCAAGGCCTTAGGAGCTTCTTCAAATGCATCAATCTCTTCTTGAAGCGTGTCATTCCCTTTTAGCTTGTGGTCTTGTGGTGGAAGATCATCTTGGGCTTGTGTCCCCTTGAAGGAAGTAGGATCATACTTCTCTTGTTGAGGAACAAACTTTGTCTTGAGGTATTGATCTTCTTCCCACTCAACTCCATTGGCATTTAACTTTCGTTCAAAACCAACACCTTGATCCTTCCGGTGCCTTCCTTGCTTGCGTACAATTTCCTCGAATTGCTTACTCCCGGCAAGGCTCTTATAAACACCTTTCTCTATAATTCCCTTCAATAAGATATTTCTTGCTCAAGTGTAACTTGGCTATAAGAATCATTAGTGGAATCAAGAGAACTACTAGAAGTAACAACATTGGATTTATCACGATTATTGTTACTACTAGAGGAAGAATATTTATTGTTCTTATTGCTAGATTTTACTTGTGGCATATAGGTAGACAAGAGTAAACGCTTTGCAATGTAAGAAGAACTTTTCTTACGAAGATCATCATTGATTGCTTTTGAGAACTCATGTTCTTTCTCTAGATTTATCTTTTCAAAGCGTAACTTCTCATGAGTCCTCAAAAGTTCTCGGTGATCCTCTAAGGTAGTTTCATGAGCTAACTTAAGAGTGTTTAATTCTTTAGTTAGACGTTCAATCTCCTTCTTATTATTTTCATTCTTTTTATCTTGAATAGCATGATTAATAGCAATTTCATCATAGTTTTCATCACTATTGCTACCAACAAGTAAATCATCATCCCCTAGCAAGTCATCTTCATCACTATTGAAATCAAGATATTCGGGGTGTGATACCTTAGGGCCTTCAGACATGAAGCATCTTCCAATTCCTTCATTTGGTGAGTCAAATATGTCGTAGGAGTTGGATGACACAAGAGCAATTTCGGCAACACCTTCATCTTCAGTATATTCAGAGTCGGAGTAATAGCTTCTCTAAAAGTGGTTATCAGAGTCGGAACCGGATACCCATTCACCAACATGAGCTTGATTTCTTCGTCTTGTATAGCTCCTTGATGATTTGTCCTTCCTTTCGGAATCCTTGCTTCTACGAGAGGGTCTTCGTTCATAACGATCATCTGTACTCCTTCTCTCTCTTGGTGCTGAATCTTATCTTCTACTTCGCCTTTTGGGTGAGTCTTCTCTTCTCTTGTGAGGAGCCGTACACTCATTTGAATAGTGTTCGGGCTTCCCACAATTGTAGCAATTCCGATCATGACTAGAAGATCTTTTGTCATTGTAGGACCTCGATTTGTATTTTCTTTGTTTGCTTCTATTCTTGTAGAATTTGTTGAAATTCTTCACCATTAAGTTCAATTCTTCATTGAAGACTGGTTTATCATTTGATGATGTAGGAGCATCACATGAAGCTTTGCAAGTGCCACTAGACTTGTTGTGAAGCTCTTATTTATCCTTAAGTGACATCTCATGAGCAACAATTCTACCAATGACTTCCGTTGGCTTGAGATCTTTGTAATTGGCATCATTTGGATCAATGTGCACACGGTGTCATATTTTCCATCCAAGGTTCTTAGGATTTTCTTGATGATGAATCTATCGGTCATTTCTTCGCTTCCTAAGCCGGCAATCTCATTTGTGATGAGAGCTAGCCTAGAGTACATTTCAGCGACACCTTCACCATCCTTCATCTTGAACTTGTCAAGTTGACTTTCAAGCACATCCAACTTGGATTCCTTGACGAAGTCGGTACCTTCGTGCATATCAATCAAAGTATCTCAAATTTCCTTTGCATTCTCAAGACGACTGATTTTGTTGAATTCTTTGGGACACAATCCATTGAAGAGGATATCGCAAGCTTGAGCATTGTATTGCAACATCTTCAATTCTTCAGCGGTAGCTTCACGATTTGGTTCCTTCGCATCGAAGAATTCACCTTGCAAACCAATACACACAATAGCTCAAACGGCGGGGTCATGTCCAAGAATATACATTTTCATCTTATGCTTCCAACTAGCAAAATTAGTACCACCAAAGTAAGGACCTCTACGGTGGTAACTTCCCTCGCTAGATGCCATACTCTCCTAGGTTGTGAAAGCAAGGCTATGATCACCAATGCTATGGAAATCAAGGCAAATGGAGACCAAAGTTCTGATACCACTTGTAGGATGGAAAGTATGTCTAGAGGGGGGTGATTAGACTACTTGACCAAATAAAAACTTAAACTTTTCCCAATTTAAAGTTTTTGGCAGTTTTTAGCCATTTAGCACAAGTCAAGCAATCTTCTTACACATGCAATTATAGAGTTATGGCAGCGGAAAGTAAATCATTGCATATGAAGGTAAAGGGAGGGGTTGGAGAGTGCAAATGCAATTGGAGACATAGATGTTTTTGGCGTGGTTCCGATAGGTCCTGCTATCGTACATCCACGTTGATGGAGACTTCAACCCACGAAGGGTAACAGCTGTAGAAGGCCACGGAGGGCTCCACCCACAAAGGGTCCATGAAGAAGCAACCTTGTCTATCCCACCATGGCCATCGCCCACGAAGGACTTGCCTCACTAGGGTAGATCTTCACGAAGTAGGCGATCTCCTTGCCCTTACAAACTCCTTGGTTAAACTCCACAATCTTGTCGGAGGCTCCCAAGTGACACCTAACCAATCTAGGAGACACCACTCTCAAAAAGGTAATAAATGGTGTGTTGATGATGAACTCCTTGCTTTTGTGCTTCAAGTGATAGTCTCCCCGACACTCAACTCTCTCTCACAGATTTGGATATGGTGGAAAGAAGATTTGAGTGGGTAGCAACTTAGGGAAGGCTAGAGATCAAGATTCTTGTGGTTGGATTGGAATATCCTGGTCTCAACACATGAGCAGGTGTTCTCTCTCAGAAAATGAATAGTGGAAGTGTAGGCACGTTCTAATGGCTCTCTCACTGATGGAGAAGGGGTTGAGGGGTATATATAGCATCCACACAAAATCTAGCCGATACACACTTTTGACCCAACTCGATCAGACCGAATAAACAAACTCAGTCAGACCAAATAAACGAACTCGGTCAGACCAAATCAGTTCAAAATGTGAACATTAGATATCTCGGTGGGACCGATACTATCAACCCGGTGAGACCGACGCGTTAGGGTTAGGGCAAAACCTCAACTCAGTTTGACCAA
>LR738711.1:421667025-421698535 GCA_902687465.1 Secale cereale
GAGCAACTTGATAAAGGCTATATACGCGAATCCCTTAGTCCTTGTGTTGTTCCTATTATTCTACTGCTGAAAAAGGATGGCACACCTCCCGATGACACTCTGCAGCGAGCACGCCTCCCCGTCCGCCTGTGCGGCGGACTGCTCGCATGCGTCCCATCAACTCACGCATGCTCGCACGGCACACGGGTCGTGCGTCGGCATGTATATTGTTTTTCTATTTGGATGATTAATGTTGCTGCTTTATTGCTTAATCGAAGCATGGTACGTAACCATTGTTGGTCTAACGCTCACGGTTCGAATAAATAATCCGTTTGGGATATTGGTTCCCAATTATTAATGATCTCCCGTTTATAATTAGATAAAGATTACATCAAAACTGGTCTCAAATTTGACAAAAAAGTACAATGCCACTTTGTATTGCTGTCCATATGACAACACGATAAGTTTCATGAACTTCAAATAAGTTTTGGATGTACTAGAATTTAAAAATCAAGATTCTCAATGTTTGAAATTTGTTGTACGGGGAGTAAACATGCACCCAGTGAGACACATTTGTTTTTGCAATCCATTTAGGTGCACTGTCATGTGTGCATGTAGCTCAAATTTTATTTTTGCACATTATACCCATAGAAAATCAATCAATTAATGTACTAAAACATCTTAACGATCTGCGTGGTTTTTTCGAAATTAAAATGTCCCTCCTTTGGTAACATATGTTCATCGCGGGATAATTAATTTGACATGCATCGTAGTTGCGGTGGATTCACGGTGTGTGTGTGGGTGTGTGCGTTTGGGGGTAGCGGGTGGATCACAGTACACTACGAGTTGTGATCCACCGTGTGGGTTGGCCATTTTGTTAGGCAGGACGGTGCCACATCAGAGTCATGAAATCGTTATTTAACACATTACACAACCCTTTCATACATATATGTTTTGGCCACATGCAGTCGATGGTTGTCCTACACGATACTCGATACTTGCGTGTGACGCTTTCTGTGGGCCCGTGAGGTCGTCGTTCATCACTTTGACGAACAGACGATAGTGAGGTTAATTTGTCCAGCAAGGTAGAATATTTTTTGTTTGTGTTATTGTGACGCCCGGATATTTAAGCTACAGTGAACCCCTGCTAATGATGCCATGTCTCCTCAGTTACTGTTGATAACCTCGCGTTACCTCAAAACCGGTCCGAAATTCAAATTCGAAATAAAGGCAAACAACAAAAGTTTTGAAACATTAAAACTAAAATGTTCGGATTGTGGCAAATAATCCATACAAAATATTGGTGAATAAACCATACCTTTTTAAAATTCTTAAATAATATGAGATGAATAAAATAGCAGCAAAAACAATTATTTACATACCTTTTGTAAATAATAAAATGTCAAGCTAATTTATTTGAGAACTAGAGTTTTGTGACAATGGACTGAGTTGAAATACTAATTTAGATGCTACATGTATATTTCACTGAAACTAAAATTAATAGGAAACAAAACTAAAACAGAAAAAGTAATGTAAATAAAAAGAAAAAGGTAAAAGAAAAGAAAACAAAGGAAAGAGGCCCCCTACCCCCTGGCCTTAGCCCACCTGAGCGGCCTAGCCGGCCCAGCTTTCCCCTCGGTCGCCTTCCACCTCGCTACAGGGGAAGCCGACCGAGCGGGCGCGTGCTCCCGCCGAACACCGTCGCCGACAACGACGTGTGAGGGGATAAGGGCGCCCCTTCGGCGCCTCGGTCTCCCTTCCCCCATTATCACCGACACCCCCCTTTCCCCACTTTCTCCCTCTCTCGCTGGATCTGGATCGAGAGGGCCCGATCCCGACGCCCATGCTGGAGCTGCCGTGCCGTCGCTGCTCGCCGGACTGCTGCGTCCCCGTCCCCTCTTCCCCGAGCCCGCTGCCACTCCCCTACAGCCCGCCGTGAGCACCTCCCTCCTCTCTTCCCGTTCCAGCCGCGCCCACACATGCCGCGTCGCGCCCGTGCCCGAGGGCCAACCGATGTTGCCCCGCTGGAAGCTGCTGCTGCTCTGTCGTGCTGCTGCTCCGCGGCGCTTGCTCGACCGCGTCGTCCCCACCTCCTCTGCCCTGGCCGCCGCCGCACCGCATCGCCTGCCGCAGCCGTCCCTCGCCGTGCCGTCGCTGGCTACGCGCGCCGTGCTCACCAGCGCAGCCCCGACGCTCGCCAGCGCAGCCCCGACGTCCCTCTACCCTGCCCTCTATCCCCACCGGCGCCCCAGGCCCCGCGCGCCCGCTCGCCTCGCACCTCCGTCGCCGGTGCCCCTCGCCTATGTCGCCCCGACCGCCGCCGCCCCCAGCGCACTGCGCCGCGCCCGCCGGCGACCACGGCGCCCAGCGCCGGCGCCGCGACGGTTTCCCTGGCGCACCCGTTCGGGCGAGTGCCCGCATCACCGCTAGCCCGTCGCCCGTTTTGGCCTTTGGGCCTATGGCAAACGGGGCCCAGCCCCAGAACGGTATTATAAAAAAAGGAGAAGGATAAAGAAAAAAGATATATAATAAAAATAATTAAAAATATTAATAAATAATAAGAGGTTTAATTAATTAATTACTTAATTAACTTAATTAATTCTGTTTAGAATAACCAAAACACTAATTAACTTAATTAACTGTTAATTATCTAAACAGTCAATGACAGGTGAGACCCACTGGCCAGGTTGACCAGTCAACCATGCTGACGTTAGCATGATGTCATGCTGATGTCATAAATCCTTTTTAGAATTAATTTAATTAATATTAAATTCTAGAAATTAATAAAAACTTTAGAAAGTCATATCTTTTAAACCGTAACTCGGATGAAAATACTTTGTACATGAAAGTTGCTCAAAACGACGAGACAAATCCGAAAACGCGGTCCGCTCGTCCGCCACACACCTCTTTCATACTGAACCTGCAACTTTCCCCCTCCGTTTCATCAGTCCGAAAACGTCAAACACCGGGAATACTTTCCCGGATGTTTCCCCCCTTCGCCGGTATCACCTATCCCTGCGTTAGCTCACGTCTGGCGCCGCGTATCGCCTTGTTATATTTTGTGATGCTATTGTTTGCTCTGTTATTTATTTTTTCCCCTTCGTTGCTTCTTTTCGGTAGACTCCGATACTTTGATAGACCCCGAGACCATTGGTGCTTCGGTGTTCGACTACAACTACGCTTCTGAAGATTCCTTTCGTCCGCAGAGCTTCCAGGCAAGCCCCCCCTTGATCACCAGATATCGCCCATTCTCCTCTCTCTTATTCTTGCATTAGATTTGCTACTGTTGATGATTCGATAGCTCCTATTCTGTTGCATAGCCTGTCATTGTTGCTACCACTGTTGATACCTTACCTGCCATCCTAATGCTTAGTATAGGATTCTAGTATTCCATCAGTGGCCCTACATTCTTGTCCGTCTGCCATGCTATACTATCGGGCCGTGATCACTCGGGTGGTGATCATGGGTATATACTATATACATACTTTAGATACACATGATGATGATTCGGAGATGGGGGCTGAAGGGGCAGGTGGTTCCACACAGGTAGTGGTGGGCCTGGGTTCCGGCAGCCCCCTGATGGTTACTTTGTGGCGGAGCGGCAGGGCAGGTTGCGACCACCTAGGAGACAGGTGGGTCTGGCCCTGGTCGTTGTCCGCGGTTATTTCATAATAACACGTTTACGAGATCTTGGTATTTGATCTGAGTCTGGCCATTGGCCTATACGCACTAACCAGCTACGTGGGAATAGTTATGGGCACTCGACGTCGTGGTATCAGCCGAAGCCTTCTTGACGTCAGCGACTGAGCGGCGCGCGCCAGGTTGGACCGCGTAACGTAACTTCCTTAGTAATGGAAGTTGCTAGGTCTGCTCATCGGCCGCCCTCACAACGTGCAGGTGTGCATTGGGCGATGGGCCCAGACCCCCGTGCGCTTAGGGTTTAGACCGGCGTGCTGACCTCTCTGTTGTGCTTAGGTAGTGTAATGCCTAGGATGGGACTATATCTCCTACGTGTCGAGGCACGACTTAAAGATATAAGCCCATTCTGGAATGATCGCAAGTTTGGTACCTTTGCACATCTCATGTAAAAATAGGGATGGAAAACTGAAAAGATAGTTGGCTTACACTCGCCACTTCACACAATACATTACATGAGCAAAACATCATTCAAAACATCACAACCCATCTAAGGGTAAGATCGAAAAGAAAGATACCAAACATAACGTTAAACCACAGGTCTAGATCGAATCATAGTAGAAACCACTACTGATCGTCGAAAAACGTCACAAGCGTACGGCCAAACTCTTCATCGAGCTCCCAGTGAAGTACTTGAACCAGCTCCTGCTTCATTCTCGGCTGAACCTGCATCTGGTGTTGTAGTATCTGTGAGCCACGAGGACTCAGCAATCCCATAACCATGGGTATCAAGACTAGCAAAGCTTTATGGGTAGGAAGAGGTAGAGTGGTGAGGTTGCAGCAGCGGCTAAGCATAATATGGTGGCTAACTTACGAGTACCAGAATAAGATGAGCATCTACGCAAACGGTCGCAAAAGTAGTGATCGCTAAAGATCCTAAACTACATACGAGTCAAACATAACCCCACCATGTTCTCTTCTCAAAGTGAAAAGAGACAGCCACTGTTACTCACACAGTTGTGTGTTTTACTTCGGATTCTCTGTCAAGTTTTCTACAACCGGACATTAACAAATTCCAATCTGCCACATAACCGCGGGCACGGCTTTCGAAAGATCATAACCCTGCAGGGGTGTTCCAACTTAGCCCATCACAAGCTCTCACGATTAGCTGAAGTGATAAATATAATATCATCACCCCTTATCTTAGGGAAAATCCGATCAGGCTCGGCATCCCGGTAGCACAAGACATTTCGACAATAGTAAAACAAGTCCTGCAAGACCTCCCGGCGTGCCGACACCTTGATAGTAGCCGCGCGTATCTTGTCTCAGGCCACGTCCGGATGAGCAATACGTACAGCAACCGAAGACCCCAGATAACTGGGTGGCACCGCAAGTGGCTCTAGTTTGGGACCAACACCATCAGCACTGGCCCCCCCTGTTATGTAGAATTAAGAACCCGAGGGTGCGACCCCCTATGCAATTTTAATTAATTAATTAAGTTGTTATTATGAGGCAAATTAAAACCAATGTTGGGCCTTGCTGGAGGAGTTTTATTCAAAGTCGAACTGTCAAGGGGTCCCCATCCACCCATCATGTTAGGAACGCAAAATCAAGGAACATAATGCCGGTTTATCAGCGCCTAAGGTGGCATGAGTGGAACAAAACACCGAGCAAAAGGCCAAGCCTTCCACCCATGCCCAGTATATAGGTGTGTTAATATTGATAATAGATATTGTGATATAACAACAACATGTTCCCTCCTGGAACGAACTTCATCTTCTGTCGGTGTACTAAGGTAGGGGTACCTCAGTACCCCAACTTGTGCACGGGCAGTAGCAGCTTCCCGCGGCAGGGCCTACCACGCGCTTACCGGAGACCTTCCTGCTCCATATAAAACCATTCAAAAACAAAGTATACAAGACAGAAGATCAAGACCCCGGCGAGTGGAGCTTGCCGCGAAGGCCGTTCCAGGCTCAAGATTACCTCACTCACACAAGGCCCTGGCAAGAGGAGCTTGCCAGGAAGACTAGAAGATTACGTTACAGAAGACATGCCTCGGCGCGACGTGCACCCCGGCAGGGCCCGGAGAGCGACAAGCTTCAGAGCCCGACAAGCTCCCGGGCCCGGCAAGGTCAAGACCCCGGCAAGGTGCTTGCCGGGAGAGTTGTGCTGTGTGCCCACGCTCCAGCTCATCGAACCACGCGTCGCCCTGGGGCCGTTCCAGGGACGCGTGGCGGATGGCCGTGCAGCCTGGGGGACACGGTGGTACTCCACGGTGGTAAAGCCATCGCCGTGGCAAACGGAGACGCAAGGGCGGGCGCTTTTGGGGTCGACGGCGACGGGCATTAAATGCTCTTGTCCCCCACTGTCAAAGTAGGTAGCGACCACTGTTCACGCACTGTTGCTCCACTATTCCCGCACTGTTACAACTACCACCACTTTTACATTTTTACCCTTTCTCCCACGTTGACACCTGTCGGTGACCCCTTGCACTATAAAAGGAGGCCCATGCACAACGTAGAAGGGGTTCGGAACCTAGATCACTCATACGCTCGGTGTAGCTAGTTCTTCAAGCTCTCGAGCTCCAACACTCAATACAATCAAGCAGGAGTAGGGTTTTACGCGTCCATCGCGGCCCGAACCTGGGTAAACTGCCTGCGTGATCTCCACGATCTGCACGTTGTGCTCCCTCGGCCCTCTTACCGCACGAACAAGGGGCTCCGGTCCCATAGGTGCTCATGGTGGACAGTTTCCCCCGACATCTTTGGCGCGCCAGGTAGGGGGCGTCGAGGTTGTGCGAACCTGATCCGGCGTTCACGCGGGCGCATTCTTCATCAACCTCTCCAGTTTCATCAGCAACCTCATCAGCAACTGCGCCATGGCCCCGAAGAAGAAGGCTTCGGAGGTCGCAGGCCCGTCTGCGTCTCATCCGCCGCCACCGGAACCAACGGTGGGCGGGGGAGACGCCGTCGGAAGGGTGGTCGCCGGCGAGGAAACTCGCGGCGCCACCAAATCCAAAGACAAGACGGACGACCGAGCCTCGGTCTCCGTGGACGCGCCGCGTCCATCTCAGCAAACGACAACCCAGCAGCGCCATGCCACAGGAGGTGGCATCCGCTTGCTGGGCCAAGGGCAAACCGGAGGCTCGCGGGACGCTCCGGGCCATCGTCCTGGCACGAGCAAGGCGCGGTCGCCGGGGCGGGACCCTGCTCCTTCTAACGCTGTTAGGAGTCCGAGCATATCCCGCTCCTCGCACCGCTCGCCCCCGCTCCCCTCCACTCCAGCAGAAGCGCTCGCAAGGGCGCAACTGCTCCTCGACTTCCCTCCAGCGGCAGACAAAGCCGAAGACTGGAGGGCAACCATTCAGAGCTTGATCGCCTTCGCCAACAACGACTCTCCACAGCAGCCGGCGACCTCGCGGCCGCGGCAAGTCGAGAAGACGAAGGCCGACGGCGACAAGACCGCCGGGGGTGCAACCACCGTGCACTCCCCGCCGCAGAAGCAGAAGACGCCGCCCCGACGGAACAACGCCGACGACGGCTCCACGGCGTCGTCGGATCCGCGGGCTCGTCGGGACCAGCGCCAGGTCCTTGACGACCGGCGACAAGAAGACGCTCGAACGACGATCGAGCGCCGCCGAGAAGCTCGGCGACAATCAGATAAGCGAGCTGGAGCCGCTGTCGACATGCGCGCGCCCGGTGAACCAGGCGACTTGCCGTACGCGGCGGGTTGCCCTGCGTTTACCCGCGAGCTGCGGCGCGTCCAGTGGCCCAGCATGAAGAACGTCAAGCCCGACGTACCGGAGAAGTACGACGGCAAGACGCACCCCTCGGAATTCCTCAGCATTTACACCATCGCGGTGCAGGCTGCCGGGGGGCGCGACGAGAAGATTTTGGCGAACTACTTCCCGCTCGTGCTAAAGCCGAACGTTCGTTCGTGGCTTATGCACTTGCCGAAGGCTCCATTTCTTCTTGGGCGGATCTTTGCCATCAGTTTGTTGGCGCCTTCACGGGCGGCCACAAACCCCACGGCCAGGAGAGCGATCTCCACATTCTGGCCCAGAAGGAGGGAGAACCCCTGCGCAAGTACATCCAACGCTTCAGTCGAGTGCAGCACAACATCCCCGACGTCCACCCTGCCGCGGTTATCAGTGCGTTCCACCAGAACGTACGTAACCGCCGCATGCGTGAGGAGATGGCCATGACCAAGATACGGGATGTCAGCGAGCTCTATGCTCTGGCTGACAAGTGCGCGCGCGCCGAAGAGGGGAGGAGACTCCCCGGAGAGGATACTGGCGCAGGGGGAAGCAACAGCGACGACGCCGCCCCGGCAAAGAAGAGCCGGCGGCGGAACAATAGAAGGAAGAACAAGAAGGAGGTGCTTGCCGTTGAGAAGTCCAGCAAGGAGGCTCCCGCCAAGCAAACACAGGCTGGCGGCTCCGGCAAGGAGCCTGCCCCTGTAGCGGCAGCCGACAAGCAGGACGGCTCCGACAAGCAATACTGCAAGATCCACCGCACCAAGGGCCACGACCTCTCCAACTGCAAACGCATCGAGTACCTCGTCGAGCAGCAGAAAGCTGAGTACGAGAGGCGCGACAAGGAGAAGGCCCAAGGTGGCGGAGGAGAACCAAGCAAGAAGCGGCCATTTAATGGCCGGGGAGGACGCCGCGGCAAGGCCAAGCAGCGGCAAGGTGACCGGCCTCCCCGGGGCCGCGACAAGGACAAAGAAGACGACGACGACGACATGGAGGATGAAGATAACATCGAGCAGGAGTTCCAGAAGGCCACGGAGGTCCTGTGCGTCGACGGTGGCGCCTCTCTGCACACCTCCCACCGCCAACTCAAGCAGTGGGTGCGCGAGGTGAATGCAGCAGAGCCGCCCGTGGAGTCGCGCAGGCTCCTCAAATGGTCCAGCACGCCCATCATTTTTTATCTTGAGGATCACCCTGACCGCACTACTGCGGTCGGGTGCTTGCCGATGCTGGTCTCGCCCACCATCCGCAACCTCAAGGTCACCAAAATGTTGGTTGACGGCGGGGCCGGGCTGAACTTGATCTCCTCTGCTGTGATCAAGAAACTCCAAATCCCAGATGGCGAGCTCGAAGAAACCGGTTCTTTCCAAGGAATCAACCCGGGAAGGAGCAAGCCCAAGGGGAAGATAACTCTGCCGGTGACCTTTGGCGGGGAGCTCAACTTCAGAACTGAGCGCATCACATTTGACGTCGCCGATATACCATTACCATATAATGGGATACTCGGCCGTCCCGCCCTCGCCAAGTTCATGGCAGCTTCCCACTACGCCTACAACGTACTCAAGATGCCGGGGCCGATAAGCGTCATCACTGTCCATGGCGACAAGAAAGATGCGCTTGTCTGCGCCGACAAGATCTACCGGGACGCAGCAGCCGCAGCAGAGAAGGACACACTTGCCGCTGAAGCTCCCGGGGGGAAGAAGACGAAGACCAAGTCCGACAAGTGCTCTGGGGCCCACTCCGGCAACCGCACCTCTTCGGAGTGCTGCGCTGCCGTCGAGGACGTTCCATCGAGCTCCACCGGCAAGTGTAAGAAGGGGATGGCCGCTCCACCGGCAACCAAGAAGGTGTCCGCCAACGAGGACGGCACTGGTGGTACGTTCACCATCAGTGCCATGCTTGACAGCAAATAGGAAAGCGCGCTCGTTGCCTTCCTGCGGGCGAATGTCGATGTGTTTGCCTGGCAGCCATCTGACATCCCCGGTGTTCCCAGGAAGGTAATTGAGCACAAGCTTGCTGTTTGTCCTCATGCACGGCCCGTCAAGCAGAAGGTGAGGAAGCAAGCCGTGGAGCGCCAAGAATTCATTGCTGAAGAAATCAAGAAGCTAGAGGCAGCAGGCCTAGTTAGAGGTGTGATCCATCCGACGTGGTTGGCAAACCCAGTCGTCGTGCGCAAGGCCAATGGGAAGTGGAGACTGTGTATAGACTTCACCGATGTGAATAAAGCATGTCCCAAGGATCCATTTCCCTTCCCGCGCATTGATCAGATCGTTGACTCCACTGCCGGATATGAGCTACTCTCTTTTCTTGATGCATATTCAGGCTACCACCAGATCTTTATGGCCAAAGAAGATGAAGAGAAGACTGCATTTATCACTCCATGTGGCACTTATTGCTTCATACGCATGCCATTTGGACTGAAGAATGCAGGATCAACATTTGCAAGGGTAGTGCACACTGCTTTCGAGCCACAGATCCACAGAAATGTAGAGGCTTACATGGATGGCATCGTGGTGAAGAGCAAGAGCAAGGATACCCTGGTCCAAGATTTGGAAGAGACATTTCAGAACCTGCGCAAGATCCAGCTCAAGTTGAACCCCGAGAAGTGCGTCTTTGGAGTCCCCTCCGGCAAGCTTCTCGGGTTCTTTGTGTCACAGAGGGGGATTGAAGCTAACCCCGACAAGATTAAAGCCATTGAGCAGATCGAAGCCCCGAAGCGCGTCAAGGATGTCAGAAGGCTTGCAGGTTGTGTGGCTGCCCTCAGTAGGTTCATTTCGAAGTCTGCAGAACGCGCCCTACCTTTCTTCAAAATCTTGAAGAAGGCAGGTCCCATGAAGTGGACTCCGAAAGCGGAGGCAGCGCTGCAAGATTTGAAACGGTACCTATCCTCCACTCCAACACTTGTCGCACCTAGACCACAAGAAAAGTTGCTGCTATACCTAGCGGCAACCAACCAGGTGGTTAGTGCTGCGTTAGTAGCGGAGAGGGAGGCCGACGAGGAGTCCGCACCACCGGCAAGCGAATCCAGCGACAAGCAGGGGGCTGCTCCGACAAGCTCTGGCCCCGACAAGGCCAACTCTGCGCAGGAATGGGAAGAAGTGCGGAAGAAGATGGTGCAGCGCCCAGTGTATTTTGTAAGTTCCCTCTTGCAGGGGGCTAGATCAAGATACTCTGGGGTGCAGAAGTTGCTTTTCGGCCTCCTCATGGCCTCGAGAAAGCTGTGCCATTACTTCCAGGCACATGAGATAACAGTGGTCACTCGCTTTCCGCTGAAGAGGATATTGCGCAATCCAGAAGCAACAGGCAGGATCGTTGAGTGGGCACTGGAGCTGTCGAGCTTTGGACTCAAGTTTGAAAGTACCTCAACCATACAGAGTCGAGCTTTGGCAGAATTCATAGCTGAATGGACCCCGACGCCCGATGAGGAAATTCCAGAAACAAGTGCACCCGTACAAGAAGCAACAAGTGAATGGGTAATGTACTTTGATGGTGCCTTCTCACTGCAAGGCGCCGGTGCCGGCGTGGTACTCATCGCGCCCACCGGAGAGCACCTCAAGTATGTTATCCAGATGCACTTTCCCAGGGAGCAAGCAACAAACAACACTGCTGAATATGAAGGCTTGCTCGCCGGCCTCAGGATTGCGGCCGAACTTGGGATCAGAAAGCTGATTGTGCGGGGAGATTCTCAGTTGGTGGTCCGACAAGTTAACAAGAGTTACCAGAGCCCTTTGATGGAAGCTTATGTAGATGAAGTGAGGAAGCTTGAAGAGCACTTTGAAGGTCTGCAAATGGAGCACGTCCCGAGAGCTCACAATGACATTGCAGATGGCCTTTCAAAGTGTGCTTCGATGAAGTTACCTGTGGAACCAGGGACCTTCTTACTCAAGCTGACTCAACCATCCGTTACGCCATCAATTGGACAGTTCAAGAAGAGAAAGTTGGTCTCCGGCGACTACTTGCCGGCGGATCTTCCTGAAACCGCCGCCAAGGTCCCCAAGATCAACGATCAGAACGCTGAGGAACAGTCTGCTCCTGCAGATCCGAGGATCTGTGCAGTTGAAGCAAGTGTTCCCGACAAGCCTTGCCCCGGCGAGCTTGCCGGGGGACCATCAGCTCCGGCGGAACCAGAGGTTCTTGCCGTAGAAGCTGAGGTCCCCGCAGCGGCCCTCATGCCTTTAGTCCTTGCCATTGAGCCACGAGCTCCGGCATGGGCGCAGCAGATCGTCCGTTTTCTGCAAACTGGAGAACTTCCCGACGACCCAGAAGAAATAGAGAAGATAACCAGGCAGTCAAGTATGTACCAGTTCGTAGACAATGAGCTGTACAGAAGAAGGCTCAATGGTGTCAGGTTGAAGTGCATCTCTAGGGAAGATGGACAGAAGCTGTTGGCAGAAATACACGGAGGCATATGCGGCCACCACATTGGCGCAAGGGCGCTTGCCGGGAAAGCTTTCCGGCAAGGGTTCTTCTGGCAAGAAGCCCTCCAAGATGCAACTGCACTAGTAACCAAGTGTGAAGCGTGCCAGTTCCATGCAAAACAAATTCATCAGCCAGCTCAAGCTCTCCGGACGATTCCTTTGTCCTGGCCCTTCTCGGTCTGGGGGCTCGATATCCTCGGCCCCTTCCCCCGAGCTGTCGGGGGCTTTGAGTACTTGTACGTCGCGATCGACAAGTTCACAAAGTGGCCAGAAGTGGAACCAGTGAGAAAGGTGACAGCACAGTCAGCGGTCAGGTTCTTCAGGTCGATTGTTTGCCGTTTCGGAATCCCTAACAGGATCATCACCGACAACGGTACACAATTTACTAGTCGCACCTTCATGCAGTACGTCCAAGACCTTGGCGCCAAGGTCTGTTTCGCTTCTGTTGCTCACCCGAGGAGCAACGGTCAAGCGGAGAGGGCCAATGCTGAAGTGCTGCGCGGACTCAAGACAAGGACCTTTGACAGGCTGCGCAGGTGCGGAAGAAACTGGATAGAGGAGCTACCGCGGCTCTTTGGTCAATCAGAACGACACCAAGTCGAGCCACCGGACAGACACCCTTTGCTCTAGTCTATGGGGCAGAGGCAGTTCTCCCCACGGAACTCGTATACGGATCTCCTCGAGTACTCGCTTATGATGAGCTTGAGAAAGAGCAACTGCGACAAGATGATGCATTGCTCCTCGAGGAGGGACGTCTCCAGGCTGCTGTACGAGCTGCTCGATACCAGCAAGCCTTGCGCCGCTATCATAGCCGCAAGGTCAAGGCCAGGAGTCTCGAGGAAGGCGACCTTGTTCTTCGGCGCGTTCAATCCGCCAAGAATTCCAACAAGTTGACGCCGAAGTGGGAAGGCCCTTATCGGGTGAGACAAGTCACAAGGCCCGGCGCTGTCCGCCTTGAGACCGAAGAAGGCTTACCGGTGAGCAACTCCTGGAACATAGAGCATCTTCGCAAGTTTCACCCATAAGGCGCGGTTGCCGTGATCCGCTCCGGCAACCACCTTTTGTACAAGCTTTGCCGCTGTTGCATGTAACCCTTTGTACAAAGCCGGGCGCAGATCCCGTGCATCAGTAAAGCTTTTGTGTTCTGCGCTATTTGCCTTTTACATGCTTTTCTTTGCTATTTGCATGTGTTATTTGGCATCTTGTGCAACATACATATCCGGTAAGCATTGGCACGCCGAAAGGCCAT
The DNA here is from genome assembly GCA_902687465.1 of Secale cereale. Classification (NCBI taxonomy): domain Eukaryota; kingdom Viridiplantae; phylum Streptophyta; class Magnoliopsida; order Poales; family Poaceae; genus Secale; species Secale cereale. Next base: position 421,680,059 of record LR738711.1, read on the forward strand.
ATACTTGTTTCCCTCTTCTTTTTCCTTGCCTCTTAAGCAGAAGGAATGTTCCTCGCACACAAGTTTGCCGGGGGGGAAGGAGATGGAAGAGGAACCAAGTGCTGTTCAAGAAAGAGAAGTCTTACCGAGAAGCAAGATATGAAGGCTAAGTTATTAGAATTTGAGCAGTTCAAATTTTTAATTTTTAGTTGTCTTCCTTGAACAATCACACTTTGTATGGGAAACCTGTGCGCGGAGGAACCTACCCGTGGCTAGCCGCACCCTTGTCTTGTTTTCGAGTACGCTCAACGACTTAAGTGAGCTGCGACAAGTGTCGCGCCCTTGGTTCGTTTTCGAGTTCACTCAACAAGCTGAGTGCGTTGCGACTAGCTGCGGCAAGGTTGCTTGCCGGCAAGGCCTTGGCCAGCAGGCTGCTCAGAGTCCAGCACTCAGCGCTCGCGACAAAGGACCCTTGCCGGCAAGCTCCCTGGAGGCGTAGGGTGAAAAACATACAAAGTAAATGACCGAGACAAGGAAGATAACATTGCACTGATTGATCAAAATAAGATAAATATCTTACAAAGGATAACTTGTCGCAATGATTAATGAGTTCATAACACCCTATGCAGCAACAAAAGAGATAAAGGAAAAGGAGGCCTAATCTACGCGGTCGCCCTCAATCCTGGAGATTTTGTTCACTTTGGCGATGATGTGGGCGACCTGCGCCTTCAGCGCCTCCGTGTTCGCGTCGGCTGGCAAGCTGCGGAGAACGTTGGTGAGGTTTATACCGGGATTGCGGTATACAATCTTCGTCAGAACGCGCTCCAAGGTTCCCGCGCAGAGCTGGCGCGACTCCTCGGCCAGTTGCGCGGGGAGCTTCTTCCGAAGACCTGCAAGAGCCGGCGCGATCCCCCTGAAGAAGAGGCTGAGCTTGGCGCTGTGGGGGAGGTTTGGATCCGGAGAGTATATAAGATGCTCGACCTTCAGCGCCAGCAGCTCCTGGTCGATGTTGGATGCAGAGGCCACCAAGTCGTCGGTCCACACCTCAACGGTCCGGCGGAAGTTTTCAGCCGCAGTGGTGGCGCTCTCCACCAAGCCTCGCTCCCTGCGGAGCTCTTCCTTCAGCTTGGTTTCCCGGTCCCGGATGGCGTCGAGCGAGTCCTTCAACGTGGTAACCATCAGCTCCAGATCCTCAATTGAATCCTTGGCGGCCTTCAGCTCGTCGCCCTGCTTGGAGAGGCGCACCTGGAGTTCGGAGTTGGTGTGGGCGTCCTTCTCGCGCTCTGTGTTGAGCGCGGTGACCCTCTCCACGCTCGCCTTCAGTGACTCCTCCAGTTGCGCAACCTTGGCCGCGAGCTCCTCCTTGGCGGTCTCCGCGGTAGCCGCGGCGGCTTTCGCCTCCTTCAACTCTCCGCCAAGGGCCTGCTCCCGAGCGGCAAGGTCTTCCTCGTGGGAGTCGAGGTTGACTTTCCGTTGGGCGAGCTCTCCCTCTCGCCGGGACAGCTCCTCTCCGGCGAGTCGCTGCTGCTCTTCGGCTTCGGCTTTCTCCAGGAGCCACTCCTGGTACTCCCCGGCGAGCCTCACGCGCTCCTCCGCCACATCGCGGAGGGCAGCCTGGTTGGCGGCGCGGAGCTCTGCCGCGCGCTTCTCCATCTCAACGGCGGCCTTGGCGGCAAGGGCCTCCCGAGACGCAAGCTTCGCCTGCCTGGCCCGGTAAAGGGCCAGGAGCTGATGAAGCAGCTTCTCCTCCTCGGGCCCGTCGCTTCCGCCGGGCGCCTCGACGATCTTCAGACCCGCGGAGGCGAGGACCTCTCCATCAAAGGCCTCGCCCTCCGCGGGGGCTCGCGATGAAGAACCCCACGGCACCTGGATGTAAATGCCATTGGGGGCCTCAAGATAATAGGCAGACGGCTTCTTCTCGGTGGAGGGGTCGGCGACCGGCACAGCGCTCGACGCTCCTGCCGCCTCCGGGCCGGCAGTATGGCCGCCGTCCCCCTCCCCGTCCGCCGCGTCTGCGGCCGGAGCGGTCTCCTCCGCAGATGGCTCGGCGGCTCCCGCTGTGTCCTCAGCGACAGGGGCGTTGCTGCCGACGCCCTGCGCGTCCTCCTCCACGACGATGGTTTCCGTCTCCATCTGTTCCGGGGGAGGAGGATCTAGAAGAAGAAGAAAAAGTAAGAGAAGTTCAAGCAAATATCCAAAAAGAGACGAATCCAAGAAGACAAAATTACAGAACTTACCTTGACGGACGTCGTCGGTGGCGGGCTCCCTCGCCGGGGAGCTCTGCCTTGGCGGAGTGGCCGCCCTCGCCGGGCTACTCGCCCTTGGCGGGGTACTCGCCCTTGGCGGAGTACCCGCCCTTGGCGGAGTGCTCTCCCTTGCCGGAGAGTTCGCCCTTGGCGGGGACGGCGGGGCCTGCGGCTCCTCGGGAGCGACCTCCGGATGCTCCTGTGGTTGTGGCTCCACCTCTGCACAAGACAATCAAGACAAGACAAAAACATCAAGATATTAGCACAAGACAAAATCCTCAAAGCGCGCCCGATGAGCGGAAGTATGGACCCCAGACTTACGCTGGGGGCTGCGCTGGGGGCTGCTCCTCGGAGCAGCGCTCGGGTCCAGCAGGCTCGTCTCTGGCGCGTCCCCAGTCGCCGCGACGGGCGAGTCATCCGCGACCTCGACAACGGGAACCTTGGCCTTCTTCGCCACTCGCTGGGCCAGGGTCCTGGGATCAAAGCAAAAAGCAAGATCAGAATCAACAAGAATCAAGATAATGTTAAAGAAGATGCAAAACCTCAAGTTCTTACTCCTGTTCCTCGTCGTCGTCGTCGTCGCTCAGGGCGGAGAAATCGAACGCCACCTGCGGCGCGTCCGCGCGAGGAGCAGGAGGCGAAGACTCCCTCGGGCGCTTGGCGGTCCCCGGGGCTGGGGGCTGCGAGGCCCCGGCCCCTGTGGGCGCCGAGACCCGGGGAGCGGGCGGAGCAGCCGCTCCGCTCTGCGAAGACCCTCCTCCGCTTGGCGCTGACGTGCGGGGCGCCCCCGCCGTGGCCTGTGTGCGGGTCGCCCCCGCCGTGGTTGGTGCGCCGGGCGCCCCCGTCCCAGCTTGGCTCCCCCGGGTAGCTCGCGCCGCCCGGCGAGCTGGTTGTTTCCGGGGCGCCTGCGCCCTCGTCCCCGTCATCGCCTTGCGGAGACGTTTTAGCGGAGACCGCTTGGGACTTGCCCGAGGCGGGGAGGTCTCCGATGACGAGGAGACGTCGTCGGCATAGAGCCCCAGAGACCCGTCGGAGTCCTCGTCGGCCCCGGCGTCCTCCTCCTCCTCCTCCTCCTCGGATGGCTTGCTGGGCCCAGCGCCCTGCCCTGCGGCCATCTTCCCTCCGGCGCCTCCGCCCGCTCCGGCGCCTCCGCTCCCTGCGGCGCCTCTGTTTCCTCCGGCGGCGCTGCCTCTCGCCGCGGCCTCGGTCAGAATTCCGGGGATCCCAGAGTGCCTCAAAGAGGGGACCCCGGCAAGCTCGTCGGGAGGAAGCTGCAGTATTCTTCGGATCTCCGCCTCCTCTGCTTGGCTGGACGCATCCGCAGCCTCTGCCTCGTCGGGCGTAAAGCCAAACTCTCCTGCCGCTGCGGCTGCAGCGGCCTCTTCAACCCGAGAAGCTATATAAGCTATCTCCTGATCGGTGGTGTCCCGTGTGAGCCCCTTGATCTCATCCTTGTTCTTCGCCACCTCCACCAGGTTGTCGAAGAAGCTTATGATGTCTGATGACTTGGGCGGAATCCATGTGCGGTCCACGCCATGCGAGTCACATGCGTGCATCATGGCGCGAAGAGGATCCCGGGCCGTGCTGTTGCAGAGGGGCACCACTCCCCGGGGAGCTCTGAACCACTCTGGGTGGGCCGGGGCGTGCTTAAAGAGTTCCCGGACCATCCCCTTCAGCTCCAGCGATGTGAAGTTGAAGTTTAGCCCTGGGCGCAGCCTCATTATATCCGCCGCGTTGCCGTACTCCCATGCTGGCCTTTTCCTATCCTGTAGAGGGGCAATGCGGCGGCGGAGGAAATCTGCTCCTACTTCTCCGACAGACAACTTAGCTACCCGGAGACGAAGAATCCGGACGAGGGCGACGTTGAGCTTGATGTCGTCCGAATCCAGCTCGCTCCAGTCCCTGCCGCGCACGATGGCTGTTGTGCGCGGCGCAGTGAAGGGTTGCGGCTCGTCCTCATCTATCCAACACCAGTCCGCACGCCACTCCTCCCACTTGCCGCGGAGCTCCCCAGGCAAGTAGGACTCCTTCTTGTTCAAGCGGAAGACCCAAGAAATTCCCCCGGAGAGGGGAGCGCCGACTTCTACTCTAGGGGTGAAGAAGTGCCTAAACAGCGCTACGTTCGGGTAGATCCCAATATAGTTTTCGCACAGATGTGCGAAAACCGCCATCGTGAGGATGGCGTTGGGGGTGAAGTCAAGAAGGTGGAGGCCGTAGGTGTGCATGATATCGCAGAAGAAATCGGAAAAAGCGGGACAAAGGCCGCAATGAAAGAAAGCTGCGAAGAACAAGTACCCGCCGGGATAATTGTCCTTGGCGGCGGCGGGATAGGCTCTGGTCCGAGGGTGCGCCTTGGTCTCCTTGGCCCAGAACAAGTAGTACTTGTTCCAGAGCTCCCGCGCGCTGAGCCTCGGCGAGAAGACGACGTTTCGCTTCCGCAGCAGAGCAAGCCTCGCCGCCTGGTCAGATTCCTCCTTCTTGGCCTTCTCCGCCTTCGCCTTCTCGGTCTTCGGGGCCATGGCGGAGGCGGCGAGGGAAGGGGGACGAAGAGTCCGGCGGCGCCGCAGATGCGGAAGACGGCGGAGGAGGTGTGGAGGCGGAGCGCAAGGGGGAATCTCTGGAGATGGAAGAAGAGGCAATGAAGGCGTAGGAGGGGAACTGCTCCTGCTTCCTCTGCTTTTATGGGGAAGTGGGGGACGTTTCGCTCTTTCCATTAAAAGAACGTGGCCACGTCCCATCCCACGACGCCGCAATCGACGCGTGCCGTTACGGAGGGACGCGGCGGATGCGGAAGTGGATTCGGCGTGCTGTGGGCCGCGCGTGCCCGTGCACTGCTTTGGGCCTGGCCCAACAGCGCTCGGCACCGTGTGTGGCCCAGGCCCGGGGGCTCCTGTCGGTGTACTAAGGTAGGGGTACCTCAGTACCCCAACTTGTGCACGGGCAGTAGCAGCTTCCCGCGGCAGGGCCTACCACGCGCTTGCCGGAGACCTTCCTGCTCCATATAAAACCATTCAAAAACAAAGTATACAAGACAGAAGATCAAGACCCCGGCGAGTGGAGCTTGCCGGGAAGGCCGTTCCAGGCTCAAGATTACCTCACTCACACAAGGCCCTGGCAAGAGGAGCTTGCCAGGAAGACTAGAAGATTACGTTACAGAAGACATGCCTCGGCGCGACGTGCGCCCCGGCAGGGCCCGGAGAGCGACAAGCTTCAGAGCCCGACAAGCTCCCGGGCCCGGCAAGGTCAAGACCCCGGCAAGGTGCTTGCCGGGAGAGTTGTGCTGTGTGCCCACGCTCCAGCTCATCGAACCACGCGTCGCCCTGGGGCCGTTCCAGGGACGCGTGGCGGATGGCTGTGCAGCCTGGGGGACACGGTGGTACTCCACGGTGGTAAAGCCATCGCCGTGGCAAACGGAGACGCAAGGGCGGGCGCTTTTGGGGTCGACGGCGACGGGCATTAAATGCTCTTGTCCCCCAATGTCAAAGTAGGTAGCGATCACTGTTCACGCACTGTTGCTCCACTATTCCCGCACTGTTACAACTACCACCACTTTTACATTTTTACCCTTTCTCCCATGTTGACACCTGTCGGTGACCCCTTGCACTATAAAAGGAGGCCCATGCACAACGTAGAAGGGGTTCGGAACCTAGATCGCTCATACGCTCGGTGTAGCTAGTTCTTCAAGCTCTCGAGCTCCAACACTCAATACAATCAAGCAGGAGTAGGGTTTTACGCGTCCATCGAGGCCCGAACCTGGGTAAACTGCCTGCGTGATCTCCACGATCTGCACTTTGTTCTCCCTCCGCCCTCTTACCGCACGAACAAGGGGCTCCGGTCCCATAGGTGCTCGTAGTGGACAGTTTCCCCCGACATCTTCACCTGCAACTAACAACGCTATAAGAGGGGCTGAGCAAGCGGGTAACATAGCCAAACAGTGGTTTTGCTAGGAAGGTGTCAAAGGTTAGAGGTTTCATGGCAACAAGGAGAGGCTGACATAAAAGATGGGTAGCGCGACATGTAACGATAGCATCGAGACAACTAAGCATGGCAATGGTAGTAAAGGTATCCAAGGGTATGATTGTAATGCCCAGGATGGGACTATACCTCCTACGTGTCGAGGCATGACTTAAAGGTATAAGCCCATCCTAGAATGATCTCAAGTTTGGTATCTTTGCACGACTCATGTAAAAGAGGGATTAAATTGCAAAAGGAGATAGTTGGCTTACACTCGCCACTTCACACAATACATACATAAGCAAATCATCATTCAAAACATCACAACCCGACTACGGGTGAAGATCCAAAAGAAAGATACCAAAACAACATAAAGCCACAGCTCAGGATCGAATCCTAGTAGAAACCACTACTGAACGTCGAAGCGTCACAAGCATACGACCAAACTCTTCATCGAGCTCCCGGTGAAGAACTTGAACCAGCTCCTGCATCAAACTCGGCTGAACCTGCATCTGGTGTGGTGAAGTAACTGTGAGCCACAGAGGACTCAGCAATCCCGTTCCCGGGTAACATGACTATTTAAGCCTTGGGTGTGGATAAGGCTGAAGAGAAGAATAAGAGGTGAAGGAAAAACAAGAGTCTGCAGCAGCAACTAGCAACTAGCTTACGTGAGTGAGAGCGAGAAGAGAAAGCCTCGGTCGAGAAGTGATCACGAAGTGATCCTAGCTACAACACGTCAAACATAACCCCATCGTGTTCAACTCCCGAATCCCTACTCGGAAATTGACAGTCACGGTACACACGCTGGTAGTGTATTGAAAACATTGTGTCAAGTTATCTACAACCGGATATTAACAAGCTCCCATCTGCCACATAACCGCGGGCACGGCTTTCGAAAGTTCAAACCCTGCAGGGGTGTTCCAACTTGACCCATTACAAGCCCACGATCCGCGGAGTCGCAACTCCAAAGTGGGAAGACCCGAGTATCCTCGGAATCCTGTGCTCAAGATACTCCGAACTAAGGTAAGGCTAATCCAGCAAATCCTCCCGGCGTGCCGACACCCTGATAGTAGCCGCGCGTATCTAGTCTCAGGCCACGACCGGATGAGCACAGCGTACAGTGGCCGAAATACCCAGGTTGCCAAGGGGGGCCCCGCACACGACTCTAGTTTGGACCAACACTCACATCGAGCACTGGCCCAGGGGGTTGAATTAAAATAAAAGGGATAGCTAGTCCCATATGCAAGTTTTATTAGTTATTAGGCAAATAGTACCAATGTTGGGACTTGCTGGAAAAGACTTAGCACTTAGCGGTTTATCAAGGGGGTCCCATACACCCCAACCGTGTTAGGAACGCATAATCAAGGAACATAACACCGGTTTATACGGTTCCTAACGGCATGAGTGGAACAAATCACCAAGCAAAAGGCTTAGCCTTCCACCCTTGCCAATATATAGATGATTTCATTTAAGCATTTATATAGTGTGATATAACCCAACCAAACTTCAACATGAAGCAAGCATATTCAATCTTCACCTGCAACTAACAATGCTATAAGAGGGGCTGAGCGAAGCGTACTTAGCCATTCAACGGTTTGCATAGGTAGGGTGGTTAGACAGGTTCATGGTTACAATAGGAGGCTGACAGGAAAAACATGGGCATCGAGGCAAAACTATAGAGCGATACTCTAGCAATAGGCAAAGATAGTAATGGTATCCGGGTTCGGTCATCTTGCCTGGGATTCCACAAAGGAGAAGAACGGATCCACGAAGTAGACGGAGCAACACAAACGAGCGAATCCTCACAACTCCGGAACGAAACCGAAGCTAACAAGAGAAGCAACCGGAAAGAAAGAAACAACACGGTAAACACACAAATCATAAACATGGCATAAGATGCACAAGCAAGCATGATGCATGTCCGGTTTAAATATGCATGGCATGGCAAAGTGCACAAACAAGACTACAAGTTAAGTGGAGCTCAATATGCAACGAGCTGCATATTGACGAAACACCACATTTAATTATTTAGTTGACTCTCGTTAACTTACAAGACAAGGTTAAATGTTTTTAACATGGCAAGATGTGAAGCATAATAAAACTACACTATTAAGACATTTTAAATGAGGCCGGAGAATAACAACAACATATCCGGAAAAATCCCCATGAGCATGTTTAATAATTATTAAAGCAACAACAAATCACACATATATAATGTTGTTACCATGATGCGGATGACATGAACAAGTTTATGCAATTTTATTAAAAGGTTGACATAAGAGGATAATATGAAGCATCGTCACCGTGGTGGAATGAAAAAGGGTGCCACGGCAACGATCCGAAAATGATGCAACGGCATCATATCGGTGCCGGTAACTCGTTGAGAGTCCGGTGCAAAAGGAAAGATGGCGTGAGCGAGTCAAACGAGATGAAAGGTGGGGCGATCCCGTCACCGGGTTCCCACGAGTCGGCGACGAGGCAACCGAGGAACATGACAAACGGACGAAACAGCACGGTGCACACAAGGGAAGCATTTCATACAACACGAGCAACCATCTCACGGGGTCATCGACGGGGTTATACCTTCGAAACACTCGTTTCGGGGCGGTTCGAGTCGTAGGGAAGTAGTGGTACACGGGCGTAGAGGAAGTAGTTGTTCACGAGGTGTAGTGGAAGTAGATGTTCCGTTCAGAGAGGAAGTAGACATTCTCATTTCTTCACCGAAGGTAGTCGTTCTCGTAGCGGTAGTTGTACTCGGGCGACGGTAGTGGTACTCGCGGTCGTCGTGGTACTCGTTCGGGTCATGAAGAGGTACTTGGTGTCCGTCTTGTGTCGTCGTGTAAGCGTTCCCATTCGTAGATGTACTAGTCACCGGAGGGGTACTTGTCGAACAAGCCGGTTTATCGGTCTCGTAGTTGTTCATTTCTCCGAAGGGGTACTTGGCGCTTCAAACGTTCGTCGTGGTACTCGTGCATGATGGTGTAGTGGAACTTGACGCATCTCCGAGGTCCTGGGCACGGTGCTCACTAGGGAAGAAACATCTCATACAACACATGCATGTCACGGGTCATCGTCTCGGGGTTATACCTTCGAAACATTGTTTCGGAGGGGCTCGAGATCGTAGAGGGACGTAGAGGAAGTAGTTGTACACGGCCGTAGAGGAAGTAGTTGTTCTCGTTCGTAGTCGTACACGGGGCGACGGTAGTGGAAGTAGACGTTCCGTTCGGAGAGGAAGTAGTTGTACTCGTTTCTTCACCGAAGGTAGTCGTACACGTTCGTTCCGTAGAGGTACTTGACGCATCGGTAGGGGTGCTCGGTCCTCGGGACACCGGAGAGGAACATTCACGCATCGTGTAGTCGTGGTACTTGCGGCGTCGAGCGTAGTGGTAATCGTATCCGTAGAGGTTCATGTCATAGGTAGGGGTACTTGTCGAACATGCCGGTCTCGTAGTTGTACATGTCAACCTGGCACTTAGCGAAAAGAAAAAACAGCAGCAAAACATGGCGGTGGTCTCTCACGCAACGAAACCACAACGCGTGCATCACAAAAGAGAAGGAAGCAGGCTTGGCCGGTGGTCGTCGCACGAGGAGGGGGCCAGCAGGCGGCGAGCAGAGGAGGGGCACATCCATGGCAGCAGCTGAGCTCAGCTCCATGGCGGCGCTGGCCCGCGGCAGAGCAGAGGCGCGCCGGGGCGCTGGTGAGAAGGCAGAGGCGCGGCGGCCTGGGGCTGCGGCGAGGACGGGAAGGGGCGGCCGGAGGGGATGCAGCAGGAAGACGATGATGGAGGAGGTGAGGCCGGTGGCCTGGGGCTCCTGGCCGGCCGGCTCGGGCCAGGCGAGGCGGCTGGAGCACGGTCGGGAGGAGGCGCGCAGGGGCGGCTTCGAGGACGCGCTGTCTTGGCGCGCGGAGGAGCCGGAGCCGAGGCCCTTGGCCTTGGGGCGCGGTTCGGCGAGAGGAGAAAGGGAGGACCGGAGGGACGAGGCAACCGAGGGAGCTCAGGGTCGTGAGGGAATGGCGCCCTGACGCGATGCAGATGCGCGGACGGCGCCCGTAGGTGTGAGGAAGGAGGGGGCGACGAGGGGAGATCGGCGTTGGGGAGCTCGAAGCAGGAGGACGAGCGATCGAGAGAAACGACGAGGGGATCGGGATGAGGGTTGCGGCGCTGATGCGGACGAGGGAGGAACGAGCGATGGAATGCGGTCGGGTGCGAGCGCCCTAGGGTTGCGAAGGGAATGGGCTGGAGGGAGGTTTTGGCCTGATGCTGTTGGGCCGGCTGGGGGGGGCTGAGGCCCAGAGGCCGGCGGCTGGATGGCCTAGAGGCCAGGCTGCTCTTCTTGTTTTAAAATCTTTAACAGAAAAAGAAGAAAGAGGGAAAAGAAAAGAGAGGCTTAGGGAAAAAAATACTAAACGGGGTTAATTTTCCCGAACTCATAAAAATGAGTTTGATCCAAGAAAATTATAAGTGGCATGATCAAAAGAATATAAATTCAAACCCGTTTGAATTTAATTCAAATGGATTGAACTATGACATGGTTTCGGAAGTGTCCAAAATGATGAGGATTTTCGAGGAACCTCGATAAACGAGAATAGAAATATAGGGAAGGTTTTTGACGGTGAAACTAGAATTAAGAGGCATGGGGAATATATGCAAGTGTGTTGGTTAATTCCAAACAAATGGAATATTTAATATAGCTCCCTAATATTTGGAGGATATGTTATAAAGAGAAGTCACACTTCCCTCGATTTAAATGGACCGAAGGTCCACACAATTTATTTAAGTTGAGATGCAAAGATTAATGACATGATGGCATGATGACATGATGCAATGCAAAATAAATAACACAAGCACAAAGAACACACGGGAGAACCCGGAACATCTGGAATCTTCTGGAATCTTCTGGAATCTTCTGGGACCTTCTGGGACGTCGGTCTTTGGGCGTCACAACTCTCCCACACTAACAGAGGATCTCGACTCGAGATCCTAGAGATGGCACCGGATAAAACGGAAAAAGGAAGAGGTAAAACAAAGTTGCTTCTTTGATAGACGAGTGAAACCAATGAACCTTGAGAGGTTGAACAATCTTGAAGGAAATAATAGAATGGAGATGAACGAAGATGAAAACACTCCGTTAGAAAAGGGGAACAAGGAAGATAATGAGAACCTTGTAGGTTGAAAGACATGAAAGACGAGCTTACGAACCAAAAGAATAAGAAGCTGCAACTGTATAGCCAAGGAAAAAGAATGACAGAACTTGGATGGCACTCCGTCTGAAAATGGAAGGAATTGAACATGAGCTTGAGGAGATGGAATGATACCTGAAGAAATCAACAACACACAGCCTCTGAAACAATCGAAAGAATGGCACAAGGGTAAGAAGGATTCGGACAGCACTCCGGTTGAAAAGATAGGCAAAAACTTGATAAGATGAGGGAACTTGAATGAAGAATACAACACTCCGGTTAAATGGACTAGAAAAGAAATGAACATGATCTTGATAAAAATGAGATGATGGTCAAAGAGAGCAACATCACAATGCCTCCGGAATGAAATAATAGCATATAAAACAACGAAAGAAATGAATGGAGAAGAAAATGACAACTTCTCCCACAAATGAATTAGGAAAACCTCCTTACAAAGAAGGGTTGAATGGGGTTGATGGAAAAATCAACAACAAAAACGAATAAGCTTTATGTGGGCTTATGGAAAACATCTCAAAATTAAGAGGTGACAACCAGCCACTGACGAAAACATTTGATTGGATTGAGATCAACAAGGAGACGATAAACTTATTTCACTGGAATGATAAATGAAGAACTTGGGTCATTTATAAGCACCATAATAGCAACAATTCTTAGGGAACGCTTTTAGGTGAAATACAACCCAAGATTACTCCAAGAGATAAAAATGAGGGGTTGAAAGGATCTCCTAAAGAGAAAGAAATGATGGTTTTATTTATCTCATTCTTGATAACTCGTGAATCATAAAACATGAAGGAATTTACAAGAATGACATAACACCATCTGAAAAGATAAGGTAGAAAGAATTGCAATTGGAAGCATGATGAAGAATGCTTGAGCTCCAACAAGAATTTTGATGAAGACTACGAGGATGAATTAAAACAAGATGAACCACCATGAGAACTCCGGTAATGAAAGCATGAGAAGTGAAAGATGAAAAGAACAAGATTTAAGGCCTGCGATGAATTAGATTGAGCTTTGGAATGATATAATTGAAATAACTTGGAACTCCGGAAAACAAGATGAAGAATTTAGAACCAAGGATATGATATTAATCACTTGGACGAAATAAGAATAAGATTTACAGTATGCTTATCCTCCATCAAATTAAATTGATGAGAAGCAACGGATTTGGCCTACTACTTATTCTCGCTGGAAAGAATTAAGAGAGATCTCGCACAAGCTTGGGTAAATCTCAACGAAGCACCGGTAGGATTATGAAAAGAACGAGTGAATTAATGCGATAACAAGGAAGAGTAACTTGAAAGAACCACCGTAAGAATAGGAGACGAACGAAGAGGCATTAATGAAGAATATTTGGAGGACAGTTGAAAACTGAGAACGAAGAAATATTCTGAAATGATGGCCTTCGGAGGAACACAAAGAAAAGAATTCATGAAATGCTTCGGATGGGTATAAAAGAATTCCTCACAATCGGAACAATAATGAGGATGGCATGAAGCTAGAACCACGAATCTTCAAGAGAACGGGCCAATGATTCAAGAGAAACACTTCTCCGGTCTCCAAATGTTGAGAATGAAGACGAGAAATGCCATAAGAATTGTTGAGCACTCCGGAATGAAGAATTAAAAAGGTTGAACCAATGATGAACAAGAATTTGAAAGCGGTCGTGGAGAAGGCATGTGACTGATGGAAATCATTCTTACGTCACACTTTGAAAAGAATTTGAGTATAACTCCAGAAAAATAGAAGAGTCAGGTAAGATCCTGGAAAAAGTCCTGTGGGTGAGGGCCCACTAAAGAAATCACCGTTGAAAAGATTGCTGAAGAGATATTGCACCGGTTGAATTAAATGGCTTGAATAAGATTATAATCCTCAAAATAGTTTGAATGGATTAAGAATGGAATTATGAATCTTCAGCACTCCGGATATGAATAGCAAGAGGAGAATGATTAATTGGTGCACCAGAATAAGAAAGCATTGTGAAAAGAGGAAAAGGATAAGATCAACACCGAAATCTTGAATTACATCCACCGACAGAATTTGCGAACAAAAGAATGATGAACTTGAAGCTCTTGAGCATCTTCACGATGAATCACCGGATAAGAACATTGAAGGAAAAGAATGAAGAAACATCACATGAATAAAATGGATACTTCATTTGAGAATTTCTGACTCCAAGAAGAAGAAGGGTGGGAGGGCGGGGAAACACAGATAACTTGGGATGAATGAAACAGACAATCGTCAGATTTCTCAATGGCGTCCGTATGGAATGATTTGAAGAGAAGGCACACCGGTTGAAAAAAGATTAACATGAAGATCTTGATGATCAAGAAGAATTATTACTCCCATAGAAATATGAGAACACCGATTAGGAAGATATGGAATCAACACTTGACATCGAAGCAACTCGAATACCAGAATCAAATCAAAACAAAGGATAGATATGTTTATGAAGAAGATTATGTTGCAACATATCTATCCGAACAGAGAATTGAACGAATGAATTCCGTAGGTACAATAGCTTGACGAGAAGCCACTTAGGAGAAGAAAAGGGTAAATAAATAAAAGCAACAAGGAACAGATAGAACAAATACAAGATAGAAGTTTCGTTCGACATTTTCGTGCAGAAAGCTCATGGAACGTGTTACAAAAGGGTTTTGCAATCCCCGGATCAGCATAGCCAAGGACCCTTTAAGATGGAACTCCCGATCGGAACAAGCCCATAAAACCACTTCACTCAATGTAGAACCCCGAACTTCATATCATGCACTCATTGGAAAAATGCCTAGAACTACTAGATGAACCCACCTATTAATTTCCGAAAGTTTCCAGTTATGCAATCAGGTGTTGGGGATACAGGGGAAGCACCGCACACTCAACTCTAATCCTACATCCAGCTGTATCCATCCTTCAACACATAACCAGTTGTTCCTCGGAAACCGTTTACCTCGGACCTTCGAAACGCATCCACTATACAAGCTATGGCAATACTCCCGAACTACCTCCCCAGTACTGGGTGATGTCGGGGTTATCTTGCCACTAACCGCATAGGAGAGTTTTCGATGTCGGCCGTCTTAAGTATTCTAGTACTGCTGCGATGGATTTGTGACGACAACACCTTGGAGCTCAACTCCCCGGGACACTGCCACAACCCCTAATGATAGGAGGCATCGAGAACAATGTTCTCGTCACAAAGACATCGGAACAATCCAAACAATACTCGCGAGATCCTAAAAAAAAAATTTGGTGCGATTTTTGAAAGTAGAAGAGGCAAGAGTAATCGTCAGGAGTCCTCACCAGAATGAAAAGAGATGAGAAGCAACAGAAATCCTACTCTCCGATATATATATAGGACTCAAACATTTTCAGTGTGTGCCTAGACTCAACCGTCAACAATTCGATCAATCAGTGGGGGCTTCTAGGTCGGAGAAGGCTCTGATACCAACTTGTAATGCCCAGGATGGGACTATATCTCCTACGTGTCGAGGCACGACTTAAAGATATAAGCCCATTCTGGAATGATCGCAAGTTTGGTACCTTTGCACATCTCATGTAAAAATAGGGATGGAAAACTGAAAAGATAGTTGGCTTACACTCGCCACTTCACACAATACATTACATGAGCAAAACATCATTCAAAACATCACAGCCCATCTAAGGGTAAGATCCAAAAGAAAGATACCAAACATAACGTTAAACCACAGGTCTAGATCGAATCCTAGTAGAAACCACTACTGATCGTCGAAAAACTTCACAAGCGTACGGCCAAACTCTTCATCGAGCTCCCAGTGAAGTACTTGAACCAGCTCCTGCTTCATTCTCGGCTGAACCTGCATCTGGTGTTGTAGTATCTGTGAGCCACGAGGACTCAGCAATCCCATAACCATGGGTATCAAGACTAGCAAAGCTTTATGGGTAGGAAGAGGTAGAGTGGTGAGGTTGCAGCAGCGGCTAAGCATAATATGGTGGCTAACTTACGAGTACCAGAATAAGATGAGCATCTACGCAAACGGTCGCAAAAGTAGTGATCGCTAAAGATCCTAAACTACATACGAGTTAAACATAACCCCATCGTGTTCTCTTCTCAAAGTGAAAAGAGACAGTCACGGTTACTCACACAGTTGTGTGTTTTACTTCGGATTCTCTGTCAAGTTTTCTACAACCGGACATTAACAAATTCCAATCTGCCACATAACCGCGGGCATGGCTTTCGAAAGATCATAACCCTGCAGGGGTGTTCCAACTTAGCCCATGACAAGCTCTCACGATTAGCTGAAGTGATAAATATAATATCATCACCCCTTATCTTAGGGAAAATCCGATCAGGCTCGGCATCCCGGTAGCACAAGACATTTCGACAATGGTAAAACATGTCCAGCAAGACCTCCCGACGTGCCGACACCCTGATAGTAGCCGCGCGTATCTCGTCTCAGGCCACGTCCGGATGAGCAATACGTACAGCAACCGAACACCCCAGATAACTGGGTGGCACCGCAAGTGGCTCTAGTTTGGGACCAACACCATCAGCACAGGCCCCCCCTGTTATGTAGAATTAAGAACCCGAGGGTGCGACCCCCTATGCAATTTTAATTAATTAATTAAGTTGTTATTATGAGGCAAATTAAAACCATTGTTGGGCCTTGCTGGAGGAGTTTTATTCAAAGTCGAACTGTCAAGGGGTCCCCATCCACCCATCGTGTTAGGAACGCAAAATCAAGGAACATAATGCCGGTTTATCGGCGCCTAAGGTGGCATGAGTGGAACAAAACACCGAGCAAAAGGCCAAGCCTTCCACCCATGCCCAGTATATAGGTGTGTTAATATTGATAATAGATATTGTGATATAACAACAACAAGTTCCCTCCTGGAACGAACTTCATCTTCACCTGCAACTAAAAACGCTATAAGAGGGGCTGAGCAAGCGGGTAACATAGCCAAACAGTGGTTTTGCTAGGAAGGTGTCAAAGGTTAGAGGTTTCATGGCAACAAGGAGAGGCTGACATATAAGATGGGTAGCGTGACATGTAATGATAGCATCGAGACAACTAAGCATGGCAATGGTAGTAAAGGTATCCAAGGGTATGATCATCTTGCCTGGGATTCCGCAAGGAAGAAGAACGGATCCACGAAGTAGACGGAGCAACCTAGTCGAGCGAATCCTCACAACTCCGGAACGAATCCGAAGCTAACAAGAGAAGCAACCGGAAAGAAGCAAACAACACGGTAAACACACAAGCATAAACATGGCATACGATGCACATCCAAGTATGATGCATGTCCGGTTTAATTATGCATGGCATGGCAATGTGCACAAACAACACTACAAGTTAAGTGGAGCCCAATATGCAACGAGTTGCATATTGACGAAACACCACATTTTAATTATTTAATTGACTCTCATTATTTACAAGACAAGATTAAATGTTTGTTAACATGGCACGAGGTGAAGCATAAATAAAACTACACTATCTAGGCAATTTAAATGAGGCCAGAAAAACAACAACAATTCCGGAAAATCCCCATGAGCATGTTTAACAAGTTTTAAGCAAACAACAATTCACACATATAATGTAGTTAACATGATGCGGATGACATGATCAAGTTTTTATGCAATTTATATTAACAGTTGACATGAAGAGATAAGGAGTATATGTCACCGTGGTGGAAAGAAAGGGTGCCACGGCAACGATCCGAAAATGATGCAACGGAACATCTCGGTTTCGGTAACTCGTTGAGGGACCGGTGCAAAAGAAAAGGTGGCGTGAGCGAGTCAAGAAGAAAGGTGGGGCGATCCCGTCACCGGGTTCCCACGGGTCGGCGACGAGGCAACCGAGGAACATGACAAAAGGACGAAACGGGCACGATGCTCACTAGGGAAGAAACATCTCATACAACACATGCATGTCACGGGTCATCGTCTCGGGGTTATACCTTTGAAACATCATTTCGAAGGGGCTCGAGATCGTAGAGGGACGTAGAGGAAGTAGTTGTACACGGCCGTAGAGGAAGTAGTTGTTCTTGTTCGTAGTCGTACACGGGGCGACGATAGTGGAAGTAGACGTTCCGTTCAGAGAGGAAGTAGTTGTACTCGTTTCTTCACCGAAGGTAGTCGTACACGTTCGTTCCGTAAAGGTACTTGACGCATCGGTAGGGGTGCTCGGTCCTCGGGACACCGGAGAGGAACATTGACGCATCGTGTAGTCGTGGTACTTGCGGCGTCGAGCGTAGTGGTACTCGTATCCGTAGAGGTTCATGTCATCGGTAGGGGTACTTGTCGAACATGCCGGTCTCGTAGTTGTACATGTCAACCTGGCACTTAGCGAAAACAAAAAAAACAGCAGCAAAACATGGCGGTGGTCTCTCACGCAACGAAACCACAGCGCGTGCATCACAAAAGAGAAGGAAGCAGGCTTGGCCGGTGGTCGTCGCACGAGGAGGGGGCCAGCAGGCGGCGAGTAGAGGAGGGGCACATCCATGGCAGCAGCTGAGCTCGGCTCCATGGCGGCGCTGGCCCACGGCAGAGCAGAGGCGCGCCGGGGCGCTAGTGAGAAGGCAGAGGCGCGGCGGCCTGGGGCTGCGGCGAGGACGGGAAGGGGCGGCCGGAGGGGATGCAGCAGGAAGACGATGATGGAGGAGGTGAGGCCGGCGGCGTGGGGCTCCTGGCCGGCCGGCTCGGGCCAGGCGAGGCGGCTGGAGCACGGTCGGGAGGAGGCGCGCAGGGGCGGCTTCGAGGACGCGCTGTCTTGGCGCGTGGAGGAGCCGGAGCCGAGGCCCTCGGCCTTGGGGCGCGGTTCGGCGAGAGGAGAAAGGGAGGACCGGAGGGACGAGGCAACCGAGGGAGCTCGGGGTCGCGAGGGAATGGCGCCCTGACGCGATGCAGAGGCGCGGACGGCACCCGTAGGTGTGAGGAAGGAGGGGGCGACGAGGGGAGATCGGCGTTGGGGAGCTCGAAGCAGGAGGACGAGCGATCGAGAGAAACGACGAGGGGATCGGGATGAGGGTTGCGGCACTGATGCGGACGAGGGAGGAACGAGCGATGGAATGCGGTCGGGTGCGAGCGCCCTTGTGTGGCGAAGGGAATGGGCTGGAGGGAGG
>LR738711.1:421698610-421728005 GCA_902687465.1 Secale cereale
TGGCCTGATGTTGTTGGGCCGGCTGGGGGGGGGGGGGCTGAGGCCCACAGGCCGGCGGCTGGATGGCCTTGAGGCCAGGCTGCTCTTCTTCTTTTAAAATCTTTAACAGAAAAAGAAGAAAGAGGGAAAAGAAAAGAGAGGCTTAGGGAAAAAAATATTGAACGGGGTTAATTTTCCCGAACTCATAAAAATGAGTTTGATCCAAGAAAATTATAAGTGGCATGATCAAAAGAATATAAATTCAAACCCGTTTGAATTTAATTCAAATGGATTGAACTATGACATGGTTTCGGAAGTGTCCAAAATGATGAGGATTTTGGAGGAACCTCGATAAACGAGAAAAGAAATATAGGGAAGGTTTTTGACGGTGAAACTAGAATTAAGAGGCATGGGGAATATATGCAAGTGTGTTGGTTAATTCCAAACAAATGGAATATTTAATATAGCTCCCTAATATTTGGAGGATATGTTATAAAGAGAAGTCACACTTCGCTCGATTTAAATGGACCGAAGGTCCACACAATTTATTTAAGTTGAGATGCAAAGATTAATGACATGATGGCATGATGACATGATGCAATGCAAAATAAATAACACAAGCACAAAGAACACACGGGAGAACCCGGAACATCTGGAATCTTCTGGAATATTCTGGAATCTTCTGGGACCTTCTGGGACGTCGGTCTTCGGGCGTCACAGGTAGGGCTGCGACGTGTTGATCTTCCGAGGCCGGTCATGACCCTGGAAAGTGTGTCCGGCCAAATGGGCTCGAGCGTGCTGGGTTATGTGGTGAACCCCTGAAGGGAAGTTAATCTATTCGAATAGCCGTGTCCCTCGGTAAAAGGACGACCCGGAGTTGTACTCTGACCTCATGAAAACTAGAACTGGATATTTAATAAAACACACCCAGACAAGTTCCAGATATAACTCGGTGGTTTCTCTCTCACAGGGTGATGTGCGGGAGGATCGCCGGGTAGGATTATGCTATACTATGTTACTTGGTGAACTTACCATCTACTCCCTTCTACTTCTGCAATACGGAGGCTGCGGGAAGCGAGGATACTTGTTACTTTCCAGCTACCCTCTTCTACTGCTGCAAGATGGAGGTGGCCAGAAGTGTAGTCTTCGTTTGGATTAGCTATCCCCCTCTTATTCTGGCATTCTGCAGTTTAGTCCACAGATATTACCCCCCTTACACAGATATCATTGCATGAGTAGTGTAGATCCTTGCTTGCGAGTACTTTGGATGAGTACTCACGGTTGCTTTTCTCCCCCTTTTCCCATTTTGTCCCTTCTTCTCGGATGATGCAACCAGATGGTGGAGTCCAGGACCCAGAGATCCCGAGGATGTTTCTACGTGAAGATCGTCTTCGAGGAGTAGTTAGGAGGTCCCAGGCACGAGGCCTTGCCTTTTCGATCGTTGCTACTTTTGTGCTAGCCTTCTTAAGGCAAACTTGTTTAACTTATGTCTGTACTCAGATATTTTTGCTTCCGCTGACTCTTGTGTATTCGAGCTTATGTATTCGAGCCCTCGAGGCCCCTGGCTTGTAATATAAAGCTTGTATTATTTTATTTTGTGTCTAGAGTTGTGTTGTGATATCTTCCAATGAGTCCCTGATCTTGGTCGTACACATTTGCGTGCATGATTAGTGTACGGTCAAATCTGGGCGTCATATTATGGTGGTATATAGTACGCGTCGAAGAGGTGGGAGGGGACTAGCATATATACTATATGTACGCGTCCGTGAATAAGCACACCTCACTCAGTGTCGGGACTTTTTGGTTTTCGAGGCACGTGCCACATCACACAACACCTCTTTGGGCCACAAGCATGCACGCAGTGGTTATCCTAGCTAGGACACTAACGTGTGACGCTTCCATCTGTGGGCCCACGAGGCCATCGTTGATGCTTTCATGCATCACTTTGACCTACTGTAACGCCCCAGATGTAACAATTCCCAATATGGAAATATATTCATAATTGACTTAATCAATTCCATTCTGGGCTCCTCCTTCATTTCGGGTATTTTGTGTTTTGCATTGAGCGTGTGTTGCATATCGTTATGTCATTTTCATCAAGTGCATTGCATTGGCATAGTCTCACTTGCATTCGTGTGTAGTTGCATCGTCTCTCTCCCCTCCATTGTCCTTTTCGGATTCCGACTCTCTCATGGCACCCGTCGCACCTCTCTAGCCTTGTTTCGCGAGCAGGATAAAAACATCCTCAGAATGGGCCGAGAATTGTCGAGTGGTCTTGTTATATCACCGGTAGACCGCCTGTCAAATTTCGTTCCATTTGGAGGTCGTTTGATGCCCCAACGGTTAACCGCGTTAACCGCCGGAAGCTCATTCTCTTTTAGCCCAACACCCCTTCTCACCAACCCACAAGCCCATCCAAACCCCTTCATGTTCTTCGTCGTTGGCTCACGATCGCGTGGCCGAAAACCGCACCTCATTTGGACTCTCCTAGGTCCCTCTACCTATAAATATGCCCCTCTCCCCGAAATCCCGGATGAAATCCTAGCTCTCTTCCACCTCGCGCAGCCGGACGTGTCCACACCGCGCCGGACACGTCTGCCGCCGCCCCCTCATCCAATAGCGTCCCGCCACGTCGCCTCCCCCTCAGCCGGCCTCCACTACGCCCCGCGCCGAGCCCGGGAGCCCATGGTCAGGCCGATCCGGGCCACTCCACCAAGCCGCGCCGCCCGGTCTTCCCCGCCGCCGGTCTCCTCCGCCGCCCCGCGCCTTCCGCCACCACGCTGGCTCGCCGTCGCGCGCCGGTCGGCACCGCCGCCGCCCGACCTCGCTAGCTCGCCAAGCTCCGCGCCCCGCCGCCTTCACCTCCGGCCGGGCCGCCGTCACCACCACACGCACCTTGCCGCCGGCCACCGCCTTCCACCGCTGCCAGCCACCGCGTCGTCGCCCGTCTCCATCAACTTTGGCCAGATCCGGATCGGATCCAGCGGGATCAAATCCACCGGGAGTGGATCCAAACACCGGCCTCATCCCCGGATCCCTCTGTCCTGGGATATCCCCGCCCCGTTGACTTTTCACGGGGTAAAATTTTTCTAAGTCCCGAAATCCTCATATTATGTGCCCCTCTTCATGATGTCATATCTCCGTGCTCGTAGCTCCGTTTTGCATGTATGATATATGGATTTCTTCGTCTCAGAGTGCTCTAAATGTTGATACCTTGAATGCATGTTAGCTTTCATCATGAGGTCTTAATCTTCGTTGCCAAAATGCTATGTGATGTTACTGGTCAGCTCTAGTTGGCTGTCAACAATATGTTAGCATGTTTAACACGGTGTATCTTTGTGCATGTTGGTCCAAATGGAGTGTATGATATGTCAAAATGTTCGTCTTGTGATGCTCTTCATGATGGATGCATTTTCATACATGGTAGATTGCATTATGCCATGGTTATCCCTGTTACAAAAGTGCCTGTTGTTGTTAAGATGCTGAAATTGTTGTAACTTGTTGTTTTGTCTTTTTCGTAGCATTTTGTGTGATTTTCTTTTGAGCCACATGTCAACATGTTTTAGAAGCATAATCATGTTATATTTGAAGTGGTGTAATTGGGTTTTCTTGATATTACCTGTGGTGACTTGAACAAGCTTGTAAACATGCCATGTCATTGTTGCTGTTTTTACACTTCGTGAAAAACTACTAAGTCAGAAATCGGTTGTAACATGTTGCCATGTAAACTTGATGCCACAATCTTTTCCATGCATGTTTTGGAATAACCAGTGAGCATGTCTTGACGTCCATGTAATTTTCTATCAGTCCATGCCTTTGTTTGCTTTTATGCCCTGCTGTAGCTTGTTGTTATCTTGCTCTCAAAATGCTTGAAATCTGAACTGTCAGCCTGTTAACAGAATATTCAATTTGGCAAAACTCATGTTAATCAACCCCTAAATGGAATGACTTGTTTCTTTGGATGAATTGGAAGTATATTATGTCTTCTTCATGCTCACGTAATTTTAATGCTTGTTATAATTGTTTGGCTTGCTGTTATGTGCCTCCAAAGGCAGCAACATATTGTTCCTGGTTGCATGTCCAGCAATTTTCACTAAGTCTGTAAATCTGTTAACTTATTGAATCTTGCCATGCTAGTTTAATTGTGTTTCAGTAAGTTTTTGGGTGTGCTCTGAGTGCATTTATGTTGAGAATCATGTCTACTTCACATCCATGCCTTGTTTCATCATGTTTGGGTGCTGTAGCATATTTAAACCTTGCTCCAAAGATGCCATGTTGTTGTTAACTTCAGTTTTGCATTGCATCGTGTTTTGCTTACCATTTACAAACCGTGCATCCGATTCCAATGATCTTTATATCAATTTCAACTGAAATCTTTCAATCTATCCAGTGGCATGTTTGGTTGCCAAGATCTTGCCCACATCCATCATGTCTTCACATGTCCTTCCCGGTTTCATCTCCTTTCTTACCGGTAGCTCCGTAGCATCATACTTGCATATCTCTTGCATTGCATGTGTTCTTTTCTTGAAAACTGTGTTTATTTGGATGCTTGCTTATGTTGGGTAGCACCGGGAGACGAGTTTGAGTCCGAGGTTGAGGCAGCCGCTGAGTACGATTACGAAGAGCAAGGTCCCAATCCCACCGAAGACATACCAGGCAAGATGATCATTCCTTGATATCACCTCTATTGTTGCTATGCTAGTTGCCCCACTCTATTGCTTTGCCGCAATACCTATCCTCTTGCATGTCAGCCCCTACCTTGCCATGAAACCACTAACTACCTTCCTAGCAAACCGTTGTTTGGCTAAGTTACGCTTTTGCTCAAGCCGCTCTCTTATAGCATTGCAAGTTGTAGGTGAAGATGAAGTTTGCTCCATGTGGGTTGGATATTTTGGGAATATTACAATACCTATGATTTAAATTAATGCACCTATATACTTGGCAATGGGTGGAAGGCTTGGCCTTTTGCTCGGTGTTTTGTTCGGCTCTTGCCACCTTAGGAACTGATAAACCAGTGTTATGTTCCTTGATTTTGCGTTCCTAACACGGTTGGGGTTTATGGGCTCCCTCGATAATCTGCTTTGTGTAAAGATTTTCCAGCAAGGCCCAACCTTGGTTTTACCATTTGCCTAATAACTAAAAAACTTGCCGAGGGAGTTGCAAACACGAGGATTATTTAATCAACCCCCCAGGCCAGTGCTCATTTTGAGTGTTGGTCCAAACTAGAGCACTTTGCACGGCCACCCTTGGCAACTTGGGCGTTTGGCTCCCGTACGCGTCGCTCATCTGATCGTGGTCTGAGACGAGATACGCGTGGCTCCTATCAGGGTGTCGGCACGTCGGGAGGCTTTGCTGGATTAGTTTTGCTATTGTCGAAATATCTTGTGCACGGGATTCCGAGAATACTCGGGCCTTCCCAGCATGGAGTTGTTACTCCGCTGATCGTGAGCTTGTGATGGGCTAAGTTGGGACACCCCTGCAGGGTTATGATCTTTCGAAAGCCGTGCCCGCGGTTATGTGGCAGATTGGAATTTTTTAATATTCGGTTGTAGATAACTTGACACAACAACTCAAACATAATACACTACGATGTGAGTAGTCGTGATGGTCTCTTTTCGAGGGAGTTCAGGAAGAGAACACGGCTGGGTTATGGATGACTCGTAGGTAGACAGGATCATCTAGTGATCATGGACTAGTTCACGACCGATGGCCTTCACTTCTCTTCTCGCTCTGATGATACGTAAGCTAGCCACCTCATCTACGCTTAGTGCTTGCAACAGCCCACTTAGACACTTCTCCTTACCCGAAGGCTTTGATAGTTTTGATACCCAGGAATGCGATTGCTGAGTCCTCGTGACTCATAGTTTACTACAAACTTAGGTGCAGGTACAACCGAGTATGATTCAGTTGATGGCCATGAACTCAAGTGGGAGTTCCATGAGGAACGTGGGCGAATGTATGTGACGTTCCGCGATGATCAGTAGTGGTTCCTACTAGGGCTTATCGGGCATAGTGGGTGGTTATCTTCTTTTCATTTGGATTTGTCCGTAGTCGGACCATGATTGTACTTGGATGAATGTATGACTTATTTATGCATTGTGTGAAGTGGCGATTGTAAGCCAACTACGTATTTCCCCCCATTGTTCTTGTACATGGGAATGTGTGAAGATGACCATCTTGTGATCATACCAAAATGCGATTATGCCTCTAAGTCGTGACTCGACATGTAAGAGATATAGTCGCATCTTGGGCGTTACAAGTTGGTAATCAGAGCCTTCTCCGACCTAGGAGCCCCTGCTTGATCGAACCGCTGCCGATGTTGAGTCTAGAATTTAAAAAAATGTTTTTAGTCTTAGGATTATATATATCGGAGAGTAGGAATTCTTTTTCTCCTTATTCCCTTCGTCGCTCTGGTGAGGACTCCGGACGTAGAAATTTTGACTTCCTACCCTCTTTTCCACTATTTTTTAGGATCACACAGGTATTGTTGGGATCATTTTGATATCTTTGTGACAAGAACATTGTTCTTGGTGCCTCCTGTCATTTAGGTGTTGTGTCAGTGTCCCGGGGAGTTGAGCTCCGAGGTGTTGTCATCACAATTGTATCATTGCAGTTCTGGAATACCAGAGGTGGCCGACATCGAAAACGCTTCTATGCATGTCTGGTGGTGAGATAACCCCGACATCACCCAGTACTGGGGGGATAGTTCGGGAGTATTGCCATAGCTAGTATAGCGGATGCTTTTCGAAGGTCTGAGGTAAACGGTTTCTGAAGGTGCCTGGTTATGTGTTGACGGATGGATACAGCTGGATGTAGGACTTGTTAGTTGTGTGATATGCGGTGCTTCCCTTGTAACCCCAACACCAGATTGCATAACCAGAAAGTTTTGGGAATTTATAGGTGGGAATTCAAGTAGCTCTTAGGAAATCTTCCAACGGATGCATGATATGAGGTTGGGGTCTATCATGTATTTGTTCCAGCTGTTACCTTGTTGGTTTATTATTCAATCATTCACGTGGCTTCTCAACAAGTTGATGTGTAATTTAAGCTTATGGAATTCATTCGTTCATTTCTCTGTTCGAATGATTTTATGAAGATTTATGTTGCAACATGTCTGGCCTTTGATTCAGCTTATCTATCTTGGAATTGGGATTCTAACGGTTGATGATGAACCACCACCATCCCCAGAGGTTGATGATGAACCACCACCATCTCCTCCTCCTCCGCCTGAGGCACGATGGGCTGTGATGCAAGCTATCACCGCCAATACTCAGATGATGCAAGCTTTTCAAGCTATTCAGTTCAACCAGAACAATCAAGGGAATCAAGGCCAAGCTAACTTCAAGAACCAGCCCCACTTTGCTACTCTGAATCAATTCCTTGCAAATCAGCCCAAGTCCTTCAGCTATTGTGTCGATCCGCTCGATGCCGAGGATTGGCTCACTAACATCAACAAGCATTTCGAGTGTAGTAATGTCAACCCAGTTGACTATGTCATGTTCGCATCCTTTCAGCTGAAAGACCAGGCCGCAGATTGGTGGCAACAATACAAAGACTCCAGAGCGGGTCGTGAGATCTCTTGGACTGACTTCTGCCGTGATTTTCGTTCTCATCACATCCCTACCAGTGTCATTGAAGGCATGCGTGAGCAATTCCACAACCGCAAGCAGGCAACATGTCTGTCTACCAGTACAATGTCAAGTTCCAGAATATGTCCCATTATGCTAGGCAAGACATTCCTGATGCCAAGAACAAGATCTACCAATTCCAAGGTGGTCTGAAAGATGAACTCCAGCTTGCTCTCACTCTCTTTAAGCCAGCCGAATTTGATCAATCCTACAACATGGCTCTCAAACAAGAAGTTGCCCATGTGACGCCCCAAGACCGACGCTCCAGAAGACTTCCAGCTAGTCCGGGTTTTTCCCGTGTGTTTCATTTGTGCTTGCTTTATTTACGTTTGCATTCATCATTGCATCATGCCATCATGTCATTTAATTGTTTGCAACTCACCTAAATAAATTGTGTGTATCTTCGGTCCATTTAAATTGAGGGATATTCACAATGGTGACTTCTCTTTATAACATATACAAGTATCTCAATATTATTAGGGAGATATATTAAAGCATTCCATTAACTTGGAATCACCCATAACACATTTGCACTATTCTTCAACTTTCCTTCATATCCAACTCAACTTCCTAATCTTCTTTTAAGGCCTTTGGTGAAATTGAGTTGAAATTTTGCTTTCTCTAGAAATGTTCCACTTCTGCCCATAAGTCATGTTATTCATGTAGGGTTACCAGTTAAAATCTCATCTCTTTCGGTCTTCATCTAAACTGCCTTCAAATTCAAACAATTTAACTTTCATTCAAACTTGTTTGAATTTTCATCTTCCAAAAGTCCTCAGACAATTTTATTTATATTCCTCACATTTTTGTGAGTCCAGATAAATTACCCCCATGCCCAAATTCCACCCCTAACCCTCTCTTTCTATTTTTCTTCTATCAAATACTTTTCTCTTAATGGTTAAGAGAAGGGAGTAGAGAGAGAGCAGCCCAACTAAGGTTTTAGGCCGGCCCAATCCCCAACGGCCAATCTATCTCCTAAACCTAACCCTAGCCCGACCGATCCCCACCCTGGCCCGATCTCATCTTCCCTCGCTCATCCCCTCAGCGCCGCTCTCCTCCTCCTCCTCTCGCTCTCCTCGAGAGCTCTCTCCCCCGCGCCGCGCCGCGCTCGTCCCCATCCCCTCCAACGCTCCTGGCCACGTCGCCCCATGCCTCTCTGCTTCAGCTGTGACACCCCGAGACCGGTGCGCCAGGTGTCAGCCAGTTATTCGTTGCCGTTGCCATGTCATCTGTTTGCGTGTTGCATCCTGCCATGTCATCATGTGTGTTGCATCAACATGTTTTCAAAACTTGCATCCATCCGAGTTCGCCCGTCCTTTCCGTTGTCCGTTCTGAGCCCAAACACACTTGCACGTGCCCGCGGCGCCTCCGAATATTTATTTTATGAGTGGCCGAAAAAACGTTCTCGGAATGGGTTGAAACTTGGCGTGTGGTCTTATTATAGCATAGGTAGACCGCTTGTCAAGTTTCGTCGCATTCGGAGTTCGTTTGATAGCCCAACGGTTAACCGTGTTAACCGCCGCAAGCCTTTTGTCTTTGACCCTGCACCCCTTTCACACGGCCCACCAAGCCCATTCTAACCCCTCCATGCTCTTGGCCGTTCGATCACGATCGCGTGGCCGTGAACCGCTCCTCATTTGGACACTCCTAGCTCCCTCTACCTATAAATATGTGTCTCCCTCTGAAATTTCTCGCAGATGAAACCTAGCCTCCTCCCTCTCGCACTGCCGGACATGTCCAACCGCGCCGGACATGTCCAGCCTCCACCTTATTCCGTCCAATTAGATTGCGACATGTCACCGCGCCGCCGGCCCGCAGCCAACCACATTTCGCCACGTGGCCGCAGCCACCTCCCACCGTCGCCGTGGCCCGCGGGACCCGGATCGGGCCCGCGCGGGCCCGAGTTGCCGCTGCCACCAGCCAGCCGTAGCGGCGTTCCCTCCGCCCGATCCCGTCGTATGTGCCTCCGGCGCCTCGCCGCCGGCCACCGAAGGGCAGGTCCAGCCACTGACCCGTCGCCCTGAGCCTTCGCCCGCAGCCTCCCGCGCCAGGAGGCCCGATCCGCCCCGCCGCTGATCTGGATCGGGAGGGCACCCGAGCCCGTCTCCTCCTCCGGCTACCGCCGTGTCACCGGACCCAGCCACCGCTGGTGACCTCCCAGTCCAGCACCCTCCCCTCCCTCGCATCGGCGCCACCATGGGCGCACTGCTCGTGCGGGCGCACGAGGAGCACGACGAGCCGCGCCGCAAGCCACTTGGGCCACACCCGCGGCCCAGCACGCCCCGAGGCCCGGCGCCTCGGCCCGACTCGCCAGCGGGCCTGCCTCCCTCCTTCTTCTTTCCTGGGCCGAGCCCATGTGGTGAGCCTGCCTAAATCCCGCCCCGGTCACACTATTGCTAACTTGCGGCCACTTTGTTTTTTCTTCTACTGTAAAAACTGCTAAGTCCCTGTAAGTGCTTATTATATGTGCATGTTTGCATAGTGATAACTTTTTGTGTGCTTATCCAAATTGTGCAAATAATATGTCAAAATGATCGTGGGGATATGATCTACACTTTGTTCCATTGTCCCATGCTTGTTTGACTTCATCTTGGTGCTCTAATATCTGTTGCAAGAGTGCTACTTGTTATAAACTGCTGTTACTTGTTAATTTGATGCCATGTTTGAGATGTGATAACTTGGTGCATGTTTATCCAAATGGAGCATACGATATGTCAAAATGTTCATTGTGAAGTGTACTACATGATGGTTGATGTAGCATGCTTGTTTGAGTTCATATTGCCATGTTAATCTCTGTTGCAAAAGTGCATTTGGCTATTAAGAGCTGAAACTTGTTATGAGATGCTGATTTCACTTGCCCATTGCTATTGATGTGTTTGTCTTCATGCCACATGTCTAGATGTTTTAGAAGCACCATAATATGGTTTTTGCTGTGGTGCAACCCTCTTTCCATGTTATGCCTTGAGGTGGCTTAAACAAGCTTGTGAGCATGCCATGTTGTTGTTACTGTTTTATACTTAGTGAAAAAACTGCTAAGTCTGGAATCTGTTATAACCTGATGCTATGTTTGCTTGATGCCCCACTCAAATCCATGCTTGTTTTGGAGTGGCCAATGATAATGTCTTGTTGTAAATGTTATTGTCTATCCATTCATGCCCTTACTTGCTCATATGCCCTGTTGTAGCTTATTTATTTCTTGCTCTCAAGTTGCTATAAATTATCCCTCTCAGGATTTTATCAGCATGTTCAATTTGATGTAGCTTGTTGCTATTGATCCATGCCTCCTATGGAGTTGCTCCAATGGAGTTGTTTGCTGTAGGATATGTCTACTACATGTCCATGATCTTTATATGCTTAGTGGAGTTGATATGCATGTTGTTTTGTGCCTCCGAAGGCAGCATCGCGATGATGTTTTTGCCTTCCCAGATTTTGGCTAAGTCTGGATAATTTTATTGCAACTTTCCATGCTTGTTTAAATGTGTTCCAGCAAGCTTTTGAGTGTGTTCTAAGTTCATACTTGTTAAGTAACATGTCTACTTCACATCCATGCTTCTTGTTAACATGTTTGAGTGCTGTAGCATATATATATCTTGCTCCAAATTTGTTATTTGGCTGTTAACTTCAGCTTTGCATTGTAACTTGTTTTGCTCGTATCTTTTAGCCCGTTGCTCCGTTTTGGATGTGCCCTATATGAAACTTGTGTGATTTTGCATGTAGAATCATAATATCATGTTGTTTTCATGTTTGGAGTGAGTTTGCTTGTTGTTTGGGTGCATCTTGCACCATTGCCATGCTTGTCTTATTTTGCTCATATCTTCTAGGCCGTAGCTCCGAATTAAACAAACTTTATATGTAACTTGACTAAAATTTCGTGTAGATCATCTTGGTACATGTTAAATTGCTGTTTAAAAACTTTAACTTAAGGTTTGTTCAGATCTGGACTAATTTCAAATTATGCATATGAGGACTTACCGGATTTGTATATGTTGATTTCGGCCTCATTTAAACTTGTTGTTTGGTATTGTTCTTGTGTGCTTCATCCCTTGCCATGTATTGCATCATATATAGACTTGTCTTGCATCATACTTGATTGAGCATCTTGTCATGTCTTGTGTGGTGTGTGTACCGTGTTGCTTGCTTCTTCTCGTTAGTGCTTGTTCTGTTGCGATCGTGAGGATTCGTTCGTCTACCCGTGGTTCGTCTTCAAGGCTTCTTCTTCGTCTACTTCATGGATCCGTTCTTCTTCCTTGCGGGATCTCAGGCAAGATGACCATCACCTTGGATACCTTTACTATCATTGCCTTTGCTTAGTGTCTCGATGCTATCGTTATATGTCGCGCTACCCATCATTATTGTCAGCCCCTCTCCTTGTTGCCATGAAACCTCTAATCTTTGACACCTTCTTAGCGAACCATTGTTTGGCTATGTTACCCGCTTGCTCAGCCCCTCTTATAGCGTTGTTAGTTGCAGGTGAAGATGAAGATCGTTCCATGTCAGAACTTGTTGTAGGAATATCACAATATCTACTATTATTATTAACACACCATATACTGGGCATGGGTGGAAGGCTTGGCCTTTTGCTCGGTGTTTTGTTCCACTCATGCCACCTTAGGAGCCGATAAACCGACATTATGTTCCTTGATTTTGCGTTCCTTACACGGTTGGGTATATGGGGACCCCTTGAAACTTCGTCTTTGAATAAAACTCCTCCAGCAAGGCCCAACATTGGTTTTATTTTGCCTCATAATAACAACTTAATTAATTAATTAAATTTGCATAGGGGGTCGCGCCCTCGGGTTTCTTTTCTACATAGCAGGGGGGCCAGTGCTGATGGTGTTGGTCCCAAACGGGGGTTCGACGGGGCCACCTTGGGGAAACCCGAGGGCTGGTTTTACTCGTAAAATCACCCATCCGGACGTGGCCCGAGGCGAGATATGCGCGGCTACTATCAGGGGGTCGGCACGCCGGGAGGTCTTGCCGGACTTGTTTTACCATTGTCGAAATGTCTTGTGCACCGGGATACCGAGCCTGATCGGATTGTCCTTAGGATAAGGGGTAATATTATTATTACTTCTGCTGATCATGAGAGCTTGTGATGGGCTAAGTTGGGACACCCCTGCATGGTTATGACCTTTCGAAAGCCGTGCCCGCGGTTATGTGGCGGATTGGAATTTGTTAATGTCCGGTTGTAGAAAACTTGACAGAGGATCCGAAGTAAAACACACAACTGTGTGAGTAACCATGACTGTCTCTTTTCACTTTGAGAAGAGAACACGGTGGGGTTATGTTTGACTCGTAGGTAGTTCAGGATCTTTAGCGATCATTACTAGTTTGCGACCGTTTGCGTAGATGCTCATCTTATTCTTGTACTCGTAAGTTAGCCGCCATATATATTGCTTAGCCGCTGCTGCAACCTCACCACTTTACCTCTTCCTACCCATTAAGCTTTGATAGTCTTGTTACCCATGGTTATGGGATTGCTGAGTCCTCGTGGCTCACAGATACTACAACAACAGTTGCAGGTGCAGGTTTCCGATGACTTGACGTGAGAGCGATGTCTTTTGTGTTGGAGTTCTTATTCTTCTTCTTCAGTCTTGGGTTAGGTTCCGGGTCGGCAGCGTGGGATAGCAGATGGATGTCGTTGTGCTTTTCTTGTTTGCATCCGTAGTCGGATGCCTTGTATTGATGTTGTTGTATTCATGTAACTTGTATGTATTGTTGTATCCCCCATGTATGTATGTAATGGTACGATGTAATGATATCCATCTTGCTAAGCGCGTGAGATGCGGTTGTGCCCCAATCATGTAAGCGTCACGTGATTGGGATAGAATTGCATCTTGGGCCTGACATCAGCGCCGCTGTCCTTCTCCTCCACCACAGCCACCTCCTTCGCCGGCGCCACGAGCCCCGCAGCGCCGCGCTGCTCCGGTGACTCAGCCCACCTGCGGCCTCCTCCTCGTCGCCCATCGCCGTCCCGATGCCGAGCCTTGCCACCGCTCTAGTCCGAGGGCCCCGCCTCGCCGCATCGGCCTTGCCAAACTCGCCCGCCATCACGGCCCTGCCTGATGTCGTCGACCCTGAGCGCCGCCTCCCGTGCACCTCCTCCTCCCGCCGTCGACCGTTGCTCTGCCCTTGCTCCGTCCTGCTGCATCCTTGCCAAGTCATCGACCTCTCGTTTGTCCTCTATGACAAGACCATCTCCGGGCTCAAAGCCTCAAGTCAGAATGACTACCGTGGCTGGGTAACTCGCCAAGTACACCTTGTTAAGACTGATGCCCGAACAAGCACCGTTTGTGTGGATTGCGTCAAGTACCCCTTCGCTACGTCAAGAACGCCAAGTACCATGACACCCGGAGAGCTTGGATCCGTCAAGTTCCACTACCGTCGACCCTCGCCAAGTGGCTCGACGACCAAGTGTACGACTAGAGGGATTCGCCAAGTACCACACCGGCAAGCGTGTACGCCAGAACGACTACCGTCGCCGAAGACAACAAAAAACCATCAAGTTTGACTACCATCGACCCCGTCGACGTCAAGTTCCTCTCCACAACATGGACATCTACAGAATGTGTACGACTACAAAATGTGTACCACTACCGTCGAGGACTGATAGCACCACTACTTCCACTACCATCACGAGAACAACTACTTCCACTACTTCCCTCGACGAACTCGAACCGCCCCAGAAAACGCACGCTTCAATGGTATAACCCCGAGACGACACCCGTGAACGAATGCTTGTGTGATGTATGAGATGAACCGTATTTTTGCACCGTGTCCGTTGTGTCGCTCGTTTCCATGCCGCCGACCCGTGGGAACCCGGTTACCGGGATCACCCCACCTATCTCTTGCATGACTTGCACACGCCACCATTTATTTTGCGCTGGCATCTCAATGAGTTACCGGAACCGATTTGTTATAGTGTCACCATTTCGGTTATCGCCGCCGTGGCACCCCTTTCTTCCACCGTGGCGACAAATGCTCCCTATCTTATAACATGTCAACTTTTCAAAAAAAATGCTTAAAACCTGCATATGCCATCCGCATCATGATGACAACATTTAAAATGTTTCAAAGTGTTGTTTGCATTAAAATATGCTAAATAATTGCACATGGGGATTTTCCGGAATTGTTGTTGTTATTTCCGGCCTCATTTAAAAATGCCTAGATAGTGTAGTTTGCTCATGCTTTACCTCTTGCCATGTTAATTAATATTTAATATTGTTGGGTACCTAACCGATATCAAACTAAATATTTGAATATGGTGTTTTGTCAATATGCAACTCGTTGCATATTGAGCTCCACTTAACTTGTAGTATTGTTTGTGCAATCAGCCATGCCATGCATATTTAAACCGGACATGCATCATACTTGTTGGTGCATCATGCCATGTTTGCCATGTTGTTTGCTTCTTTCCAGTTTGCTTCTCGCGTTAGCTTCAGTTTCGTTCCGGAGTTGTGAGGATTCGTTCGAATTTTTCTGTTTGCCTTCTTCATGGACTCATTCTTCTTCCTTTGGGATTCCAGGCAAGTTGACCATTCCCCGATATCACCTCTATCTTTGCTTTGCTAGTTGTCTTGCTCTATTAAACATGCTGCGATGCCTATTCTTATCTTGTCAGCCTCCTATGTTGCCATGAAACACTCTAACTGCCTTCCCAACAAACTGTTGATTGGCTAAGTACGCTTTTGCTCAGCCCCTCTTGTAGCGTTGTTAGTTGCAGGTGAATTTGGAAGATTTCTCCATTCTTGGACTTCTTTATTGGGATAACACAATATATATCTTAATTAATTAATGCACATATATATTGGTAATGGGTGGAAGGCTCGGCCTTCTGCTTGGTGTTTTGTTCCACTCATGCCACCTTAGGACCCGATAAACCGGTGTTATGTTCCTTGATTTGCGTTCCTAACACGGTTGGGGTTTATGGGCCCCCCTTGATAATTCGCATTGCTTAAAGCTTTTCCTGCAAGACCCTACTTTGGTACTACATTTGCCTAACAACTAAAAACTTGCATTGGGAGTAATTAATCCGAGTTCTTAATCAACAACCCGTGCCAGTGCTCCTCATGAGTGTTGGTCCAAACTAGGCATACTGCGGGGCCACCTTGGGGAAACGCGAGGGCTGTTATATACCTGTAGCTTGTCCCATCCGGTCGTGGCCTGAGACGAGATACACGCGGCTACTATTAGGGTGTCGGCACGCCGGGAGGTCTTGCTGGATTAGTTTTACCTTTGACGAAATATCTTGAGCACGGGATTCCGAGTATACTCGGGTCTTCCCAATTTCGAGTTGCGACTTCGCGGATCGTGAGCTTGTGATGGGCTAAGTTGGGACACCCCTACAGGGTTGTGAACTTTTGAAAGCCATGCCCGCATTTATGTGGCAGATGGGAATTTGTTAATATCCGGTTGTAGATAACTTGACACCATATCCTTAAGAATACACTACCTGTGTAAGTACAGTGATGGTTTCTTTTCGAAGGGGTTTCGGAAAGTGAACACGGTGGGGTTATGCTTGAACGTGAGTAGCTAGGATCACTTATTGATCATCTTTGGCGACTGTTGGTACTTTTCTCATCTCGCTTTGACTTCGTAAGTTAATTGCTTAGTGCTTGCTGCAACCACTTTATTACCTCTCCACACCTAAAAGCTTTGTTAGTTTGGATACTTGGAAATGGGATGTTGAGTCCTTGTGACTCACAGATTACAACACACACCAGATGCAGGTACAACTGAGTACGACGCATGAGTTGGACAAGAACTTCACTGGGAGTTCGATGAAGAGCGTGGGCGTATGTATGTGACGTATCCCGACGATCAGTAGTGGTTCCTACTAGGGGCGATCAGGACTTGTGGTTGTGGTATCTTTTCTCGTTTGATTTCGTTCGTAGCCGGACTTTGTGTTATTTGGATGAATGTATGCTATTGTATTAATTGTGTGACATGGCGAGTGTAAGCCAACTATTTAACTCTTTCATCTCTGTTCATTACATGAGTTCTGCAAAGATACCACGCTTGCGATCATTCCACAATGTGATTATGTCTCTAACTCGTGCCTCGACACGTAGGAGCTATAGTCGCATCCTGGGCATTACAAGTTGGTATCAGAGCCTTCTCCGACCTAGGAGCCCCCTGATTGAACGAACCGCTGTCGGTTGAGTCTAGGCACACACAAAAAAATGATTTGATCAATATATATATATATATATATATATATATATATATATATATATATATATATATATATATATATCGGAGAGTAGGATTTCTTTTACTTCTTACCCCTTCGTCGCTCTGGTGAGGATTCCTGACATTGTTTTAACATCACTATCCTCAATTTTCACCAAATTTTTTTTGGATCACGCGGGTATTGTTTGGATTGTTCCGATATCTTGTGCCGATAATTCTGTCTTGATGCCTCCCGTCTGTTTAGGCTGAGTCCCGGGGAGTTGAGCTATGAGGTGTTGTCGTCACAATTGTATCGTTACAGTTCTAGAATACCAGAGGCGTCCGACATCGAAAACTCTTCTATGCGTGTCTGGTGGTGAGATAACGCCGACGTCACCCAGTACTGGGGGGATAATTCGGGAGTATTGCCACAACTAGTATAGCGGATGAGTTCCGAAGGTCCAAGGTAAACGGTTTCCGAAGGTGCCTGGTTATGTGTTGACGGATGGATACAGCTGGATGTAGGTATTGCTAGTTGGGTGAGATAGTGTTCTTCCCCTGTATCCCCAACACCAGATTGGACAACCGGAAAGCTTCGGGAATTAATAGGTGGGATTCAAGTAGCTGTTAGGTAATCTTCCAACGGGTGCATGATATGAGGTTGGGTTTCAACATCTAGTGGAGAGGTTATCATGGGCGTTGTTACACTAGGGGGTTGCATCTTAAAGGATCCTTGGCTATGCTGATCCGGGGATTGCAAGGCCCTTTGTAACACGTGCCATGGGGCATCAGCACGAACATGTGGAACGAAACCTCTATTATGTATTTGTTCCATCTTTTACCTTGTTGTTTTATTCTATCTTTTTGTTCTCCATAAGTGGCTTCTCGACAAGTTGATGTACCATTAAGTTATGGAATCCATTCGTTCAATTCTCTGTTCGAATGATATTGTGAAGATTATGTTGCAACATATCTATCCTTTGTTTTTGTTTTGAGTTGTGGTATTCGAGTTGCTTCGATGTCAAGTGTTGATTCCATACCTTTCCTATTCGGTGTTCTCATAATTCTATGGGTGTGCTAGTTCTTCTTGATCATCGAGATTGTCATGTAAATTCTCCTCAACCGGTGTGCTTCTCTTTAAGTTAACCCGATCCTTTTAATATGTGCAAGAACAAGTCTTGGTTTTCTCATTGGTGTCTATTTCATTCATCCCAAGTTGTCTTTGTTTTTCCCCACCCTCCCACCCTTTTTCTTTATGGAGCCAGAGTCCTTAATCATGTGTCCTTATATTATTGTGATGCCTCTTCATCAATCTTCTTTAATGTTTCATCCGGTGATTTCTCATGAAGATGCTCAGGAAGATTAAAGTTCATCATTCTTCGCTCTCTTTTTCTATCTCCGGACGACTAAATCCAAGCTTAAGTGTTAATCATATCTTTTCCTCGTGTTTCACTTGGTTTCCTATGTTGGAATTTCTTATTCGAAGTCTCTCTTGTTTATTCAACTCTCTCTAATTCTTATCCGGAGTGTACAAGGTATCTCAAAATATTCACGTTTCCATTCTTAATCCGTGCAAGCTATTTCGAGGTTTTTATTACCTCATCCATGCCATTTAATTCAACCAGTGCAATATCTCTTTCTAGCAATCTTTTTCGACGATGTTTCTTTTGAGTGGGCCCTAACCCACAGGTCTTTTTCTAGGATCTTACCTGACTCTTCTAATTATCTGAAGTTATTACGGAATTCTTTTCAAAGTGTGACATAAGAACGATTTCCATCAGTCACATGCCTTCTCCAAGATTGTTTCCAATTATTTTCATCTTTAGCTCTACCTTTCCCGTTTTCATTCTTCCGGAGTATCTCAAAATTCTTCATGGTATTTCTCATCGCTCTACTCAACATTTGAAGATGGGAGAAGAGTTTCTCTTAAATCTTGGCATGTTCTCTTGAAGATTCGTTGTTCTAGCTTCATGACATCCTCATAGTTATTTCGATCACGAGGAATCTTTTCATGTCATGCGAAGCATTTCATGAATTCTTCCCATTGTGATCCTCCGAAGGCCATCATTTCTGAAGAATTCTTTGTTCTTAGTTTTCAACTTCGTCCTCCAAGTATTCTTAATTGATGCCTCTTCGTTCGTCTCCATATTCTTACGATGGATCATTCAAGATTACTCTTCCGTTGTTATCCTATCAATTCATTTGTTCTTTTCATAATCCTACCGGTGGTTCGTTGAATATTTACCCAAGTTTGTGCGAGATCTCTCTTTAATTCTTTGCAATGAGAATAAGTAGTATGCCAAATCCATTGGTTGTCATCAATTTAATTGGTGAAGGATACTCATAACATAATTCTTATTCTTGTTCCTTCCAAGTGTTTAATTCCTTCGTCTGGATTTCGTTGACGATATCAAAATATTGGTTGTTCATCTTTTCTTTCCAGAGTTCCAAAATCTCTCAATTATCTTGTCACGAAGCTCCATCTAAATCATTACAAGAATTCAATCTTATTATTTTCATCCTTCACTTCTCATCCTTTCATTGCCGGAGTTCTTCATGGTGGTTCATCATGATTTAATTAATCCTCGAAGTGTTCTTCAAGATTCTTGTTGGAGGAGCTCAAGTATTATTCATCTTGCATTTTGAAGTGAAATTCTTTCTACCTTATCGTTTGAGTGGTGTTATTTTCATTCTTGACAATTTCCCTTCGTGTTTCATGATTCACAAGTTATCAAGAATGAGATATTTAAATCCATCATTTTCCTTTGTTCATGAGATCTTTCCAACCCTTCAATTTATTCGTTGGAGTTATCTTGGGTTGTATTTCACCTAAAGCTTTCCCTAAGGATTGTTGCTATTGTGGTGCTTATAAATGACACAAGTTCTTCATTTATCATCCCAGTGAAATAAGTTTTTCGTCTCCTTGGTGCTCTCAATCAAATCAATTGTTTCAGTTAGTGGCTGAATTTCACCTCAAGTTTTGAGATGTTTTCCATAAGCCCACAACAAGCTCATTCTTTTGTTTTTGAATTTCCAACAACTTCGTTCAATGATTCTTTCTAAGGATGCTTTCAAAATTCATTTGTGGGAGAAGTTGTCATTTTCTTCTCCGCCCTTTTCTTTCCATCAATCTAGCTTCTATTCTTTCGTTCCGGAGGTATTGTGGTCTTGATCTCTTTGTTTCGTCATCTAGTTTGGTCAAGATCTTGTTCTTTTCCTTGTTTATCTATTTATCCGGAGTGTTGTATTCTCCATTCAAGTTCTCTCATCCTATCAAGTTTTTCCTCTCTTTTCAACTGGAGTGATGTCTGAAGCCTTTCTTACCCTGGTGCCATTCGTTCAATAGTTTTGGAGGCAGTGTGTGTTGATTTCATCAAGTATCATCCAAACTTCTCAAGCACATGTTAATTCCTTCCATTCTCAGACGGAGTGCTGTCCAAATTCGGTCATTCTTATTCCTTGGTTATACCATTGCGGTTCATATTCTTTTAGTTCGTAAGCTCTTGTTTCATGTCCTTCAACCTACAAGGTTCTCATAATGTTCCTTGTTCCTCTTTTCTAACGGAGTGTTTTCATCTTCGTTCATCTCCATTGTATTCTTTCTTCAACTTGTTTAACCTCTCAAGGTTTGTGGTTTCACTCGTTTATCAAAGAAGCAACTTTGTTTTACCTCTTCTTTTCTGGTTTATCCGGTGCCATCCTTAGGATCTCGGGTCGAGATCCTCTATTAGTGTGGGAGAGTTGTGACGCCCCAAGACCGACGCTCTAGAAGACTTCCAGCTATTCCGAGTTTTTCCTGTGTGTTTCATTTGTGCTTGCTTTATTTATGTTTGCATTCATCATTGCATCATGCCATCATGTCATTTAATTTTTTGCAACTAAACTAAATAAATTGTGTGGATCTTCGATCCATTTAATCGAGGGATATTCACAATGGTGACTTCTCTTTATAACATATAAAAGTCTCTCAATGTTATTAGGGAGCTATATTAAAGCATTCCATTAACTTGGAATCACCCATAACACATTTGCGCTATTCTTCAACTTTCCTTCATATCCAACTCAACTTCCTAATCTTTCTTTAATGCCTTTGGTGAAATTGAGTTGCAATTTTGCTTTCTCTAGAAATGTTCCACTTCTGCCCATAAGTCATGTTATTCATGTAGGGTTACGAGTTAAAAACTCATCTCTTTCGGTCTTCATCTAAATTGCCTTCAAATTCAAAAAGTTTGACTTTATTCAAACTTGTTTGAATTTTCATCTTCCAAAAGTCCTCAGACAATTTTATTTATATTCCTCACATTTTTGTGAGTCCAGATAAATTACCCCCATGCCCAAATTCCACCCTAATCCTCTCTTTCTATTTTTCTTCTATCTAATACTTTTCTCTTAATGGTTAAGAGAAGAGAGTAGAGAGAGAGCAGCCCATCTAAGGTTTTAGGCCGGCCCAATCCCTAGCGGACCATCTATATCCTAAACCTAACCCTAGCCCGACCGATCCCCACCCTGGTCCGATCCCATCTTCCCTCGCTCATCCCCTCAGCGCCGCTCTCCTCTTCCTCCTCTCGCTCTCCTCGAGAGCTCTCTCCCCCACGCCGCGTTCGTCCCCATCCCGTCAAGCGCTCGTGGCCATGTCGCCCCGTGCCTCTCCGCCTCAACGCCGCCGTCCTTCTCCTCTGCCGCAGCCACCTCCTTCGCCGGCACCACGAGCCCCGCAGCGCCGCGCTGCTCCGACGACTCAGCCCACCTGCGGCCTCCTCCTCGTCACCCACCGCTGTCCCGACGCCGAGCCTCGCCACCGCTCGAGTCCGAGGGCCCCGCCTCGCCGCCTCGGCCTCGCCAAACTCGCCTGCCACCGCGGCCCTGCCTGATGTCGTCGACCCCGAGAGCTGCCTCCTGTGCACCTCCTGCTCCCGTCGTCGAGTGTTGCTCTTCCCTTGCTCCGTCCTGCTGCATCCTCGCCAAGTCATCGACATCTTGTTTGTCCTCTGTCACAATACCATCTCCGGGCTCAAAGCCTCAAGTCAGAACGACTATCGTGGCCGGGTAACTCACCAAGTACACCTTGTCAAGACCGATGCCCGAACAAGCATCGTTTGTGTGGATTGCGACAAGTACCCCTTCGCTACGTCAAGAACGCCAAGTACCACGACACCCGGAGAGCCCAGATCCGTCAAGTTCAACTACCGTCGACCCTCGCCAAGTGCCTCGACGACCAAGCGTACGACTACAGGGATTTGCCAAGTACCACACCGGCAAGCGTGTACGCCCACACGACTACCGTTGCCGAAGACAACCTAAAACCATCAAGTTCGACTACCATCGACCTCGTGGAAGTCAAGTTCCTCTCCGCGACATGAACATCTACGGAATGTGTACGACTACAAAACGTGTACCACTACCGTCGAGGACCGATAGCACCACTACTTCCACTACCGTTGTGAGAACGACTACTTCCACTACTTCCCTCGACGAACTCAAACCGCCCCGGAAAACGCACGCTTCAAAGGTATAACCCCGAGACGACACCCGTGAACGAATGCTTGTGTGATGTATGAGATGAACCGTATGTTTGCACCGTGTCCGTTGTGTCGCTCGTTTCCATGCCGTCGACCCATGGGAACCCGGTTACCGGGATCACCCCACCTATCTCTTGCATGACTCGCACACACCAACATTTCTTTTGCGCCAGCATCTCAACGAGTTACCTGAAGCGATTTGTTGCCATGGCACCATTTCGGTTATC
The DNA here is from genome assembly GCA_902687465.1 of Secale cereale. NCBI lineage: Eukaryota > Viridiplantae > Streptophyta > Magnoliopsida > Poales > Poaceae > Secale > Secale cereale. The sequence continues at coordinate 421,721,135 of LR738711.1, forward strand.
GCCGCCGTGGCACCCCTTTCTTCCGCCGTGGCGATAAATACTCCCTATTTTATAACATGTCAACTTTTCATAAAAAATGGATAAAACTTGCATATGTCATCCGCATCATGATAACAACATTTAAAATGTTTCAAAGTGTTGTTTGCATTAAAATATGCTAAATAGTTGCACATGGGAATTTTCCGGAATTGATGTTGCTATTTCCGACCTCATTTAAAAAAGCCTAGATAGTGTAGTTTGCTCATGCTTCACCTCTTGCCATGTTAATTAACATTTAATACTGCTGGGTACCTAACCGAGATCAAACTAAATATGTGAATGTGGTGTTTTGTCAATATGCAACTCGTTGCATATTGAGCTCCATTTAACTTGTAGTATCGTTTGTGCACTCTGCCATGCCATATATATTTAAACCGGACATGCATCATACTTGTTGGTGCATCATGCCATGTTTATGCTTGTGTGTTTACCATGTTGTTTGCTTCTTCCGGTTTGATTCTCGGCGTTAGCTTTGGTTTCGTTCCAGAGTTGTGAGGATTCGTTCAACTTCGTCCGTTTGTCTTCTTCATGGACTCGTTCTTCTTCCTTCGGGATTCCAGGCAAGATGACCATTCCCCGATATCACCTCTATCTTTGCTTTGCTAGTTGTCTCGCTCTATTAGACATGCCGCGATGCCTATTCTTCTCTTGTCAGCCTCCTATGTTGCCATGAAACACTCTAACTGCCTTCCCACAAAACCGTTGATTGGCTAAGTATGCTTTTGCTCAGCCCCTCTTATAGCGTTGTTAGTTGCAGGTGAAGTTGGAAGATTGCTCCATGCTTGGACTTCTTTATTGGGATAACACAATATATATCTTAATTAATTAATGCACATATATATTGGTAATGGGCGGAAGGCTCGGCCTTCTGCTTGGTGTTTTTTCCACTCATGCCACCTTAGGACCCGATAAACCGGTGTTATGTTCCTTGATTTTGTGTTCCTAACACGGTTGGGGTTTATGGGCCCCCTTGATTATTCGCATTGCTTAAAGCTTTTCCAGCAAGACCCAACTTTGGTACTACATTTGCCTAACAACTAACAACTTGCATAGGGTGTAATTAACCCGAGTTCTTAATCAACAACCCGGGCTAGTGCTCCTCATGAGTGTTGGTCCAAACTGGGCGTACTGCGGGGCCACTTTGGGGAAACCCGAGGGCTGGTATATACATGTAGCTTGGCCCATCCGGTCGTGGCCTGAGCCGAGATACATGCGGCTACTATCAGGGTGTCGGCACGCCGGGAGGTCTTGCTTGATTAGTTTTACCTTTGTCGAAATATCTTGAGCACGGGATTCCGAGAATACTCGGGTCTTCCCAATTTGGAGTTGTGACTTCGCGGTTCGTGAGCTTGTGATGGGCTAAGTTGGGACACCCCTGTAGGGTTATAAACTTTTGAAAGCTATGCTCGCGGTTATGTGGCAGATGGGCATTTGTCAATATCCGGTTGTAGATAACTTGACACCATATCCTTAAGAATACACTACCTGTGTGAGTACCGTGATGGTCTCTTTTCGAAGGGGTTTCATAAAGTGAACACGGTGGGGTTATGCTTGAACGTGAGTAGCTAGGATCAGTTATTGATCATCTTTGGCGACCATTAGCACTTTTCTCATCTCGCTCTGACTTCATAAGTCAGTTGCTTAGTGCTTGCTGCAGCCACTTTATTACCTCTCCACACCTACAACCTTTGTTAGTTTTGATACCCGGGAATGGGATTGCTGATTCCTTGTGACTCACAGATTACAACACACACCGGATGCAGGTACAACTGAGTACGATGCAGGAGATGGACAAGAACTTCACTGGGAGTTCGATGAAGAGCGTGGGCGTATGTATGTGACATATCCCGATGATCGGTAGTGGTTCCTACTAGGGGCGATCAGGACTTGTGGTTGTGGTATATTTTCTTGTTTAATTTCGTCCGTAGCTGGACTCTGTGTTATTTGGATGAATGTATGCTATTGTATTAATTATGTGAGGTGGCGAGTGTAAGCCAACTATTTAACTCTTCCATACCTGTTCATTACATGAGTTGTGCAAAGATACCACGTTGGCGATCATTCCAGAATGCGATTATGTCTCTAACTCGTGCCTCGACACGTAGGAGCTATATTCGCATCCTGGGCATTACAGCCAAGCTCAAGTGTGAGGCTTCAAAGAAAAGAATCAGAGATGCAGTCAGTTCCTCTTCCTCCTCACAAGTGGTTGCTAAACAGCAGAAGTTCTGGCTTCCGCCACCTCCAGTGTTCCTTGCTCCAAGTCAGAACAAGCACTCAGGTGGTCGTGGATCTTCCCACCCACCCAACCCAAGCAACCAGAACAAGTCTCAGTACCAAGCGCCAAGGCCAAGTCTCAGAACCGTTTTGCGTGTATGATATATGGATTTGTTCGTATCAGAGTGCTATAAATGTTGATATCATTTGCATGCATGTTAGGGTTCATCTTGATGTCTTAATCTTTGTTGCCAAACTGCTATGTGATGTTACTTGTCAGCTCTTGTTGGCTGTCAACAATATGTTAGCATGTTTAACATGGTGTATCTTTGTGCATTTTGGTCCAAATGGAGTGTATGATATGTCAAAATGTTCGTCTTGTGATGATCTTCATGATGGATGCATTTTCATACATGTGAGTTTGCATTATGCCATGGATATCCCTGTTACAAAAGTGCATGTTGCTGTTAAGATGCTGAAATTGTTATAACTTGCTGTTTTGTCTTTTTCATAGCATTTTGTGTGATTTTCTTTTGAGCCACATGTCAACATGTTTTAGGAGGATAATCATGTTATCTTTGAAGTGGTGTAATTGGTTTTTATTAATATGCACTGTGGTGACTTGAACAAGCTTGTAAACATGCCATGTCATTGTTGTTGTTTTTACACTTGGTGAAAAACTGCTAAGTCTGAAATCTTTTATAACATGTTGCCATGTAAACTTGATGCCACAATATTTTTCATGCATGTTTTGGAATAACCAGTGAGCATGTATTGATGTCCATGTAACTTTCTATCAATCCATGCCTTTTTTTTGCTTTTATGCCTTACTCTCAAAATGCTTGAAATCTGAACTGTCAGCCTGTTAACAGAATATTCAATTTGGCAAAACTCATGTTAATCAACCCTTGCATGGACTGACTTGTTTCTTTGGATGAATTGGAAGTATATTATGTCTTCTTCATGCTCATGTAATTTTCATGCTTGTTATAATTGTTTGGCTTGCTGTTATGTGCCTCCAAAGGCAGCAACATATTGTTCCTAGTTGCATGTCCAGCAATTTTCAATAAGTCTGAAAACCTATTAAATTATTGAATCTTGCCATGCTAGTTTAATTATGTGTCGGTAAGTTTTTGGGTGTGCACTGAGTGCATTTATGTTGAGAATCATGTCTACTTCACATCCATGCCTTTTTTATCATGTTTGGGTGTTGTAGCATATTTAAACCTTGCTCCAAAGATGCCATGTTGTTGTTAACTTCAGTTTTGCATTGCATCGTGTTTTGCTTGCCATTTACAAACCGTGCATCTGATTCCAATGATCTTTATATTGATTTCGACCGAAATCTTTCAATATATCCAGTGGCATGCTTGGTTTGCCAAGATCTTGCCCACACCCATCATGTCTTCACATGTCCTTCCCAGCTTCATCTCCTTTCTTACCGGTAGCTCTGTAGCATCATACTTGCATAGCATGTGTTCTTTTATTGTCAAGTGTGTTTATTTGGATGCTTGTTTATGTTGGGTAGCACCGGGAGACGAGTTCGAGTCCGAGGTTAAGGCAGCCGCTGAGTACGATTACGAAGAGCAAGGTCCCGATCTCCCCGAAGACATACTAGGCAAGATGACCATTCCTTGATATCACCTCTATTGTTGCTATGCTAGTTGCCCCTCTCTATTGTTTTGTCGCGATACGTATCCTCTTGCATGTCAGCCCCTAGCTTACCATGTAACCTCTAACTACCTTCCTAGCAAACCGTTGTTTGGCTAAGTTACGCTTTTGCTCAAGCCCCCCTCTTATAACATTGCTAGTTGCAGGTGAAGATGAAGTTTGCTCCATGTGGGTTGGATATTTTGGGAATATCACAATACCTGTGATTTAAATTAATGCACCTATATACTTGGCAATGGGTGGAAGGCTTGTCCTTTTTCTCGGTGTTTTGTTGGCTCTTGCCACCTTACGAACCGATAAACCGGTGTTATGTTCCTTTATTTTGTGTTCCTAACATGGTTGGGGTTTATAGACCTCCCTCGATAATTCGCTTTGTGTAAAGCTTTTACAGCAAGGCCCAACCTTGGTTTTACCATTTGCCTAATAACTAAAAAACTTGCCGAGGGAGTTGCAAACCCGAGGATTATTTAATCAACCCCCTAGGTCAGTGCTCGTTTTGAGTGTTGGTCGAAACTAGAGCACTTTGCGGGGCCACCCCTTGGCAACTTGGGTGTTTTGCTCCCGTATCTGTGACTCATCCGATCGTGGCCTAAGACGAGATACGCACGACTCCTATCAGGGTGTCGGCACGTCGGGAGGCTTTGCTGGATTAGTTTTGCTATTGTTGAAATATCTTGTGCATGGGATTCCGAGAATACTCGGGCCTTCCCAACATCGAGTTGTTACTCCGCTGATTGTGAGCTTGTGATGGGCTAAGTTGGGATACCCCTGCACGGTTATGATCTTTCGAAAGCCGTGCCCGCGGTTATGTGGCTGATTGGAATTTGTTAATATCCGGTTGTAGATAACTTGACACAACAACTCAAACATAATACACTACGATGTGAGTAGTCGTGATGGTATCTTTTTGTGGGAGTTCAGGAAGAGAACACGGCTGGGTTATGGATGACTCGTAGGTAGACAGGATCATCTAGTGATCATGGACTAGTTCCGGACCGATGGCTTTCACTTCTCTTCTCGCTCTGATGATATGTAAGCTAGCCACCTCATCTACGCTTAGTGCTTGCAGCAGCCCACCTATACACTTCTCCTTACCCAAAGGCTTTGATAGTTTTGATACCCGAGAATGGGATAGTTGAGTCCTCATTACTCACAGTTTACTACAAACTCATGTGCAGGTACAACCGAGTAAGATTCAGTTGATGGCTAGGAACTCAAGTGCGAGTTCGATGAGGAATGTGGGCGAATGTGTGTGACGTTCCCCCCCGGATCAGTAGTGGTTACTACTAGGGCCGATCGGGCATAGTGGGTGGTTATCTATTTTTCGTTTGGATTTGTCCGTAGTCGGACCATGATTGTACTTGGATGAATGTATGACTTATTTATGCATTGTGTGAAGTGGCGATTGTAAGCCAACTATGTATTTCCCCCTTTGTTCTTATACATGGGAATGTGTGAAGATGACCATCTTGCGATCATACCAAAATGCGATTATGCCTCTAAGTCATGCCTCGACATGTAGGAGATATTGTCGCATCTTGGGCATTACACCTACATCGGGAGAGGTTAATTAATTTCATCATCAATGAGGATTCTTTTGGGTTGTACAGATTAGGGCAGGAGCATATAGTATGCGGTGAAGAGGGGGGAAGGGGACCATCATATGTAGTACACTTCATGAACCTCCCTCTATGTGGGTGCATGGTTTACGGCTTTTGAGGCTTGTGGCACATCAAAGTTGTGCATTTTGGGTATTCAACATATATATGTTTGGCCCACATGCAAAGCGGTGGTGGTTGTCCTCTCGTACCCACTTAAGCGGTTATCAGCGATATCGATGCTTTCCATATGTGGGCCCGGTTGGTCCATCACTACTTTTTGCCTGACAACAGGAGAGATTAATTTGACTTAGGAGGGGATTATTATTTTTGCTTGTAATATGGTATGTATATATATATAGGTCATGATCTGGGATGACATGCATGCATGATACAGTTTGAGCACACACACATGCATGTGTACGCATGAATACCTCCCATCGATGCGAAGTGGCTAGTACAATGACACGTCATGAACCGATCTCGCTCTGTGTGGGGAGCTAGTGTACGATTTTTGATGCACGTGCCACATCAATGTTGTGAAATGGTATTCAAACATGCATGCACGCATCACCTCCATACATATGCATGTAGTGGTTGCCTTCAAACGGTACACTCCCTCGCGTGGTTATCGATGATAAGCCTATATATTCGTGGGCCTGCGTGGACATCTAGGATAACCTTGACCAACAACAAGATAGATTACCATGGCTGATTCTTCATTTGGTTCATGTTATCGTAATATAGGTCATGGTGAGATTCAGACCTTACGTTTGAGCGCAGATACTATGCACACATGCATGCATGAATCCCCGTCGTTGGCTTGAAGTGTGGTGTAACATACATATGCATCGTCAACCTAACCCTCACCCAGTGTGGGGATTTCTAGTTTGAAATCACGGTGCCACATCAAATTTGTTCCACTATTACTCAAAAACACACCTCTCCATACATATGTTTGGGACACACGCATGCAGTGGTTGTCTTCGGGGACTAGCTACTTGCATGATTATTGGCGAGCTAGCCCTATCCGGGGTCGCATGGACGGCCATCACTTTGACCAACAACAAGAGAGAGGTTGTACGACCAAGGTGGATTATTCTTGGTCCGTTTTACGATCCATCTTGGTAAGATATGCCTCTCTGGCCCGTCGACTGAAAGTGTGTGTGTGGGGGGTGCTACTTCGCACTTTGCTAGGTGAACCTTGTTTGGGGGGCATGCATTCATAACTTAGGATCCCCTTCGTGCTGACACGAGGGAGGGGGGGTCTGCTAGCTACTTCGCACTTTGCTGGGTGAACCTCGGTTCGGGGGGCATGCATTCATAGCTTAGGATTCCCTTCGTGCCGA
>LR738711.1:421728098-421744138 GCA_902687465.1 Secale cereale
CTTTGCTAGCTGAACCTCGATTGGGGGGGGAGGGGGCGTGCATTCATAGCTTAGGATTCCCACGAGGGGGGGGGGTGGGGGCAAGCAATATTGTGCACTTTGCGAGATAGGTGCCACATTGAAGTTGCATTTGGTATTTGAAAATCAAACCACCCTTTCATACATAAATTTGGTCCAGATGCAAGTGTGTTCGTGTTCTGAACCTCTCCCGCATCATTTTTCGCCAAATTTATGAACATTAGACAAGTCGGATGACGTAATAGACAAGGTTCACTCAAACTAACCGTGTGCGACACCGGGTGCCCCTGTCACGCACACATCCGCACAGTACATTGGGCTCCACGAGGCTCCCCCTCTCAAAATATATGCCCGCCTCGAGGGTTTTTTCTGTTTCATAACACACGGTTGTTATCTCCAGACAGTGTGCGATGTTTCTTGTTCCCCATCCCGTCTGCATCCCTAGAAAATATCTACCCGCCTCGAGGGTTTTTCAGTTTCATAACACACGGTTGTTATCTCCGGATCGTGTGTGATATTTCTTGTTCCCAATCCCACCTGCATCCCTAGAAAATATCTGCCCACCTCGAGAGTTATTCTCTTTCATAACACACAGTTGTTATGTCCGGACTATGTGCGATGCACTATCATCAAAATTTTCAATAGCCCCGGCATTTCACTCCCGTGTTTGAATCCCGCGTAGTAAAATTTTCAGTACCCACGTCTGTCGGATTCAGGGCTCTGCAAAACCCGTTAAATTCGAACACAGGGGCGTGAACGAAGATCTCTCCCACTCACGTCTACCTAGTGCCTCGCTCTCGTCTTGGTAGAAGGATTCAAGCAAACAACGAACAAAACACACAAGAGTTTATCTAGGTTCGGGGCACCGTGTGGTGTAAGACCCTACTTCCTACTTTGGTGGATTGGCTCCGGGCGAGCTAGAATATGAGCTAGTACGACGGTCCCTGGGCACAGGAGGCGAACTCAGGAGGGTTAGGAGGCTAGTGTTCTTACTCCTTGTGTGGTGGCAGGGTGTGTTCGTCCCTCCTGCAGTGGGAGTCCTAGCTACTTATATAGGCGGTCATGGTCCTGTTCCCCCGAAATGTTTAGGCGGGAAGGGATCCCACAACGGCCATTTTTGAGTGGGAACACAAGGACGTTCTTATCCTAACAAAAGCAGTCTTCGCGTGCAAAAGGATCAGGTGGTGACACAGTGGTGGGATCGACGGTGACATCCCCCCTGCCATCCTTGCGGTCTTCGGTCTTGTTGCACCAAAGAGGAAACCTTTGCCTCGCTCCTTGGGAACCAACGGCTGCGTTGTCCCCTTTGCACTAAAATGGCAACTGCGCCGCTGGCGTTGTGCGTCACTACTGACATCACTGCCTCCTCCTGAGGCAGGCTCGACCTTGGATTATCCGCCCCTCCGGAACGCCTTGCTGAGGCCGCTCCCGAGGAGGTCTTGACGTCGTTGTCCTCGCGAGGCTTGGCCCCCTCGCGAGGGTCTTGGTGTAATGCCCAGGATGGGACTATACCTCCTACGTGTCGAGGCACGACTTAAAGGTATAAGCCCATTCTGGAATGATCTCAAGTTAGGTATCTCTGCACGACTCATGTAAAAGAGGGATTAAATTGCAAAAGGAGATAGTTGGCTTACACTCGCCACTTCACACAATACATTACGTAAGCAAACATCATTCAAAACATCACAACCCGACTACGGGTGAAGATCCAAAAGAAGATACCAAAAACGACATAACGCCACAGGTCTGAATCGCCCCTAGTAGAAACCACTACTGATCGTCGAAAACGTCACAAGCATACGGCCACTCTCTTCATCGAGCTCCCAGTGAAGTACTTGGTCCAGCTCCTGCATCAATCTCGGCTAAACCTGCATCTGGTGTTGTATATCTGTGAGCCACGAGGACTCAACAATCCCATAACCATGGGTATCAAGACTAGCAAAGCTTTATGGGTAGGAAGAGGTAAAGTGGTGAGGTTGCAGCAGCGGCTAAGCATAATATGGTGGCTAACTTACGAGTACAAGAATAAGATGAGCATCTACGCAAATGGTCGCAACTAGTAGTGATTGCTAAAGATCCTAAACTACATACGAGTCAAACATAACCCCACCGTGTTCTCTTCTCAAAATGAAAAGAGACAGTCACGGTTACTCACACAGTTGTGTGTTTTACTTTGGATCATCTGTCAAGTTTTCTACAACCGGACATTAACAAATTCCAATCTGCCACATAACCGCGGGCACGGCTTTCGAAAGATTATAACCCTGCAGGGGTGTCCCAACTTAGCCCATCACAAGCTCTCACGATTAGCTAAAGTGATAAATATAATATCATCACCCCTTATATTAGGCAAATCCGATCAGGCTCGGCATCCCGGTGCACAAGACATTTCGACAATGGTAAAACAAATCCAGCAAGACCTCCCGGCGTGCCGACACCCTGATAGTAGCCGCGCGTATCTCGTCTCAGGCCACGACCGGATGAGCACAGCGTACAGCGGCCATACCCCAAGTTTCCAAGGGGGGGGGGCACCGCACATGACTCTATTTGGGACCAACACCATCAGCACTGGCCCCCCTGTTATGTAGAATTAAGAACCCGGGGATGCGACCCCCTATGCAAATTTAATTAATTAATTAAGTTGTTATTATGAGGCAAATTAAAACCAATGTTGGGCCTTGCTGGAGGAGTTTTATTCAAAGTCGAACTGTCAAGGGGTCCCCATCCACCCATCGTGTAAGGAACGCAAAATCAAGGAACATAATGCCGGTTTATCGGCGCCTAAGGTGGCATGAGTGGAACAAAACACCGAGCAAAAGGCCAAGCCTTCCACCCATGCCCAGTATATAGGTGTGTTAATAATAATAATAGATATTGTGATATTCCAACAACAAGCTCCCTCCTAGAACGATCTTCATCTTCACCTGCAACTAACAACGCTATAAGAGGGGCTGAGAAAGCGGGTAACATAGCCAAACAATGGTTTTGCTAGGAAGGTGTCAAAGGTTAGAGGTTTCATGGCAACAAGGAGAGGCTGACATAAAAGATGGGTAACGCGACATGTAACGATAGCATCGAGACAACTAAGCATGGCAATGGTAGTAAAGGTATCCAAGGGTATGATCATCTTGCCTGGGATTCCGCAAGGGAGAAGAATGGGTCCATGAAGTAGACGGGGCAACATAGTCGAGCGAATCCTCACAACTCCGGACGGAACCGAAGCTAACAAGAGAAGCAACCGGAAAGAAGCAAACAACACGGTAAACACACAAGCATAAACATGGCATACGATGCATATCCAAGTATGATGCATGTCCGGTTTAATTATGCATGGCAAGGCAAAGAGCACAAACAAGTACTACAAGTTAAGTGGAGCTCAATATGCAACGAGTTGCATATTGACGAAACACCACATTTTATTATTTAGTTGACTCTCGTTTATTTACAAGACAAGAATAAATGTTTGTTAGCAAGGCAAGAGGTGAAGCATAATAAAACTACACTATTTAGACATTTTAAATGAGGCCGGAAATAACAACAACAATTCCGGGAAAATCCCCATATGCATGTTTAGCACTTATTAAAGCAACAACAATTCACACATTTTAATGTTGTTAACATGATGCGGATGACATGATCAAGTGTATGCAATTTTATTAATTAAAGGTTAACATGAAGAGATAAGAAGATGATAAGGAGCAATTGTCACCGTGGTGGAAGGAAAGGGTGCCACGGCAACGATCCGAAAATGATGCAATGGCAACATCTCGGTTCCGGTAACTCGTTGATAGACCGGTGCAAAAGATGACGGAGCGCGTGAGCGAGTCAAGTAAGATGAAAGGTGGGGTGATCCCGTTACCGGGTTCCCACGGGTCGGCAACGAGGCAACCGAGGAGCACGACAAAAAGATGAAACGAGCACGGTGCACACATGGGAAACATCTCATACAACACAAGCAAGCATTCGTCCACGGGCATCGTCTCGGGGTTATACCTTTGGAACATTCGTTCTCGGAGGGGTTCAAGTCGTCGAGGGACGTAGTGGAAGTAGGCTTTCTCGCAAGTCGGTCGGGGTACACGTTCGTAGAGGGAAGTAGTTGTTCCGTTCGTAGTCGTACACGGGGCGACAGTAGTGGAAGTAGACGTTCTTGTTTCGTAGATGTACTTGACGGTTTCGAGTGCTCCGGGCGTCGCGGTACTTGGCGCTTCAAAACGTTCGTCGTGGTACTTGAGGTCTCCGAACTTGTCGTTCTTGTTAAACGAAGGGGTACTTGGTGTTTCCAGCGACGATAGTTGTTCACGTCGTCTTGGCGGTTCCACGGCGGCGGTATACGAACTTGGCGTTTCTCCTTGTAGTCGAACTTGACATCAGGCGTAGAGGTACTTGGCGGTTCGTAGTGGTACTTGTCGCGTCACTGGTCGTAGTTGAACTCGCCGAATCCAGAGGCGCCGATGGTGGGGTAGTCGTACACGGAGTCGATCAGAGGGTCATGGCGAGTTGTCCAGAAGCCATACATGTTCAAAGATGAACTTGACGGACTCGAATCGTGGTCTTGGCGATCCAAAAACGAAGCAAGGCCAAGGGGCCTCGATGGACAGCAGCACGACAGCTCAAGGCAGAGCAGCGGCCGCCTGAGCTGGCTCACAGCAAAGCTGGGACGCGACAGCGTGGCATCCTGGAGGCAGGGACGAGGCCGGGGTCGAGGAGGGAGCGACGCGCGATCGAGGAGGGCTGCTGGCTCCGGCGAGCCAGGCGACGGGATGGCGAGGACGGGCGCGTCAGCGCTGCTCCTGGCCGGTCCTGGTGGCGCGGCGGGGCGCGGAGCAGAGGAGGCAGAGGCCAAGCTTGAGGTGGCGCTGGACGCGGGCGAAGGGACAGGGCGGAGGAGGATCGATGGAGTAGAGGCGGCTGGACGAGGGAGCTCCTCTCCCTCGAGCATGAAGGAGTGGCGCGGGGCGTCGGGGTGCTCGGGGCCTGGCCGACGGGGCGCGCAGGGAGCTGCTCGGCCAGGCGAGCTCCTTCCGCGGCGGAGGAAGGAGGCAGCGGCGAGCTGGAGGACGGGGCGCCGGCGAGGTGGCGAGGACAGACGATGGAGGAGGAGGGTCGACGAGGGAATTGGGGGGAGAGGGAGATAGCGAGAGGGAGCGGGCGTCCTGGCGGCGCTACGAGGAGGAGGGAGCGCTGCGAAGGAGAGATCGATGGGAAAACGGAGCGGTCGGGCTAGGGTTAAGGGGCGACTGGGCCAATGGGCCTGATGGAGGCCGATGGCCATAGGGAGGGATGGGCCGGCTGGGAGGTGGCTGTTGGGCCAGCTGCGGCTGGGCTCTCCTCCTTTTAGGTTTTTCCAATACAAAATAAGAAGAAAGAAAAAAGGAAGAAAAAGAAAAGGTTAGAGAAGGAGTCTGGGCAAGGGGATTATCTTCCCAGACTCACAAAAATGTAAGGAATTTAATTAAAATTGTTGGAGGGTTTTTGGAAGAACCTCGATAACCGAGAAAAGAAATATAGGGAAAGTTTTAAAGGTGAAACTTGAAGTAAAGAGGCATGGAGAATATTTGCAAGTGTGTTTTGGTGAATTCCAAACTATTGGAATAATTTAATATAGCTCCCTAAATATTGGGAGGATATGTTATAAAGAGAAGTCATCCTTCCCTCGATTTGAATGGACTGAAGGTCCACACAATTTATTTAGGTTGAGATGCAAAGATAAATATGACATGATGGCATGATGACATGATGCAATGCAAAAATAAATAACACAAACACAAATGAAACATACGGGAGAACCCGGAACATCTGGAATCTTCTGGGACGTCGGTCTTCGGGCGTCACAACTCTCCCACACTAACAGAGGATCTCGACCCGAGATCCTAGAGATGGCACCGGATAAAAACGGAAGAGGAAGAGGTAAAACAAAGTTGCTTCTTTGACAGACGAGTGAAACCAAAGAACCTTGAGAGGTTGAACAATCTTGAAAGAAAGAATAGAATGGAGATGAACGAAGATAAGAGCACTCCGGTAAAAGGAGGAACAAGGAACACAAAGAGAACCTTGTAGGTTGAAAGACATGAAACAAGTGCTTACGAACCAAAAGAATATGAAACTGCAACGGTATAGCCAAGGAATAAGAATGACATGATTCGGACAGCACTCCGACTGAAAATGGAAGGAGTTAACATGAGTTTGAGGAGATGGAGTGATACTTGATGAAATCAACAGCATGTTGCCTCCGAAACAATTGAAAGAAAGGCACAAGGGGTAAGTAAGATTCAGACAGCACTCCGGTTGAAAAGTGAGGCAAAACTAGATAAGATGACGGAACTTGAATGGAGGACACAACACTCCGGTTAAATAGACAAGCAAGGGAGAATATGATCTCGATAAAAACGAGATGATGGTTTGGAGAGATCAACATCACAAAGCCTCCGGAATGAAAGAATAGCATATAAATCAATGAAAGAAATGAATGGAGAAGAAAAAGACAACTTCTCCGACAAATGAATTTGAAAGAGAATCCTTACAAAGAAGGGTTGAACAGAGTTGATTTAAAAAAATCAACAACGAAAACGAATAAGCTTGATGTGGGCTGATGGAAAACATATCAAAATTATGAGGTGACAACCGCCACTAACGAAAACATTTAACTGGATTGAGATCAACAAGGAGACGAAAAACTTAATTCACCGGAAGGATAAATGAAGAACTTGGGTCATTTATAAGCACCATAATAGCAACAATTCTCAAGGAAAGCTTTTAGGTGAAATACAACCCAAGATAACTCCAATGAATAATTGAAGGTTTGAAAGGATCTCCTGAACAAGAAAAATGATGGTTTTAAATATCTCATTCTTGATAACTCGTGAATCATAAAACATGAAGGAATTGACAAGAATGACATAACACCACCTCAACAGATAAGGGAGCAAGAATTGCACTTGGAAAGCATGATGAAGAAAGCTTGAGCTCCAACAAGAATCTTGATGAAGACTTCAAGGATGAATTAAATCTTGATGAACCACCATGAAAACTCTGGTAATGAAAGCATGAGAAGTGAAAGATGAAAAGAATAAGATTCAAGGCTTGCGATGAATTAGATGGAGCTTTGAAATGATATAGTAGAAATAACTTGGAGCTCCGGAAAACAAGATGAAGAATTTAGAACCGAGAATATGATATGATGAACAAGCTCTGGAAAAAGAGATTAATCACTTCGAGGAAATAAGAATAAGATTTACTGTATGCTTATCCTTCATCAATTTAAATTGATGACCAGCAACGGATTTGGCATACTACTTATTCTCATTGCAAAGAATTAAAGAGGGATCTAGCACAAGCTTGGATAAATCTTCAACGAACCACCGGTAGGATTGTGAAAAGAACAAAAGAATTAAAACGATAACAACGGAAGGGTAATCTTGAAAGAACCACCGTAAAAATATGGAGACGAACGAAGAGACATCAATGAAGAATATTTGGAGGACGAAGTTGAAAAACTGAGAACAAAGAAATCTTCTGAAATGATGGCCTTCGGAGGATCACAATAGGAAGAATTCCTGAAATGCTTAGGATGGGCATGAAAATAATTCCTCACAATCAAAACAATAATGAGGATGGCATGAAGCTAGAACCACGAATCTGAGAGAACGAGCAAGATTTAAGAGAAACTCTTCTCCGGTCTCCAAATGTTGAGAATGAAGACGAGAAATGCCATAAGAATTGTTGAGCACTCCGGAATGAAGAATTAAAAAGGTTGAAACAATGGTGAAAAGAATTTGAAAGCGATCTTGGAGAAGTCATATGACTGATGGAATCCATACTTACGTCACAATTTGAAAGAATTTGTGTATAACTCCAGAAAAATTAGAAGAGTTAGGTAAGATCCTGGAAAAAGACCTGTGGGTTAGGGCCCACTCAAGAGAAATCACCGTTGGAAAAGATTGCTTAAGAGATATTGCACCGATTGAATTAAATGGCTTGAGTAAGATAACAATCTCAAAATAGCTCAGTATAGTTTGAACGGATTAAGAATGGAATTATGAATCTTCAGCACTCCGGATATGAATAGCAAGAGGAGAATGATTAATTGGTGCACCGGAATAAGAAAGCATTGTGTAATGAGGAAAATGATAAGATCAACATCGAAATCTTGAATTACATCCACCGACAGAATTTGAGAACAAAAGAATGATGAACTTGAAGCTCTTGAGCATCTTCATGATAATTCACCGGATAAGAACATTGAAGGAAATGAATGAAGAAATATCACATGAATAAAATGGATATTTCATTTTTGAATTTCTGGCTCCGAGAAGAAGAAGGGTGGGAGGGTGGGGAAAAACAAAGACAACTTGGGTTGAATGAAACAGACAACTCGTCAGATTTCTCAACGACGTCCGTATGGAATAACTTGAAGAGAAGGCACACCGGTTGAAAAGAATTAACATGAAAATGTCGATCATCAAGAAGGACTAGCACTCCCATAGAAATATGAGAACACTGCTTAGGAAGGTATGGAATCAACATTTGACATCGAAGCAACTCGAATACCAGAATCAAAACAAAAACAAAGGATAGATATGTTGCAACATAATCTTCACAATATCATCCGAGCAAAGGATGAACGAATGAATTCCGCAGTTACACCAGCTTGTCGAGAAGCCACTTGGAAGAAGAAAAGGTAAATAAAAAGCAACAAGGAGCAGATAGAACAAATACAAGATAGAAGTTTCGTTCGACATATTCGTGCTGAAAGCTCATGGAATGTGTTACAAAAGGGTTTTGCAATCCCCGGATCAGCATAGCCAAGGACCCTTTAAGATGCAACACCCGATCGGAACAAGCCCATAAAACCACTTCACTCAATGTAGAACCCCGAACTTCATATCATGCATTCGTTGGAAGAATGCCTAGAACTACTAGATGAACCCACCTATTAATTTCCAAAAATTTCCAGTTATGCAATCAGGTGTTGGGGATACAGCGGAAGCACCGCGCACTCAACTCTAATCCTACATCCAGCTGTATCCATCCTTCAACACATAACCAGTTATTTCCGGAAACCGTTTACCTCGGACCTTCGAAACACATCTACTATACAAGCTATGGCAATACTCCCGAACTACCTCCCCAGTACTGGGTGATGTCGGGGTTATCTTGCCACTAACCGCATAGGAGAGTTTTCGATGTCGGCCGTCTTAAGTATTCCAGAACTGACGCGATATATTTGTGACGACAACACCTCGGAGCTCAACTCCCCGGGACACTGCAACAACCCCTAATGACAGGAGGCATCAAGAACAATGTTCTCGTCACAAAGACATCGGAACAATCCAAACAATACTCGCGAGATCCTAAAAAACAATTGGTGCAACTTTTGAAAGTAGAAGAGGCAAGAGTAATCGTCAGGAGTCCTCACCAGAGTGAAAAGGGATGAGGAGCAAAAGAAATCCTACTCTTCGATATATATATAGGACTCAAAACATTTTCAAGTGTGTGCCTAGACTCAACCGTCAACGATTCGATCAATCAGTGGGGGCTTCTATGTCGAAGGAGGCTCTGAATACCAACTTGTAATGCCCAGGATGGGACTATACCTCCTACGTGTCGAGGCACGACTTAAAGGTATAAGCCCATTCTGGAATGATCTCAAGTTTGGTATCTTTGCACGACTCATGTAAAAGAGGGATTAAATTGCAAAAGGAGATAGTTGGCTTACACTCGCCACTTCACACAATACATTACGTAAGCAAACATCATTCAAAACATCACAACCCGACTACAGGCGAAGATCCAAAAGAAGATACCAAAAACGACATTATGCCACAGGTCTGAATCGCCCCTAGTAGAAACCACTACTGATCGTCGAAAACGTCACAAGCATACGGCCACTCTTTTCATCGAGCTCCCAGTGAAGTACTTGGTCCAGCTCCTGCATCAATCTCGGCTGAACCTGCATCTGGTGTTGTAGTATCTGTGAGCCACGAGGACTCAGCAATCCCATAACCATGGGTATCAAGACTAGCAAAGCTTTATGGGTAGGAAGAGGTAAAGTGGTGAGGTTGCAGCAGCGGCTAAGCATAATATGGTGGCTAACTTATGAGTACAAGAATAAGATGAGCATCTACGCAAACGGTCGCAACTAGTAGTGATCGCTAAAGATCCTAAACTACATATGAGTCAAACATAACCCCACCGTGTTCTCTTCTCAAAATGAAAAGAGACAGTCACGGTTACTCACGCAGTTGTGTGTTTTACTTCGGATCATCTGTCAAGTTTTCTACAACCGGACATTAACAAATTCCAATCTGCCACATAACCGCGGGCACGGCTTTCGAAAGATTATAACCCTGCAGGGGTGTCCCAACTTAGCCCATCACAAGCTCTCACGATTAGCTGAATGATAAATATAATATCATCACCCCTTATCTTAGGGAAATCCGATTAGGCTCGGCATCCCAGTGCACAAGACATTTTGAAAATGGTAAAACAAGTCCAGCAAGACCTCCCGGCGTGCCGACACACTGATAGTAGCCGCGCGTATCTCCTCTCAGGCCACGACCGGATGAGCACAGCGTACATCGGCCAAACCCCAAGTTTCCAAGGGGGGGCGCCGCACACGACTCTATTTGGGACCAACACCATCAGCACTGGCCCCCCCTGTTATGTAGAATTAAGAACCCGGGGACGCGACCCCCTATGCAAATTTAATTAATTAATTAAGTTGTTATTATGAGGCAAATTAAAACCAATGTTGGGCCTTGCTGGAGGAGTTTTATTCAAAGTCGAACTGTCAAGGGGTCCCCATCCACCCATCGTGTAAGGAACGCAAAATCAAGGAACATAATGCCGGTTTATCGGCGCCTAAGGTGGCATGAGTGGAACAAAACACCGAGCAAAAGGCCAAGCCTTCCACCCATGCCCAGTATATAGGTGTGTTAATAATAATAATAGATATTGTGATATTCCAACAACAAGTTCCCTCCTGGAACGATCTTCATCTTCACCTGCAACTAACAATGCTATAAGAGGGGCTGAGCAAGCGGGTAACATAGCCAAACAATGGTTTTGCTAGGAAGGTGTCAAAGGTTAGAGGTTTCATGGCAACAAGGAGAGGCTGACATAAAAGATTGGTAACGCGACATGTAACGATAGCATCGAGACAACTAAGCATGGCAATGGTAGTAAAGGTATCCAAGGGTATGATCATCTTGCCTGGGATTCCGCAAGGGAGAAGAACGGGTCCATGAAGTAGACGGAGCAACATAGTCGAGCGAATCCTCACAACTCCGGACGGAACCAAAGCTAACAAGAGAAGCAACCGGAAAGAAGCAAACAACACGATAAACACACAAGCATAAACATGGCATATGATGCACATCCAAGTATGATGCATGTCCGGTTTAATTATGCAAGGCAAGGCACAGAGCACAAACAAGTACTACAAGTTAAGTGGAGCTCAATATGCAACGAGTTGCATATTGACGAAACACCACATTTATTTATTTAGTTGACTCTCGTTTATTTACAAGACAAGAATAAATGTTTGTTAGCAAGGCAAGAGGTGAAGCATAATAAAACTACACTATTTAGACATTTTAAATGAGGCTGGAAATAACAACAACAATTCCGGGAAAATCCCCATATGCATGTTTAGCACTTATTAAAGCAACAACAATTCACACATTTTAATGTTGTTAACATGATGCGGATGACATGATCAAGTTTATGCAATTTTATCAATTAAAGGTTAACATGAAGAGATTAGAAGATGATAAGGAGCAATTGTCACCGTGGTGGAAGGAAAGGGTGCCACGGCAACGATCCAAAAATGATGCAATGGCAACATCTCGGTTCCGGTAACTCATTGAGAGACCGGTGCAAAAGATGACGGAGCGCGTGAGCGAGTCAAGTAAGATGAAAGGTGGGGTGATCCCATTACCGGGTTCCCACGGGTCGGCGACGAGGCAACCGAGGAGCATGACCAAAAGATGAAACGAGCACGGTGCACACATGGGAAACATCTCATACAACACAAGCAAGCATTCGTCCACGGGCATCGTCTCGGGGTTATACCTTCGGAACATTCATTCTCGGAGGGGTTCGAGTCGTCGAGGGACGTAGTGGAAGTAGGCGTTCTCGCAGGTCGGTCGGGGTACACGTTCTTAGAGGGAAGTAGTTGTTCCGTTCGTAGTCGTACACGGGGCGACGGTAGTGGAAGTAGACGTTCTCGTTTCGTAGATGTACTTGACGGTTTCGAGTGCTCCGGGCGTCGCGGTACTTGGCGCTTCAAAACGTTCGTCGTGGTACTTGAGGTCTCCGAACTTGTCGTTCTTGTTAAACGAAGGGGTACGTTGTGTTTCCGGCGAAGGTAGTTGTTCACGTCGTCTTGGCGGTTCCACGGCGGCGGTAGACGAACTTGGCGTTTCTCCTTGTAGTCGAACTTGACATCGGGCGTCGAGGTACTTGGCGGTTCGTAGTGGTACTTGTCGTGTCACTGGTCGTAGTTGAACTCGCCGAATCCAGAGGCGCCGATGGTGGGGTAGTCGTACACGGAGTCGATCAGAGGGTCATGGCGAGTTGTCCAGAAGCCATACATGTTCAAAGATGAACTTGACAGACTCAAATCGTGGTCTTGGCGATCCAAAAACGAAGCAAGGCCAAGGGGCCTCGATGGACAGCAGCACGACAGCTCAAGGCAGAGTAGCGGCCGCCTGAGCGCTGGCTCACAGCGAAGCTGGGACGCGGCAGCATGGCATCCTGGAGGCAGGGACGAGGCCGGGGTCGAGGAGGGAGCGATGCACGGTCGAGGAGGGCTGCTGGCTCCGGCGAGCTAGGCGACGGGATGGCGAGGATGGGCACATCAGCGCTGCTCCTGGCCGGTCCTGGTGGCGCGGCGAGGCGCAGAGCAGAGGAGGCAGAGGCCAAGCTTGAGGTGGCGCTGGACGCGGGCGAAGGAATAGGGCGGAGGAGGATCGATGGAGCAGAGGCGGCTGGACGAGGGAGCTCCTCTCCCTCGAGCATGAAGGAGTGGCGCGGGGCGTCGGGGTGCTCGGGGCCTGGTCGACGGGACGCGCAGGGAGCTGCTCGGCCAGGTGAGCTCCTTCCGTGGCGGAGGAAGGATGCAGCGGCGAGCTGGAGGACGGGGTGCCGGCGAGGTGGCGAGGACAGACGATGGAGGAGGAGGGTCGACGAGGGAATCGAGGGGAGAGGGAGATAGCGAGAGGGAGCGGGCATCCTGGCGGCGCTACGAGGTGGAGGGAGCGCTGCAAAGGAGAGATCGATGGGAAAATGGAGCGGTCGGGCTAGGGTTAAGGGGCGACTGGGCCAATGGGCCTGATGGAGGCCGATGGCCATAGGGAGGGATGGGCCGGCTGGGAGGTGGCTGTTGGGCCAGCTGCGGCTGGGCTCTCCTCCTTTTAGGTTTTTCCAACACAAAATAAGAAGAAAGAAAAAAGGAAGAAAAAGAAAAGGTTAGAGAAGGAGTCTGGGCAAGGGGATTATCTTCCCAGACTCACAAAAATGTAAGGAATTTAATTAAAATTGTTGGAGGGTTTTTGGAAGAACCTCGATAACCGAGAAAAGAAATATAGGGAAAGTTTTAAAGGTGAAACTTGAAGTAAAGAGGCATGGAGAATATTTGCAAGTGTGTTTTGATGAATTCCAAACAATTGGAATAATTTAATATAGCTCCCTAAATATTGGGAGGATATGTTATAAAGAGAAGTCATCCTTCCCTCGATTTAAATGGACTGAAGGTCCACACAATTTATTTAGGTTGAGATGCAAAGATAAATATGACATGATGGCATGATGACATGATGCAATGCAAAAATAAATAACACAAACACAAATGAAACACACGGGAGAACCCGGAACATCTGGAATCTTCTGGGACGTCGGTCTTCGGGCGTCACACTTGGACAGCTGGTCGATCAGCTGGGATATACTAGGCCGCTTGTAGGAGCGCGTCGCGGCCCGCAGACAGGCAAGTCTGGGTACCCTGGTTCCCAGGACGCCGACTGTAACCCCCGGCGCCAAGGTGCACACGGAGTTGGCTTCAGGGCGAAGCCTTAGTCGAGGACGAAGCGCTGCGGGCCCAAAAAGGCTACGGGCCAGGCTGGCGCGTGACAGTTGGATGGGACGCGAGCGAGCCCGCTCCCCACACCATCTCGTCAACTGTGCGTCTTGACAAAAAGGGACCTTCTCTGCTGGGGGAGTTATCGCCCTCTTTCCTTCCTGCTCGCATTTCTTCCCTTTATGCCTCCTGCCTCTCTGCGTCCTTCGGCTCCTTTGACCATGGCGAAGAGGAACAAGGGTGACGCGCCAGTGTCTGGATCTGCTTCTTCTCTTGAAGCGGTGCTTGAGGAGTCCTCCATTACCAGGGAGGAGGACTACTCAGAGGTCCAACCGTTCCTGTCGAGCTCCCACAATGAGCACGGCCCGATGCGGATCTGGGCCGGATCCACCATGGCGCGGACCTTGTCGAAATCATGCTACCCCTTCTTCCTCCACAGCATCTCCGTGGGGCTCGTGCCCCATTCTCCGAGTTCTTCTACGCGATCCTGGAACATTACCAGGTGCACACCCTCCATATCCAACCTCGCTTCATCTTCGTCTTGTCGCTCTTCGCCTTCTACTGTGAGGCATTCGTGGGGGTGAGGCCGACCGTCGCCCTCTTCCGCCACTTCTTCTCCATGCGTTAGTACGACGATGGCCCGTGCTCGGGCTGCGTTTCCTTCGTCTTCCAGCGCCAGGGCTGTTGCCTGATGACGGCCGGGAAGAAGATAGAGTCCCGCCGGAAGAGGTGGGTCTATCTGGACGCCCAACGCATCCATCCTCTGCCGGCGCTGCCTACTGCCCATCCGGAGAAGCTTGCCGGCTGGAGCCATGCGAAGCTCACCGGCCCTCTTGTCGGGCCTGTCTTGGCGAAGATTGAGGTCGACCTGAGCTCGAGGCTCAAAGGGGGCCAGATCGTGAAGGAGTTCTTGAGGCAGTGTCTGGCTCCACTGCAGGCTCACTCGCTGTAACGCCTCGGACACACCCGCCGGTGGTCGTTACTCCTGGCGGGATCTAGACTGGCCTCACATATCAATACTAGTCTTTTCTGCGCACTTTGTCCTCACTCGTGTGCACCCGGGAGCAACTTCCCGGTCGGTCACCCATCCTGAAACTACTCCAAGCTGAGCACGCTTAACTTTGGAGTTCTATCCGAATGGGCTCCCGGAAAAGAAGGAATTCCTTATTGATATGAGTAGTCTATCATCCCTAATAAGCCAGGCCATCACATACACCCTCACTCAGAGGAACCGACGTCCTCGTCGGGCCACAGGAACGTTCCCTCATGGCACAACCGTCTGTGCTTCCAGGACAGCACATGTGCCATGCCGTGTGCCACGATGGGTCACAAACGTCATGCACAACATGACTGCAAACTATCCGCAAACATCCGTGTAACCGCGAGGGTCGGCTCTGATACCAACTTGTAACGCCTCGGACACACCCGCCGGTGGTCGTTACTCCTGGCGGGATCTAGACTGGCCTCACATATCAATACTAGTCTTTTCTGCGCACTTTGTCCTCACTCGTGTGCACCCGGGAGCAACTTCCCGGTCGGTCACCCATCCTGAAACTACTCCAAGCTGAGCACGCTTAACTTTGGAGTTCTATCCGAATGGGCTCCCGGAAAAGAAGGAATTCCTTATTGATATGAGTAGTCTATCATCCCTAATAAGCCAGGCCATCACACTCGCGCCCCATGTGGGAGCTGATGGGCGACGACGACATGCTCCGGCTGCACCCAGGGGTGCTAGCCGAGGACGATCTAGACTTCACCTCGAGAGATCTCCTGGGGATGGTTCCGGAGGATCTCCCTGGGGCCTGCCTGCCGCTGTACAGTCGCCCTGACAAGGTCGAGGTGTTGATGGCTATGCCGAACTTTGGTGCGCCCGTGGGCGCTCCGCCCACGTTTGACATGTCTTCTGGTGCTGATGACGAGAGCGACGAGGGGGGGGGGGGGGGGCGGG
>LR738711.1:421744255-421777913 GCA_902687465.1 Secale cereale
GGGGGGGGGGCTCGGAGGATACCCTGGACGATGAAGGGGACTCCTTCAAGGCATTCGACGGGGCAATGACGCCAGGCGCAGGTGCCACCGGACGGTCCCAGGCGACCACTCCACATCGATCCGGACGCACTGCGTCCGGGGGAAGCAAGGTGTAACATCCCGATTCTCGGAATGTTTTAAAAAAAGTTTTCTAAAAATCAGGGCGAGAAAATTTCATTTGTTTTATTTGTTAATAATGCTTAAATTGAGTTTTCACAAATTTGGTGGAGTTAATTGGATCTAATGTCAACTTAAATTATTTGTGTTTCATTCTTTTCTTCTAACTGGATTTAGTTTCGTTTGCACCAAATTTAAGAATGCGTGTCTGCACTTTTTGGATTTTCTCAGTTCGTTTGATATGTGTTCGAGTTTGTAATCCCCTTCTAGAGTTTCCTTTCCTAAAAGGAAAACATTTCATTTTCTCCTTGCCAAACTCTGGAAATAATTTCCTAGTCCCAATCCGTTTCTCTTTTACATCTAAAATTTTCCAACCGAATGGGGCAAGCCCACCTAATTCTTTTATTTCCATTTTCTTACCTATCTCTCCTGGGCTGCAACCCAACTTCTCCTTCTCTTTATTTTTGCTGCTCGCCTTCTTCCTCATGGGCTGGCAAACTGGCCCACCTCTCCCAACCAAGCAACGCCCCTCCTTCCTGTGTGTACGCCAGCACCTACAGGAAGATAAAGGTACACAAAGAAAAACTGCCAAGCACTCACGCATGAAGCTACCTCCTGCCCTTCTCCTTTAATTCCATCCCTTTGACTCCTCCCTTGACATATTTCTTTCCATTATCTCATCTCCCACCGAGGGAAACCTCCTCTCCTACCTCTTCTACGTTCATTCTCAACTTACAGAACAGAAGAGAAAACCTACAGCCACCACACACCCCTCCTCCAATTCTTTCAACTCTCAACCGTTTCAGATTTTGACTACATGTAGAAGTGCGTCTTGATCTCCTCTTCCAATCCCACCACTTGTCCTGCCCTCTCCCTTCCTCCTCTCTACAAGACAACTCCATGAACTTGTGAAGCTCCATGGACGCCTGTGCTCGTTCCCGGTGACTCGGACCATCTCTATCCAAACCCTTGCGCCAAGTTCTTGCCCTTCATACTGTGAACCCATTTAGAGAAGAAGGAACTCGTTCTGTCCACCACACGCGAAGAATTTCACATGTTCGTCTACACTGTTCATCGAGTTCTTCGTGTCGTTCTGTCAAACTCGGTGAGCTTCTATCAAATTCCTTTTGCACGCATACTCATCATCATCTGCTCTATCTCGTAGACCTCATCATTCGACTAATCTATGTCGTTGCTCACGCCGATGCAAGAACGGATTCAATCCACATGTCCGCATACTTTTTGTAGTACCTAGGATGATCTTGTGTTCAATATATGATTTGTCTGTCATGCCCATAGTAGCCCATGGTGGAGTTAGATCGCTAGTTTTACCATAGGAGTTTAGTATAAATTTTGTAATACTCGTTTTGCCCAAGATTGAATGGGATTTATTCATCGGTTAAATTTTGTATTAATGTGTTATTGTTCATATGTTCTATATGCCTAGCAGTGCATGGTATTCGCTTCGTAATTTTTGTGTGTCATGTCACTTGCTTGATTTATTTATCAATTATAATTATTTAAAATTGTTTAACATTTTGTCTCACGATGATTTTTTTTGGGTGCGGTATGTAGTCATAGTATATGCCCCGTACAAGTTTTGTGAATTATTACCATGTGTATGTTTATTGTAAGGATTATTTTATTAGTTGATTTTAGTCTTGTATGTTGTCTTGTGTGATTTTTTTGTAGCATGTTTCCATATCTTATGCATGTACAATATTTGGTGAACGTTCGCCATATGTTTATAATTTTGTAGGATTATTTTAGGCTTTGATTTATTTATCGAAGCATGGAATATTTCATGTCTTATTAAAATTTTGTTTGGCATGGCTATGTTTGGATATGGTTTACATATTAATTTCCATCCATGTTGCTTGCTTGTTTTATCGGTTTGAATCCGTGGCATGCCTACAAGTGATATTTATATTTTTTTTTCCCTATGTGTTGTTCCATTCTTTCCATACTAGACATCTATTGAAATGCTTTGTTATTTGGAAGTGACTACATTATAGTTCATTGCATAGAATATTATTACTTAGTTGTTACTCTTATTTTTATAATATTATCCAAGATTACATGGTGTTGGTTCCTTTATATCATGTTGCAGATTTGTATTGCTACCTATAGGTTATGCTTGTTGCATATACTTGCTTTATTATTTATTGTTAATTATCCAAGTTATTTTATTTACCTAGAATGGTACCTATGCCTCCTTAGTTAATTGACATGTCATGTTAGTACTTACTCAAGTAGAAGGCATATTTGGTTGTATGCCTACCATGGGTTATATCATGGTAGTTCGTACCTTATGTTCATTCATTTGGGTAACATTTACTTGGTAGATATAACATAGTGATTTGTTGATACCATACATTCTTTTATTTAAGAATTTCTTGCCTTATCAATACCATGTCATGATGTTCGATTGTATAACTTGATTGCATAACATGTGTGTGTACCAATCCGTGTGTTGTATGGTGCTTAGTTGTGTACCTTTTATATATTTGCAAGTGTAGGATGACTAAATAGAAATGCATGTCATCTTGTTATTCATGCTTCTATAACACATGTTGATTTGGTTGATCAGATGATCTAGTTGTTTACCTTCCTACATGCTCGGTATGCTTTCATGTGCTTGTTTATCATAACTAACTTGTCTCACATTACTATTATGAGTGTTGTATATGTGTTGCAATAGTTCATCACATGCTTAGGATAGTTTACCTTTCTTGTTAGTTGAGTTGACAATTGCTCTTATGCTTAGCATGCATAACTTAGTTGAGTTGACAATTGCTCTTATGTTATTACAAGTGTGTGGTAGTAGTCTTATTAGTAGTTGTTATTTGGACATCGGTTGTTAATTGTTATTAAGAGCATGTCCTAGTGCAATATCGTTTTATGATCACACGTATGTCTGATGCGTGTGATATTTGTTAAGACCTCTAGTGATTCTGAGGTTACTTTAGCATGTAGTACATTGTCATGTTTAGGACAGTTTATATTCATTTATTCCATGTGTTTTTATTTGATCTATATTAGTTGACACATACTTTGGTTCATGATATTGGATATGTATGGTTTTGTATTATTTTAGGACCAAACCTAGACCCAATTCAATTCATGTTGTTGAATGTTGTTTGATTGCTTAACTAGTATGGTTTGTAATGGTTGTTTGTTGTCTTATGGAACTATTGCCTTTTGAATTGTTATATAGTTGATGTATATGTTTGGCTGTTGTTGACCATTATAAATATTTAGATTCTATCTAAATATTTGTTGGTGCTTAACTTGTACCTTATCATGCCATACTGGCTTGTGTAATTAAATGCATAGGATGGTTGCATTTCATGTGTGTTGTTTCCATTGTGTTGGTTATATAGTACTTT
Source organism: Secale cereale (assembly GCA_902687465.1). Taxonomy (NCBI): domain Eukaryota; kingdom Viridiplantae; phylum Streptophyta; class Magnoliopsida; order Poales; family Poaceae; genus Secale; species Secale cereale. Next base: position 421,747,801 of record LR738711.1, read on the forward strand.
TCTATATATTTAGTCGAGATATATAATGGACACTATGATTTATTAGTAGCACAATTCGTATCAGAACGTTAGTCTTGATCGCCAAACATTCCTTAGCTGCGTCAACCTAAACCATGTCGCCTCATTGAATCCTTTCTCTTACCTCCCTATCACACCATCTCCTTTTGGAATCCCCATTTGGTCAATATCTTCTATCCATCCACTCTTATTTATTGTTTTGGATGTTATTTGGAATTATTGCTTTGGTATTTATTTGTTTGTCTTTTTCTATCGTTGGAACGAGTAGGGAGTGACGATGTTGGACATGGACAGAACCAGGTTACTGAAGAAGGACTCAACAACGAAGGCATGCCTCCTTCTTTGATCATACTTATCCTATGTTTTACAAAATTGCATTGAGTTTTATCGTTACTATATGCATGCTTTTAATCTTGTAGCTAGCTTGTCGATTGACACATGCCTTGATCCGCTTGTCGCCTATTCACTTGACACCTGAGTAGAATTATATATTATTCCGGTAGAGTAGAAATGCTTAGCCATGCTTATTATTCTATAGGTCCTTATTTGAATGATCTTCGGATCATTGACACTTGGAACTTGTTGCTGAGCTCGCTGAACTAGGTCGGTCGACCTTGTTGACCTTCTCTACTCTCTTCTACTCTAGGTGAAACTTACCATCTGAATACTGGCGCGGGCGACAGTTGAATCAAGGATTGAAGGAGCGATTGGCCGCCCTTCACGAGTTGAAGGGGGCAATCCGTCGTCCGTGCCGCATGAGGCCTAATAAGTCTTGGATTTGAAGATTGTGATAACAGTACAGCCACATGCTATATGGGCACTGGCTTGGTTAATTAGTTTGTTCACTCTTATTGTCGTCATCGCCGTACCGCAGATGGGATAGTTGCCTTGCGAGGAGTGTCCTCGGCATAAAAGGGGGCTCGGACTGTGAACTACGGTTACTTCCGTGTTGAAACCTAGTGGGCTTGGCACATTAAGTTTGGTCTAATGAAAGACCTCGTCACAATCTCCCTGCCGGTATACCAAATGGTGTACTACGCTAGCGACGGCTAGTGGCAACAAGTCGGGATTGTGTCGTGTGGGTAAAGTGTACAACCTCTGCAGAGTGTAAAACTATTCGAATAGCCGTGTCCACGGTCATGGACGGCACATGAATCGTTCTTGACATACATGACCTGTCTTGCTTATTCCCTATTTCCCCTATTCTTGGAACCTGTGAAGAGTGTGAGTTGATCGAGGATCCTCACTTTGATGAAAGTTATTCCGGAGACAAAACATGTTTTCATCTAAAACTGCTATTATCCAACTGCTATATATTTTTTCAAACAAAATTAGCTTTTATGCAAATGAGCCATACAGCCATCCTTTGAAGCCACATGTAGCTATTAGGTCCTTCCCCATGGGAGGCATGTTGAGTACGTAATGTACTCATGGCAATAATTATGTTGACAATAGAGTTTCATGAAGACAAAGGTGATCACTACGACAACAATGGCGACCCGTAGGAGTGAGGTCACGTGGACTACATCGACTGCCTGTGGCTGAGATGGAGTCGCTACGCATTGTACTTTCCGCTGTTTTCTGATTGTAAATGTCATGAGACAATTCGCTAAGTATGTCCCGTGACAAATATACTACTTGTGATGCTTTTACGTATTCTGCAATGATATCATTTCACTGTGTTGTCAAAAATGATCCTGGGGTTGACAATTAAACACAGGAGGATCTGGAAGATAATTCCGGGTTCTCACAGAAGTGGTATTAGAGCCGATGTCGACCTAGTCGCGTGGCCTTAGTTAGAAATGGTAATCATTAGGTGACTATTTTTATAAGAAAAGACTATTTTGAAAATGATCATTCTCGTAGTCTTCTCCTTCACTATTTCTCTCCTTGTCTCATCTTATTCAAATAAGGTTTAATCTCTACTTTCTTACCTTCTTCTTCATAGTTGTGAAACCCTTCCCCTTGGCCATGGTGTTTAAAAGCCAGAAGCTTCAGAAGATGTGCCAAGAGTTTCCAGATAACTTCAACCCCTGAATCTCTAAGTAGCAAAATTTCCCCGAAAAAGACACCTCGAGAACTCAAGATGTCAACAACCGTCGATTATGCTTCAAACGTCAATGTCGAAGATCTGCACCAAGTTATGATGTGACCTGCCATATAGGATTAGGTTGGTTAACACCCCTGTAGTGAAAGAACTCGTAGCTTGTAAACGCAAAACCTTTCTTGTGTGAGTATTGTCTGCATATTTTTGGTGTTTTCCTATGCAGTCATACTAAAACCATATTTACGAAAATGAGTTGCTTTTGAGTTTTATTTGTATAGCTTCATGGTTATCTCGGTGTTATCTTTTGTTTATCTTCTGGGGTATCTTTGCCTTTGGGTAGGATTCTGTAACTCATCTTTATGCTTTCCCTCTTCTCTATAAACCCCGGAAGACACCTTGAGAGCAAGGAAGCCGCAACAACCATTTGGAGGTCTATTATCGAAGAGAGCCTAATGGAAAACCTCTTTTAAGGGGGGTAGTAGACGATGACCCATGTCAAGATCAAAGAAGATGAAGACTTCAGTACCTCAATACACCTACCATAAAGTTCAACCTGAAGGAAGGATCAACCAGTTTATCCGTACCAAAGCTTGACCTACAAAAGAAGGGAAAGACAGAAGAATGTTCAAACACTTAGAGAAGTTATCAGAATATCATTGCCAAGACCGAAGAATGACCAACCACTCAGAGATGCTATCAGATTACCATCAAAAGACCGAAGGGCTTCTTCCAGGCCTTGAGCAAGCTGGAGGCATTATCAACAATTGAAGTATCTCAAATCAAGACCCAAAGTGTCAGCCGTGATTCCACAAGTGTCTGAGAACAACTATGTGGAAAATGAAGATGAAGCTAACCGAAACACATTTTCTTTAGTCAGCCTGAATCTCGGGGACGAGATTTCTTTTAAGGGGGGGGGGGGGCTAGATCTGTAACATCCCGATTCTCGGAATGTTTTAAATTTTTTTTTTCTAAAAATCAGGGTGAGAAAATTTCTTTTGTTTTATTTGTTAATAATGCTTAAATTGAGTTTTCACAAATTTGGTGGAGTTAATTTGATCTAATGTCAACTTAAATTATTTGTGTTTCATTCTTTTCTTCTAAATGGATTTAGTTTTGTTTGCACCATATTTAAGAATGCGTGTCTGCACTTTTTGGATTTTCTCAGTTCGTTTGATATGTGTTCGAGCTTGTAATCCCCTTCTAGAGTTTTCTTTCCTAAAAGGAAATCATTTCATTTTCTCCTTGCCAAACTTTGGAAATAATTTCCTAGTCCCAATCCGTTTCTCTTTTACATCTAAAAGTTTCCAACCGAATGGGGCAAGCCCACCTCATTCTTTTATTTCCATTTTCTTACCTATCTCTCCTGGGCTGCAGCCCAACTTCTCCTTCTCTTTATTTTTGCTGCTCGCCTTCTTCCTCATGGGCTGGCAAACTGGCCCACCTCTCCCAACCAAGCAACGCCCCTCCTTCCTGTGTGTATGCCAGCACCTACAGGAAGATAAAGGTACACAAAGAAAAACTACCAAGCACTCACGCATGAAGCTACCTCCTGCCCTTCTCCTTTAATTCCATCCCTTTGACTCCTCCCTTGGCATATTTCTTACCATTATCTCATCTCCCACCGAGGGAAACCTCCTCTCCTACCTCTTCTAAGTTCATTCTCAACTTACAGAACAGAGGAGAAAACCTACAGCCACCACACACCCCTCCTCGAATTCTTTCAATTCTCAACCGTTTCAGATTTTGACTACATGTAGAAGTGCGTCTTGATCTCCTCTTCCAATCCCACCACTTGTCCTGCCCTCTCCCTTCCTCCTCTCTACAAGACAACTCCATGAACTTGTGAAGCTCCATGGACGCCGGTGCTCGTTCCTGGTGACTCGGACCATCTCTATCCAAACCCTTGCGCCAAGTTCTTGCCCTTCATACTGTGAACCCATTCAGAGAAGAAGGAACTCGTTCTGTCCGCCACACGCGAAGAATTTCACATGTTCGTCTACACTACTCGTCGAGTTCTTCGTGTCGTTCTGTCAAACTCGGTGAGCTTCTATCAAATTCCTTTCGCACGCATACTCATCATCATCTACTCTATCTCGTAGACCTCATCATTCGACTAATATATGTCGTTGCTCGCGCCGATGCATGAACGGATTCAGTCCACATGTCCGCGTACTTTTTGTAGTACCTAGGATGATCTTGTGTTCAATATATGATTTGTCTGTCATGCCCATCGTAGCCCATGGTGGAGTTAGATCGCTAGTTTTACCATAGGAGTTTAGTATAAATTTTGTAATACTCATTTCGCCCAAGATTGAATGGGATTTATTCATCGGTTAAATTTTGTATTAATGTGTTATTGTTCATATGTTCTATATGCCTAGGAGTGCATGGTATTCGCTTCGTAATTTTTGTGTGTCATGTCACTTGCTTGATTTATTTATCAATTATAGTTATTTAAAATTGTTTAACATTTTGTCTCACGATGATATTTTTTTTGGGTGCGGTATGTAGTCATAGTATATGCCCCGTACAAGTTTTGTGAATTATTACCATGTGTATGTTTATTGTAAGGATTATTTTATTAGTTGATTTTAGTCTTGTATGTTGTCTTGTGTGATTTTTTTGTAGCATGTTTCCCTATCTTATGCATGTACAATATTTGGTGAACGTTCGCTATGTTTATAATTTTGTAGGATTATTTTAGGCTTTGATTTATTTATCGAAGCATCGAATATTTCATGTCTTATTAAAATTTTGTTTGGCATGGCTATGTTTGGATATGGTTTACATATTAATTTCCATCCATGTTGCTTGCTTGTTTTATCAGTTTGAATCCGTGGCATGACTACAAGTGATATTTTTTTTTCTCTATGTGTTGTTGCATTCTTTCCATACTAGATATAATTATAGTTCGTTGCATAGAATATTATTACTTAGTTGTTACTCTTATTTTTATAATGTTATCCAAGATTACATGGTGTTGGTTCCTTTATATCATGTTGCAGATTTGTATTGCTACCTATAGGTTATGCTTGTTGCATATACTTGCTTTATTATTTCTTGTTAATATACAAGTTATTTTATTTACCTAGAATGGTACCTATGCCTGCTTAGTTAATTGACATGTCATGTTAGTACTTACTCAAGTAGAAGGCATATTTGGTTGTATGCCTACCATGGGTAATATCATGGTAGTTCGTACCTTATGTTCATTCATTTGGGTAACGTTTACTTGGTAGATATATCATAGTGATTTGTTGATACCATACATTCTTTTATTTAAGAATTTCTTGCCTTATCAATACCATGTCATGATGTTCGATTGTATAACTTGATTGCATAACATGTGTGTGTACCAATCCGTGTGTTGTATGATGCTTAGTTGTGTACCTTTTATATATTTGCAAGTGTAGGATGACTAAATAGAAATGCATGTCATCTTGTTATTCATGCTTCTATAACACATGTTGATTTGGTTGATCAGATGATCTAGTTGTTTACCTTCCTACATGCTCGGTATGCTTTCATGTGCTTGTTTATCATAACTAACTTGTCTCACATTACTATTATGAGTGTTGTATATGTGTTGCAATAGTTCATCACATGCTTAGGATAGTTTACCTTTCTTGTTAGTTGAGTTGACAATTGCTCTTATGCTTAGCATGCACAACTTAGTTGAGTTGACAATTGCTCTTATGTTATTACAAGTGTGTGGTAGTAGTCTTATTAGTAGTGGTTATTTGGACATCGGTTGTTAATTGTTATTAAGAGCATGTCCTAGTGCAATATCTTTTTATGATCACACGTATGTCTGAGGCATGTGATATTTGTTAAGACCTCTAGTGATTCTGAGGTTACTTTAGCATGTAGTACATTGTCATGTTTAGGACAGTTGTTATTCATTTATTCCATGTGTTTTTATTTGATCTATATTAGTTGACACATACTTTGGTTCATGATATTGGATATGTATGATTTTGTATTATTTTAGGACCAAACCTAGACCCAATTCAATTCATGTTGTTGAATGTTGTTTGATTGCTTAACTAGTATGGTTTGTAATGGTTGTTTGTTGTCTTATGGAACTATTGCCTTTTGAATTGTTATATAGTTGATGTATATGTTTGGCTGTTGTTGACCATTATAAATATTTAGATTCTATCTAAATATTTGTTGGTGCTTAACTTGTACCTTATCATGCCATACTGGCTTGTGTAATTAAATGCATAGGATGGTTGCATTTCATGTGTGTTGTTTCCACTGTGTTGGTTATATAGTACTTTTCTATATATTTAGTCGAGATATATAATGGACACTATGATTTATTAGTAGTACAATTCGTATCAGAACGTTAGTCTTGATCGCCAAACATTCCTTAGCTGCGTCAACCTAAACCATGTCGCCTCATTGAATCCTTTGTCTTACCTCCCTATCACACCATCTCCTTTTGGAATCCCCATTTGATCAATATCTTCTATCCATCCACTCTTATTTATTGTTTTGGATGTTATTTGGAATTATTGCTTTGGTATTTATTTGTTTGTCTTTTTCTATCGTTGCAACGAGTAGGGAGTGACGATGTTGGACATGGACAGAACCAGGTTACTGAAGAAGGACTCAACAACGAAGGCATGCCTCCTTCTTTGATCATACTTATCCTATGTTCTACAAAATTACATTGAGTTTTGTCGTTACTATATGCATGCTTTTAATCTCGTAGCTAGCGTGTCGATTGACACATGCCTTGATCCGCTTGTCGCCTATTCACTTGACACCTGAGTAGAATTATATATTATTCCAGTAGAGTAGAAATGCTTAGCCATGCTTATTATTCTATAGGTCCTTATTTGAATGATCTTCGGATCATTGACACTTGGAACTTGTTGCTGAGCTCGCTAAACTAGGTCGGTTGACCTTGTTGACCTTCTCTACTCTCTTCTACTCTGGGTGAAACTTACCATCTGAATACTGGCGCGGGCGATAGCTGAATCAAGGATTGAAGGAGCGATTGGCCGCCCTTCACGAGTTGAAGGGGGCGATCAGTCGTACGTGCCACATGAAGCCTAATAAGTCTTGGATTTGAAGATTGTGATAACAGTACACCCACATGCTATATGGGCGCTGGCTTGGTTAATTACTTAGTTCACTCTTATTGTCGTCATCGCCGTACCGCAGATGGGATAGCTGCCTTGCCGAGGAGTGTCCTCGGCATAAAAGGGGCCTCAGACTATGAACTGCGGTTACTTCCATGTTGAAACCTAGTGGGCTTGGAACATTAAGTTTGGTCTAATGAAAGACCTCGTCACAATCTCCCTACCGGTATACCAAATGGTGTACTACGCTAGCGACGGCTAGTGGCAAAAAGTCGGGATTGTGTCGTGTGGGTAAAGTGTACAACCTCTGTAGAGTGTAAAACTATTTGAATAGCCGTGTCCATGGTCATGGACGGCACATGAATCATTCTTGACATACATGACCTGTCTTGCTTATTCCCTCTTTCCCCTATTCTTGGAACCTGTGAAGAGTGTGAGTTGATCGAGGATCCTCACTTTGATGAAAGTTATTCCGGAGACAAAACATGTTTTCATCTAAAACTGCTATTATCCAACTGCTATATATTTTTTCAAACAAAATTAGCTTTTATGCAAATGAGCCATACAACCATCCTTTGAAGCCACATGTAGCTATTAGGTCCTTCCCCATGGGAGGCATGTTGAGTACGTAATGTACTCATGGCAATAATTTTGTTGAAAATAGAGTTTCATGAAGACAAAGGTGATAACTACGACAACAATGGCGACTCGTAGGAGTGAGGTCACGTGGACTACATCGACTGCCTGTGGCTGAGATGGAGTCGCTACGCATTGTACTTTCCGCTGTTTTCTGATTGTAAATGTCATGAGACAATTCGCTAGGTATGTCCTGTGACAAATATACTACTTGTGATGCTTTTACATATTCTGCAATGATATCATTTCACTGTGTTGTCCACAATGATCCTGGGGTTGACAATTAAACAAAGGAGGATCTGGAAGATAATTCCGGGTTCTCACACAAGGTGGCGACTCCGCCGAAGAGTACCATGTCAGCGAACCTGGCGATCGCGACCGCGCCCAGGACCGTGGCCTCACGCCTCGCCCAGGCCCGGGCTATCGGCACGCCCAGGGCGCCAGCGGCTGCTGCTGACCTGCTGGTGAAGAGAGGCGCGCCTTGCCTTCGACGAGTAAGTGTGAAATTTCTCACTCATCCTTAGTTGCCGTGCCCCTGACGCACTCTCCCTGATGCAGCAGTCTGGGGGGTGTGATGAAGAAGGTGAAGGGGGACGTCACGCCGCGGTGCCCCGCTCCTCCGGCTGCTGATGTGACCTCGGGGAAGGATGCCGCGGTGCTGGGTGCCCCGGTCGGCCGGGCCATCGAGCATGCGACGATGGTGTCGCTCGAAGACGTCCCCCTCTCCGGCGAGGTTGCGGAGTTGGCTTCTGCTCCGGCTGCTCTGGCGGGGGAGGCCGGAGCCCCCGAGCCCCTGGTCGAGCAGTCGGTCTTGTTGGTGCCCGTGCGCCAGCCGGCGCAACCTGGTCTTGAGGCTTTGGAGGCTGCCTCCGCCGTGCTGGGTCATCTTCACGATGATCTGCAAAATGGTGACGGCCACCTGACACAAGGGCGCCTGGGGCTGATCCACGGGTGGCTCCTGGCAGACGAGTCTGCGCGGACCTCCTGGGATCAGGCCTCGGCGGCTACTGCCATGGGTCGAGAGGAAGCTGCGGCGGCCATGCTGGCTCATGACGCTGCGCGAGCTGACGCCGCGTCCTTAGATAAGCACTACCTCAAGGTAGAGGGCGAGCTGGAGGCCCTCCGCGAGGAAGGCACTAGGCGCGCCCTGGAGCTCAGGAGGTTGGAGAAGGAGCTCGAGGCGCAGAAGACCGCGACGTCCCGACTACAACAGGAGCAGCTTGCTGACCGCGCGGCCCTGGAGAAGCTGAAGGTTGAAGTTGAGTAGGCCAGGGCGGCCCAAGGCGCTCGCGACCAGGAGGAAGCCCTTGCGGCGTTGGCGACGGTGAGTCCCGAGGCCCTTTCCGCCTTTGACCTTGAGGCCCGCAAGGCGCTGCATGCCGCCTATGGGGAAGGGTTCAAGGAGCCGCTGGCCGCACCGGAGGGAGGCCCCGCCGGGCTCCTAACTGCGCTCGTGGAGTCCCTGCGCGGTGTTACTGCCGCGATTGGCCAGTTAGCCAACGTCGAGAGCCGTACGCTGATTACCTTGGCCCTGACGCAGGTGTGCAGCCACCTAAGTCTTCGTGACCACACCCTTGACCTGGCCTCGCTATCCGAGCCCGTGACCGAAGTCATGGAGAACACGGCTGCCAAGGCCCTGAGAGTGAAGGTCACCTCGCTAGTGGAGGCGTTCCTCCAGGCTACCGCTACCGCAGCCAAAGAAGAGAAGACCAGTGATGCTGCGCTCGGCGATGCCTGATCCGTCCTGTTTAGTGAGAGAAGTGCGAGTGCCTCGGGGAGGCGTAAGAACTTTGTTTGAATTTGAAAAAACTTGGCATTATTATAATAGCTAGATGATTTCCATGTTTGCTTCCTTTCATGTTTGCTTAGGTGCTCTGCATCGGCAGGGCCCAACCCCGCGCATACCTCGACCGCCATTGAGCCCGCTGGATGACCGGGGTTACCGTAGTAACTAGACTCGCCATTGAGCCCTCTGGATGACCAGGGTTACCGTAGTAACTAGACTCAAGGGATGAGGGGCTACGTGGCCAGTGAGGCCCTTGGGTCACGATGCCCAAGGGTCCCCCTTGATGTTCAAGCGATCCCGTTTTCATTCTGCGTCGGCAGGGCCCAACCCCCCGCATACCTCGATCGCTATTGAGCCCTCCAGATGACCGGGGTTATCGTCATAACTGGACTCAAGGGATGAGGGGCTACGTGGCCAGTTAGGCCCCACGGTCGCGATGCCCAGAGGTCCCCCTTGACGTTCAAACGGCTCTCATGAAGGAGAACGAGCACCATACCTTGCCCACGAGCCTTCGCCTGGGACGGGGGCACGAGAAGGCCAGGTGTCTGGGCACCTGGTAGGGTGGCGTCTGCCAGGCGTGACCTAAGAATAGCCCCCATGCCTACCCCCCTGGCGACACCCATCCAAGTAGAAGCTGTGAGCGTCGTGAGCTGAAAAGCTCCCTGAGGTTGGCGTGACCACTGGGGGCCACCCTTAGTTGTTTATAACTAGCGCGGAGCATAGAGCTAACACACTTGCGCGGAATGTGGGCATAACCGTGCCTCGGTTGTAGCGGCCAGCGCGGAGCTTGGTGCTTCCACTGGTTCGTGGGCATAACCGCTCCTCGGTTGGATCTTCCAGCGCGGAGCTTGGTACTTCCACTGGACCGTGGGAGGGAGCCTCCCACCGGGAGAGACTTCGGGGCGTGTACAACCCCGTCCTGACATGTGGCTTGCACGGTAGAACAACCAAGGTATATATGGGCCCTCCTCGGGACGAGTTGAACGACTCTGAGGAAGTTCTCGTGAGCTTATGCATCACTCACAAGACCCTACCCTGAGGCGGGTTGCGCCTGAGTCTTCTTCTGCAAAATGTGAAAAGAGAGGTGTTGTGTCGACCTGCGCCGAGTGCATCAATAGGGGATATTGCACGAGAAGGCCGCAGCACCAGCGACCCCAGGAGGTGACGTCACGGGAATAACTCGCGAGACAGAGCTCAGCCACTAGATTTGTCGACGCTGCAGGGACGGACCCGAGAACAGACGTCGTGCCCAGTCTTCTCATGCCATGATCCAAAAGAAAAACAGCCGGCGCGCGGCTCCGGCATGAGCGAGGCACCTGCCACGGGCCCCTACTTACCCATCCACGATTAGCCCATGCGAGAACAAGGCACCAAGGACCATGGGAGGTGTCGTCACGGGAATGGCTCGCTAGACAGAGCTCAACCCTTGGGTTTGTCCATGCTGCAGGGACGGACCCGAGCACAGACGTCCTGCCAGTCCTTAATCATGGGGCGGTCGCGAGTGGGCTCACAAGGGCTCATGACCTTAGTGGCGGTGAGGACGCCGAGCATATAGATAATGCGAATGGAAAGAAATATCTGGCCTTGATCATGCAAAAAGGGAGATAACCATGGGGGATCAGCCCCCAGCGGCCCGAGGATGATGCAGCCCGAGAGGCGCCCTCGTTTGGATACCTGAAGTGTCACCTGATACTTGCCGAAGGAGAGTTGGGGTAGCTAAAGACGCGAGCTGTGCGGGTCGCTCCCGAGGATCGTCGGGCTCCTAAGGCCTAGGGGCTCCGGAGGCTCTCAGTGGTCGCGCGGGCCCGGCTCTCGGTCCGTCCGGACCGCCTGCCACTGAGCCTTCCGAGCCCCCAAGGCCCGCTGCGCAAGGTGCTGGAACGTGGAAGCTGCGTTGCGGAAGTCGAAGAGCGTGCGGACATAGCTGCATGGGAGGGCCCTCCTCCGGCCGACTGCCATCGACCAGAAGGGCTCCTGAGAAGCGGCTCGGTTGAGACCCGCGATGTCGACACAGATGCGGAAGCAGTCGCTTGGGCTGCGAGCAGGTGAACTTGGGGTTGTGTGGTTACGCCCACCGTGAATGAGTCCTGTGTACTGAAGTTCCTCTGTAACTTGGTCGATGAAGTCCTGAGCCCCCAGCGCTGAATGGCTCACGCTGGGCTCACAAAAACGCGCATCAAGACACGCTTGCAGGTGGTGCTCGAACACCTCCCTCTAGGCACGGGTCAGCTCGGGGACACTCCAGAGGAGAGCCCCCAAGCCCGTCACGAGAGGGGCATCGAGCGCTCCTCCCTATGCGAGGGTGGAGGGCGCCTCGTCGGCAAGCGCGAGTCCTGAGACCAGGCCGTCAGGAGCCCCCGCGTCCTAAGGTCCATCGATGGGTAGGTTCTTCTTCTTCTTGGGGGTGGTCTGCAGGGCGAGGACGACTCCATCCTCATCGGAGCACTCGACCGCCGCGGTCTAGTAGGCATGCTCCAGGGAACGCACCGTTTCCTTCTCGTCGGAGGAGATCGTGATGACTCCGCCGCTCTCGGGCATCTTGAGGATGTTGTACCCGTGATGGGTTGCCGCCATGAACTTGGCGAGGGCAGGATACCTTAGGATGGCGTTGTACAGGAGGTGGATGTTGGCGACGTCGAAGTCGATGACCTCTTTGTGGTAGTTGTCGCGGTCGCCAAAGGTGACGGGGAGGTGGACTTGCCCCATCGGGAGTGTGGAGCCATCCGTGACTCCGTAGAATGGCTTGGTTGGGTGGAGCTGATCATAGGGGACCTGGAGTGTCTAGAAGGTCTGGACGGAGAGGACGTTGAGCCCTGCTCCGCCGTCGATGAGTGTCTTGGTCACGAGGATGTTGCTGATGGTTGGGGTGCAGAGCATTGGGAGGGCTCCTGGGGCGCAGTGCACTTGAGCTGGTCTTTGGGGTCGAAGGCGATGACTTGCTTGGTCCACCTGAGGTTGCGCACGGTGTCAGGCCTAGGAAGCGCCGCGTTCACCTCACGGGCGAACTGCTTGAAGATGCGGTGAGAAGCCGGGACATGGGCTCCTCCCGAAATGCATGCAACTGCACGCTGCTCCTGGAAGCCCCCTGTCCCGTCTCCTTGGTGGTCGTCGTCGTTCCTCCTTGGCGGTGGTGGCAGCGGAGGCAGGCCTCCATTGCCCTGAGGGCGACCCTCACGAGGCTGGTCGCGCCAGGGGGCGTCACGAGGCTGCTCCTGCCAGTGGTCTTCACGAGGCTGCTCACGCCACCCTTGGCGCGAGTTCCTGCTGTCCCAACATCCTCCTCCTTGGCCACCTCCACGGCCGTAGCCGCGGTTGTCGCACTCAGGGCGCTACCCGCCGCGCCCGCCGCGCATCGCCCTGAGCTCTTGTCAGTCGTTGGTGTTGTGGCTGTGGACGTTGTGGAAGACGCAGTATGGTCGGTTGTCTCTTGGGAGGTCATCGTAGCCGTAGCCACGCTTCACTTCTGGCTCCGCAGCCAGCACGGCGGGTCCCTTGTGCTTCGACTCCTTGGCCTTGGTTTTCTTGTCATCCGCCTCCGACTCAGGCAGCTCCTGAAGGGAGAGGCGGCCTTCCTCCACCCTGGCGCACTTTGCCGCGAGCTTGAACATCTCGACAGCAGTGCACAGGTCTTCGTGAATGGCGAGGTCTTCCCTCATCCTGATGTCGCAGACGCCATCGGAGAACGCGGAGATGATGGCCTCGTCCGAGACCCTGGGGATATAGAGGCGCATGGTGTTGAAGCGTTGGATGTACTTTTGCAGGGTTTCTCCCGGTTGCTGCCTCACGCGGCACAGATAAGCAGCTACAGGGGCTCGGTCGCGGGTGCCTTGGAAGTTGGCGACGAAACGCTCGCGAAGCTCTTCCCAGGAGGAGATGGATCCCACGGGGAGGTTCAAGAGCCAGGAGCGCGCGCCGTCCTTCAGAGCTATGGGGAACTAGTTCGCCATGACCTGCTCGGTGCCGTTAGACGCCTCGATGCTCAGCTCGTAGAGTTGGAGGAACTCCTAGGGGTCGGTGGTGCCGTCGTAGCGTGGAGGCAGGTCCGGCTTGAACTTGCCGGGCCAGACGAGGCACCGTAGCTCAGGGACTTGGGCGCGACATCCAGCCACGCTCACGATCGTAGGCGCCTTCTGCGCTTGCGATGCTAGTTCTTGATGTGCTGGTGCCACCACCTTCTGTGGCGCACGGTCTGGGCGCTGTGGGCCAGGGAGCCCACGAGCCCCTGCATGAGGGTGCGGAATCACCTGACAGCTCTCCTCGTCGCGGGCATGGGCTCTGCGGGGTTGCTCACGTCGCGGGGCCTCGCGCCGGCCCTCCTGGCCGGCGTGGTTGAGGGGAGGCGGAGCCGGGAACCCATGGCCCTCGTTCCCTGCCGGGGGCGACGGAGGACGTGAGGAGTGCATTGGTGCAGGCGCTTCTCCAGCGGCATTGACGAGCTCGGTGATGCGGTGGAGCCACTCGTCGTAGAGGTCATCTGCTGGGCGGTAGCACAAGAGCTCCCGCACCATCAGCAGCGCAGGCTGCTGGTATACCGGCGTGCGGCAAACCAGCGAGGACGATGCTGCGGCCGGCGAGGGTGAAGGTGTTGCCGTACGGCCATCCCGCCACACAGACAGCGACAGCGAGGAGTCCTGCTGCTCGTGGACAGCCGGGTCGGTGGCGGCGTTAGCAACCGGCGAGTTGGGGCGGAGCGGTGCACTGTTGCCCGTGGGCGCCGTCTGAGCGACGTTCATAGCTCGGCGGGCGGCGCGAGCTCGGCGTGTGTCCACCATGGCCGTGGAGCAGGGTCAGTGACGCGAACGCGACGAGGTCGTCGGAGAGGAGAGATTTCGACACGCCCCCTACCTGGCGCGCCAAATGTCGGATTCAGGGCTCCGCAAAACCCGTTAAGTTTGAACACAGGGGCGTGAACAAAGATCTCTCCCACTCACGTCTACCTAGCGCCTCGCTCTCGTCTCGATGGAAGGATTCAAGCAAACAACGAACAAAGCACACGAGAGTTTATCCAGGTTCGGGCCACCGTGTGGTGTAAGACCCTACTTCCTGCTTTGGTGGATTGGCTCCGGGCGAGCTAGAATATGAGCTAGTACAATGGTCCCTGGGCTCAGGAGGCGAACTCAAGAGGGTCAGGAGGCTACTGTTCTTACTCCTTGTGTGGTGGCAGAATGTGTTCGTCCCTCCTGCAGTGGGAGTCCTAGCTACTTATATAGGCGGCCACGGTCCTCTTCCCCCAAAATGTTTAGGCCGGAAGGGATCCCACAACGGCCATTGCGGGAACACAAGGACGTTCTTATCCTCACAAAAGCGGTCTTCGCCTACAAAAGGATCACGCCGTGACACAGTGGTGGGCTCGACGGTGACACCCCCCTGCCGTCCTTGCGGTCTTCGGTCTTGTTCCACCAAAGAGGAAACCTTTGCCCCGCTCCTTGGGAACCAATGGTTGCGCTGTCCCCTTTGCACCGAAATGGCAACTACGCCGCTGGCGCGGTGCGTCACTGCTGACATCACTGCCTCCTCCTGAGGCAGGCTCGGCCTTGGATTCTCCGCCCCTCCAGAACGCCTTGCTGAGGCCACTCCCGAAGAGGTCTTGACGTCGTTCTCCTCGCGAGGCTTGGCCCCCTCGTGAGGGTCTTGGATAGTTGGTCGATCAGCTGGGCCGTACCAAGCCGCTTGTAGGAGCGCGTCGCGACCCGCAGACAAGCAAGTCTGGGTACCTTGGTTCCCAGGACGCCGACAATGTCATTTCCTCAAGCACCCGCACCCCCCTCCACACACACACACCAAAACCTCCTCGGGCGTGCGCACACACACACACCGTCCATCGCTCGACACCCTAACAAGGTACTCGCCGCCGCCGCCGCCGCAAGGCCTCCATGGCCAACATCTGCTGGTTTGCCCCCGCAGCTTACCCACCGATCTCCATACCCAGGCCACACTGAGTTTCTTAGATGATGCCTGGCAAACGCCCCCTTTCCCATAGATCCCCATCCCCATCCCCACCCCCAACCCAGAGCGTCGCAGGCTAAGCCCGGCTACGCTTCTAGTGGAGCTCGAGGAGCGACTGGCCCAAAAGAGGTGTAGCACGATCTCTTCGGCCGACGTCGCCGAGGAAGCTGACGACCATTACTGGCGGCAGGCACTCAAGCAGCGGGCTGGAGTATGCGGGCATGTCTCGGCCGTCGGCTACGACATCAAGGTCATCGACAGCGACGGCCCGAGGCGGGCTATGTCACAGGTTATGTGGCCCACCCCCAACCCCTCGGGTTCATCCGCCGTCGATCTCATCCATGGCCCCGCCGATGATCTCCTCTGGCTCACTGGCAACAATTTTCCATGCTACATTACCATTGAGCCCCTTTTGTTATTTCTGAAGGACATGTTCTACGAAGCTGGCTTGGGATCCACAGATTCCAAGACATACCTCATCGACGGCAACCACGAGGAGGGCACCCTCTCCGGCTCTTCCAAGGGGAAAGATCCCATCTGCTCTTGCAAGGGGAAAGCGCCCGTCTGCGACATCAGGGAGGGCACCCTAAAGCCGTGCTCTTCCAAGGGGAAGGAGCCCATCTGCGACAACATGGAGCGAATCAAGGGTCCATGCTCTTCCCACGGGAACGAGCCCATCTGTGACAAGTGAGGAAACCCATGATTTATTTTGCTGTGCCTCTTCACAGGGGGAAACCCATGATATGTTTTGTCGAGTCCCTTTTGTAGTGTAGGGAGAATATGTCTAGTTTTAATTGCTATATCTGGTTGTTTGCAGTATGCCTTGTTTATTACAGTTGTTCACAATGTGATGCTCTATATGTGCAATTATTTACTGTGCAGGACATTACATCAATCCAGTTTTAAACATACCGATAGGAATGCATATATTTGCTTCCTGTTAAGCCTGTTATAGCTAGCATATGCCTCTTTTAAAGTTTTTGATTGCTCGTTTGTTTGTAGTTAACATATGTCCAGTTTCAAATGCTATCTTTGGTTGTTCGTAGTATGCCTTGTTTATTCCACTTATTCACAACGTGATGTTCTATATGTGCAAGTATGAACTGTGCAGTTCAATTTCATCAGTACCAGTTTAACAATATCACTATGAATGAATACATTTGGTTGCTGCATCTTGTAGTTAACACACCGTTCCATTTTTATTTAACAATAACCAATGTACTTAGACCGGCACAATACTAGCTTGAATGATTATGTTTGCTTGTTGTTAAATGTTAGGCCCGTTGTAGTTAACAAACCTTTCCAATTGTTTTGCTTTGCTAGCGTGCTTAAACCTGCACACTGAAGATATCTTTTGGAGATTCTTTTGTGTGCCATGGATAATTTTGGTTGATGTTTAGCCTGTTGTGCTTAACATGCTTCTCGAGTACCTACACAGGACAATTTTGGGAACGACTACTGTTTTCCATCGAGGTTAGTTTCTTCCCATGTCTTATATCTGCTCACTATTCAGGATATCTGTATATGGTACCATATAGGCCGGGGGCTGATAAGGGACTAATCGGTGAATCCGACTTTAACTGAATATATCTGCAACCCATTTATTATTAGGTTAACTAGGGCCATATGTAATATATCTGAGGCTACATAGCAACCTGCACTGTACTTAATGTATAAATATGCAATCCTAAGCCACATAGCAACAAGGAAGAGTGTTACATTAATGTTCTAATGATGTCTAAATATACGTAGAAGAGCAGCAGCAACAGCAACAACAACACAACCCTGTTTGGATACTCAGCTTAGCTAGAGGTTAGAGTTAGGCCCTGCTTGGATCCAAGGGACTAAAAATAGTCTCTTTAAGAGGCTAAAGTTCCAAGCACCCCTGACTAAAGAGGGGCTAAAACTAGTCTTGAGACTAAAATATTTTAGTCAGGGGTACCCCTACTAAAATGTGAATTAGTCCTCTCTCTCCTCATTTAACTCCTCTCCTCTAACACATGCAAGTTCTGGATTGGAGGGTTTGGAGGATAATAAATGCTCATTAACTTGATTTTAGTCTCTTTAGTATTTGGATCCAAGCATGGGTGAGGCTAGCAAGTTTTAGTCCCACTACTTTTAGTCATGGGACTAAAACGTATCCAAGCACCCTCTTAGTTTCTAGCTCATGACTAACCCTGAACTAACTCCATCCAAAGAGTTGTTTGGATGGCAGGGTTAGATTGATAATAAAAGCACTAGGAGAACTAGCTCCAATTAGCACCTGTTCGGTTGGATAGTTTTTTTGGGTGGGTTATAGATGCAACTAGCTTATACTAGCCCTCATGTTTAGATACACTTTAGGGCTATTTGAGCCCGAACTAGCTCAAGCTAACTGTAACCCATGGATACAGCAGCAGTTAATCAGCCGATAATTTGTAAGAATACACTAAACTCATTCCGGCCCATAATATAAGATGTTAATTCATCTAATATGTGAGTATATTGGATGTTATAAGATACTCCCTCCGTTCCTAAATATTTGTCTTTTTAGAGATTTCAAATGGACTACCACATATAGATGTATATAGACATATTTTAGAGTGTAGATTCACTCATTTTGCTCCGTATGTAGTCACTTGATGAAATCGCTAGAAAGACAAATAGTTAGGAACAGAGGGAGTATTATAAAAGAGTGTTGTACTACATCATTGTGCAATTATTGTTTAGCTTCTAATATTAACTTGGTGCTTTTAGATACATATGTCATTGGTAAACATCCACGCTTGACCCTTTCTGCGTATGGGGCAATGAGATATTGATGAACCAGCATTGTAACATCCCAAATTTTCAATTTGGAATGTTATACATAGATCATATTGCATATCATATTTTTATTGCATTTGTGTGTTGCGATCCTCGAAATTCTAAGCAACTCAAGGACCCACGGAGAGAGTTGGGGATTTTGCCGTTTTCGTATTTGAGTTTTCTCAAATACCGGTACGGGGATCACTTTGATTTTAATTATTTTTCTCTCCGAAAAATATTTCTTAGTAAAATATATGAGCGGCGATAATATGATTTATCCAAAATAAAAGAAATATTGGAGGAAAATGTTAAAATCAACTTTGGTATTTTATTCGGACTTATTTGCGATTTTATTTGCATACGAAAAATACGCGTTTTTCAAAATTGCATTTAGGTCCGGCAAAAATGTTCACTTTGTATTAAATATTTTTAGAGGACGGTGAAAATTTATTTCGGAATTTATCGAGTCCGTTTAGTATTTTTTTTCGCCCATTTTGCCGCGTTAGGACAGTCTAAAAAAAGGCAACCGACCTAGTCGGGCCGTAACCGACCGGGACTCCGTCCGGACGGCCTTTATAAGGCCGATGCCCGAGCCGCCCGAGGCCCCAGCCCACCCCGCCGCCTGCCCTAGCCACCGCCCAGCTCGAGCCACGTCGCCGCCTCGCCGCCGGTCATCACCGCCGCCGCCGGTCATCGCCGCCGCCGCCTTCTCGATCCACGAGGTAGCCCCCGTTTTTTTAGTAAAAAAATGATTGGTTTTATTTCGTAAACCCTAGATCCATTTGTTTATTAGATCGGTTCAGTTTTCCGTCGGTTAAGTTAAATAGCGGACATTCGTCCGTTTGTTCGTTTTAACGAACGCTTTTTGTCTTTTAGTAACAGACAGCGGACGTTCGTTCGTTAGCCTGTTTGTCCTTTTCTTTTTCAGGGTTTTTCCGCAATTATTTTCGATCGCGATTTCTGCCCTGAGCTTCTTTTTAGTTTTTCTTTTCGCTCGTAAGTCGAAATCAGGTGATTCAAGTGCCTAGATCTACATCTCGAAACCCTCTTTCCGTTTAGCCAACTTGAACAAGGTTTTGCTACTATAAAATTTGACTTTAGTTAAACTAGTAAATGGCTCTTGTTTCTTTCGCAGTTTGAGTTTCGTTTCTCCGTTTGATTTGATTCTTTTTGCAAACCGGAGTTCTTAAGTTGAACTTTCTGGTTAGATCTTCTTATTTGGGGTTTTACCTGTGCATCTTTGCTTGTTTGCTTATGTATGCTATTGTTTGCTTGCGATAGAATTCCTGGAGTGCGAAGTGTGCTACTACGAGTCCCTAGGTTTTGCGAATCATTAGCAAGGCAAGTAACACTTTGATCATACCCTTCTTTACCCAGTTTTTATGCATTAGATCAAATCCTCACACATTGCATGAGTAGGATCTCTTAACTTCTGGGTCTAGGAAGTAGATTGAGGTAGAACCTATTACCTGCATTATTTTCAAACCCTGGGAGTTACTTCTACGTTATGCTTAGGTTGCCATGCTATGCTCGTAGACGTGGATTGGGTTTGAGAGTATCCATGACAGATGTGAGTTGTTAATTAATGGTTCAACTTAAGGTGGCTACTTTAATACACATCTGGGTGGATTGGTTGCAGGGCACCTGGAGAATCCAGTGTTGTCCTAGGAAATCCCGGGGGTACCATGTGATTATCCTATGGAATGGCACCCAGGCTCAAAGGGATCATAAAACTATACATGCTAGAAACTTCCGTGTGCAGCCACAATGCCGTAATGGGCTCTGGCATAGTATGAGTAAGTTGTATGAGCTCTTTCAGTGGTGGACTAGCAGATGTAGGGGAAGGTAGGTGTACGGGTCCACCCGGGGTAAAGAGTAAATACTTCTGAAAGACTGTCTCGGTCATCCGTTTCTCAAACACCATGTAGTGCGAGAAATCCAACGGAGGAGATCGAGTCTTGTGCGGAAAAGTGCGCAAACCTCTGCAGAGTGTACAAACTAATCATGATTATCCGTGTCCCCGGTTATGGACATCTTGAGTATCTGGTACTTGAATTATTGGTTGATCTCATCACTCTAAAATTAATTTGTTGGGTTAATGATGACTACTTTAATTGGTATTGAGTTGGAGGTACCTTCTCAATGATGTTTCAACTACCATGATAGTTAAAATAAAAGTTATTCCTTTGTTGTAGGGAAAATTTGGCTTTATGCAAAAACTTTAACCTTAGAGCCTCCACCAGCCAATTATGCATATAGTGTTAGCCTTTATTCCTTTACTTGCTCTAATGTGTTATCTTGCCAGCATATTCCATGTGCTGACCCATTTCGGGCTGCAACATGTTACATTGCAGACTTTTTAGAAGAAGAGTAAGGTGCGCTAGGTCGTTTGTCATGCACTCAGCTATGTCGTTGGAGTTGATGGACTCACTTATCTTCCAAGCCTTCCGTTGTTATTTTGCTAGATGGCCTTATGCCATATATTTTTGTAATAAGTTCTCTTTGGAGACATTCGATGTAATAAGTGTGTGATTGCCACTCTGTTATAAATCCTTCAAAGTATTGTGTGTGTGTGAGCATTACCGATCAAGGGATGACACAAAACACAGAGACTTCGGTCCATTCGGATCATGGTCACTACAAGATGGTATCAGAGCACACATTCACTATAGGACACGACCACTAAGATAAACCCTAGGTCACTCTTCTCTACTCATTTCTGACTCCTCTCCTTTTTCTGCTCTTTAGGATGGTGGACCCAAGTAACAAGTTCACTCAACCGGATGAAGACACGCCTTTTGGACGACACTTGAAGGAAGTCACTAGGTACCTGAACATCGGAATACCAAGCTTCACTGGGACCTACACTGCCACTCTACCAGAAGAGGAGCGATGGAATGTTCAAGTTCAAATTCCTGGGAGGACATTCGCACCATCCACTGAGCTCATAGAGTTTTCCTTTGATGCACCAACCTGGAGCCTAGGCAAGAGTATAGCAGCCCACATTACAATGGGACGAATTGGAGAAGTCTACAAGCAGGATCTGAAGGACACTATCTACCAGATATGTGGACGCCGAGATGAGAAATGGGAGATGATCAGTACCCGGAAGGACAGGTCCATTGCAGCGTTCATCCAGGAGTTAAACCAGCACATTCGTCGACAGGAGCACCAGATGTGCGCATGCATGAAAGATTTGAAGAAGGCATTAACCAGGAACTTGGAGCTAGAAGAGGAACTCAAGTCTACACGCGACGGATACGAGGAGGAGATGACAATACTTGTGGAGAAGAATGATGACTTGACAAGGAAGCTAGGAGTATTCATGGGAGATCCAGCACCAGGAGGAGAAGAAGAAGAAGAACCTAAGGAGATTCGTTATGAGGACTACATCATCATCGACGACACCGACTCAGACCCCGATGATAGTGATGACGACTATGAAGATGAAGCTGGAGCAGATATCATGGAATCTTCCGCTGATCAAAATTTCCAGATGACCACCCTATGACTAGTAGTTTTCCCCCATAAAGTAGAATTTAGAGCACTTTTGTAACGTTAGTTAGATCTTTTGTATGCCCTTGCTTGAAATTGATTGGTGTGATATGTTTGTGTTTGTCTCATGTGCATATGGGTAGTGAATTATCCCCTAGACCTCATTTCTATTCTAATCTCTTCCCTCTACACCCATCAGGTGCCTCCGAGACGTGAGCCCGGATTTCAGTTTCCCCCTAAGCTCACTCAGTTGATCCAGCAGCAGAACACTTTGATGCAACTTCTTGTTCAGAACAATCAGAACAACAACAACAACCCTCCGCCACCACCACCCGTGGACAACCTAAAACGTTTCCTAAGGTTGCAACCACCAGTGTTTTCTAGTAGCATTGAACCAATAGTTGCTGATGATTGGCTACGCAAGATTGGAAGGGAGTTGACCACCGCCAATTGCACGGATGCTGAGAAGGTGCTTTTTGCCGCACATCAATTAGCTGGACCAACAGCGGCATGGTGGGAGAATTACACAACCACTTTCCCCGTAGCCAATGTCACTTGGGATCAGTTTCAGCAAGCTTTTCGCACTGCCCATGTCTCAACTGGAGCCATGAGCATGAAGAAGCGAGAGTTTCGTAATTTGCGCCAAGGAAATCGTAGTGTGGCTTAGTAGGTAGATGAGTTTAGTACTCTATCTCGTTATGCCCCTGATGATGTGGCCACAGATGCCGCGAAGCAAGAGAAGTTTATGGAAGGGCTGAATGATGAGATGAGCATTCAGTTGATGGTGGCAACCTTCAACAACTACCAGGAGTTGGTAGACAAGGCTCTTATGATTGAAGGGAAGCAGCAGCAGATTGAGAGCCGCAAGAGGAAGTATGGACAAGGAACGAATAGTTCTAGAGCCCAACAGAAGCCCCGTTTCACCCCGAACTCTGGAGGATATACCCATAACCATGGAGGTCACACCCATAATGGAGGGAGTTCCCACAACCACACTGGCTCCAAGAATGGGAATGGGAATGGAGCAAGCAATAGTCAGAACCACTCCACTCCATCCACACCCGCCAAGAGGGATTTAGGCCACATTACATGTTTCGAGTGCGGGAAGAATGGACACTATGCCGGAGAGTGACCTGAAGCGAAGAATGGGAACGGCAATGGAAGCGCTGGGAAGAAGCCCAACCCTTTCAACAAAGGACAAGTGAACCACGTGACCGTGGAGGAGGTTGAAGAGCAACCTGATGCAGTTGTCGGTAAGTTTTTGGTTAAGTCATTTACCGTAGTAGTTCTTTTCGATACTGGTGCATCGCATTCATACATTTCAAGGGGATTCGTGAATAGATATAAGTTGCCCACCAAAGTCCTTATGACCCCTATGTTAGTAAGCTCACCAGGAGCAGAGTATATGGCACATCAAGGATGTTTTCAGATGCCATTGACCATTGGACACCATGTTTTCCCCTCAGACCTGATAGTTTTGGAGTCACAAGGATTGGATGTGATACTAGGTATGGATTGGCTATCGATGTATGGAGGGAACATCGATTGTGCCAGTAAGTCTATTTTGCTTAACACCTCGGAGGGTAAAATGATCAAGTATGTATCTAGGCCTTCGCCTAGGGGGACACAAGTAAATTCTCTCTCGGGAGTTGTTCATGAGGAAGTGCATGTAGTAAGGGATTATCCGGATGTATTTCTAGAGGAGCTACCAGGCATGCTGCCGGATAGGGACATTGAGTTTTTGATAGAGCTACTGCCTGGCACCGGACCAATATCAAAGAGACCATACCGAATGCCAGCAAATGATCTGGAGGAGATCAAGAAGCAGATTAAGGAGTTATTGGAGAAAGGATTTATTCGACGTAGTTCATCACCTTGGGGAGCCCCAGTGCTCTTGGTCGAGAAGAACGATGGATCTTTAAGGATGGTCGTTGATTATCGGGCACTGAACGAAGTGACGATTAAGAATAAGTACCCACTACCGATGATCAATGATTTGTTCGACCAACTCCAAGGAGCTAAAGTATTCTCCAAGATCGATCTACGATCATGATATCACTAGTTGAATATCCGAGAGAAGGATATACCTAACACAGTCTTCACCACAAGGTATGGGCTATATGAGTATACGGTTATGTCATTTGGATTGACCAACGCCCCTGCCTATTTCATGAGTATGATGAATAAGGTGTTCATGGAGTTCTTGGATAACTTTGTCGTGGTATTCATTGATTATATTTTGGAGTACTCGAAGAACGAAGAGGAACACGAGGAGCATTTGCGTTTGGTTCTGGAGAAGCTCAGAGAAAATCAGTTGTATGCCAAGTTTAGCAAATGTCAGTTTTGGTTGAAGGAAGTTGGATTCTTAGGACATGTTATATCAGGAGAAGGTATAGTAGTGGATCCTGTCAAGATGCAGGTAGTCACTGAGTGGTTGGCACCCACTTCAGTTGGAGAAATCCGCAGTTTTCTTGGACTCGCGGGATATTATTGGAGATTCATAGAGAATTTATCCAAGATTGCAAAGCCTACGACGACATTGTTGAAGAAGGACACCAAGTTTTATTGGACTGAGGAGTGCGAAGAAAGTTTCCAGGAGTTGAAGAAACGTTTGACGACAGCCCCAGTGCTGATCCTGCCAGATATACACAAGGATTTCCAAGTGTATTGCGACGCTTCATGCTTAGGACTTGGAGGAGTACTCATGGAGGACGGAAGAGTTGTTTCTTATGTATCTCGACAACTTCCACCACACGAGTTGAATTATGCTACGCATGATTTGGAGTTAGCAGCAATAGTGCATGCGCTCAAAACCTGGAGATATTTCCTTATTGGAATGTGGGGACCCCGACTTAAGAGTCGAGATCACCGAATGCACGTGTACAGTGATCCCAGAGATCAATGCTCACTGAACACACAGAAGCTGAATAACATGAGTCTTACATCCATACATACCGTCTTACACAAATTAACGCCATTATGGCCAAGTCTTACATAGATAAAGCCTCAAGGGCTGAATAGCAAATAACACAAATAGCGGAAGTCTTCGATGATAAGTAGAACCCATGCCATCTTCCTTAACCCTATAGGCATTCTCACTGGGATAGCGTCCTAGTTCGCATGTTCATCTCCGTAGAACTCTTCTTCATATTCCTGTTCCTCCATGCCTGGCCAATTAAATAACCAGTGGCAAGCCAATGAGTACTTTGAATGTACTCGCAAGCAACCCATGATTTGGTTCAAAGTAACAATGCAATGAATAACAATGAGCAATCTAGCTACGAGCTAGAATAAATATTCTGCTATCAAGTTTATGCATCAATAATTTCTCGTAACCTCGAGGACGGGTTACCGATATCAACATGAATGTGATTCAACTCAACGAGTCAAGTCACCATCTTGACTCATCACACACACATATTTCCACCAATGTAGTAAAATTCTGGACATAGTTTAAGTAGCACCACCCAACTGTCCATGACCGTGGACACGGCTATTCGAATAGTTTTACACTCTACAGAGGTTGCGCACTTTACCCACAAGATCCAGGAAGCTTTCGTGTCACCCACGATCCCGCAGTACCTCAAGTACTCGGGGGAAGCACCCGGTCATTATCTTTCCTTAGACGACACTAACATAGGGTCCACTCGTTGGTACACGGCCCTCGAGTACAAACAACAGATCATGGGACATGCCCTAATTTCAATGTCACGCGTACCCAAAGGGACCAACGGTGTGTCCGGTGCCCCATAAAAACAGTCATGGTCGTCTATCCAAGCACTACCCCGTCCCGGGAAAGACCTCAAGTCTTCCCGTCACTAGTAATGCGGGCACCATGCTAATATCGGCCTAAGTAATCAATAACGCCCCGTCCCATAAGGGGTAGAGTGGTTGCACATGTTTGGTTGGGACGGTAGTCACACATAAATCTAATCCATCATTTCACCCATGCACAAGATTTTTACCGGCACATCACTTCTTCCTCAAGTGATGACCTAAATCAACATCTCCCTCGGGTATTAGGGGCACCTGATGGGGTTTATGAAAAGATTGCAACCACGAAGGTTACATTGCACACATGCATCACCAAGCATCACTACTAACCACATGCATTGCATCTAGCACATAGCAAGCTCAAGAGTAAAGCATGCATCACATGGTGGTTTTAAACTAGGTCACGATCATAAGTCTTATCATCATGCATTCGGAAACAAACGGGTTCCGAAGAACACAAGTGTATCATGGTCAAAGGGCTGCTTGCCTGGATTGGCTTGGTCTTCAAAGTCTTCAAATCCTTCCCCACCTTCTTCTTCAGCAACTTCGTCAAATACGGTATCTATTCGTCGCAAAATAACAACGGGAAAATAAGACTATAATAAAAACAGAAAAATCAAAGTGCTCAGAAAAATGTCAACTTATTTTTGTTAAATACTAGAGGGAAAACTAAGATGGCAAAAATTCTTAGTTGGAGTTTTGGAGTTGCAGAATGGGATCTAAGGATTTTTGAACAGAAGTTTTAATGTTCAAATTTGAATTTAAATTTGAACAGAACAGAAAAGGTCCATGGATATTTGTGAAAGTGACACTATTAAATAGGTTGGAATATTACAAGATTTTAGGAGTTGGAATTAATTCATTTGGACAAATATTTATTTCTGTGAAATTATTTGAAATAATCACAGAAAGAATAAAAGGAAAAGGCCCTGTGCCACTGGGCCAGAACGGCCACAGTGCACGGCACAGGGCAAATAACCCACCGCTCGGGCGCCACCGCGCGGGCGTCAGGGTTTTTAAACCTGACGGGCGGGGCCCGGCGGTCAGTGGCAGAGAGGGGAGAGAGAGAGTGGTGAGGATGACAGGCGGGGCCCGCCTGTCATCTTCAACCTTACGGCCAAAGCGACGGCGAGCTCACCGGCGGCGATTCTGGGCACAGCGGGGCAAACAGAGGGCAGGAACGGGCTCAGCGAGGAGTCGCCGTTCCAATGGTGGTGGTGCGGCTCGCCGGAGAGGCCTGGTTCCCCGGCGGCGAGGTGGGACGGCGGAGGAGCGTCGGGAGGTCGCTGCTCCGGTCGATTCCGGCAGCTGCAGAGGGGGAAAAGAGGAGGAATCGCATCAGTATCTTGCTGCGGTGCTAGATCGAGCGAAAGTAGGGTCGGAGGGAGGCTGTACTGCGAGATCTCCGGTCGCCCGACGCGGCGGAGCTCCGGTCGATCCCGAGCACTGGGGCTTTCTGAGGGCGAATGGGTGGTTCTGGAGCGCTACTGGGGATGTCGGGAGGAGCTGGGTGCCGTTGGAGAGGCTCGGGGCGTGCTTATATAGCCGTGCCCCGGTCCACCGTGGACTCGTGCGCCGGCGAGGTCACAGGCGAGGCCAGAGGCCGTGCAGGCGCTCGTGCTCGAGTCGGGGAGGTTCATGGGTGAGGTCCTCGCCTAGTAGAGGGGAGAGGAGGAGCGGGGAAGGCTCTAGAGGGTGCGCGCGTGTGAGGCCGACGAGTGGAGCTTGCGGGCGGCCGGCGCGCGTGCGAGGGCGGCCACTGGAGGGAGGAGGAGGAGGGGGACAGTGCCGGGGGAGGTTGCGGACGTCGAGGGGGATCGACTGGCGCGAGGGGGAACATGAGGTGGTCGGGGGCGAGCGATTGGGCGAAGCTACAGTGCGGGTGCGCACTGTAGCACGCTGTGGAGCGAGCTTATCGCATGCCATGGCATGCCATTGGCTCTCTGGGCGTGTCCGCCGTGTCTGGGGGGTCCAGGGCGATGTAAACAACTCAGCTGAGGCCTTGGATGCTCTGGATGATCAATGAGAGAGAAGTGAAGCTGGTAACTAGGTAGAATTTGGCTGCCCAGCAAGGTGAATTGGGGTTTTCACCCCTCAATCATGGAGCTGTGGACATGGGGGAGTTACTGGAGGTAGTATGTAACTAGATGAAGTTGTGGTAGATAGCTGAGGAAAAAGTAAATAGTAAAAGGGGTCAAGATGATAGTTTTGGTGAAAAGGCAGAAGGTGTTTGATCATGTTTTGGACTAGCAAATGATTTCCACTAGCCATGACACTTAACAGGATTGAATGTCATATGGAAATAGGGTATTTCACCAAATTGGGGCTCATTTGAAGAAACTAGCCAATGTAACTTTGGTGAACCCTAGAAATCAACAGAAATGGCTTCATCTTGTTTAAGTCAAGCTAATCATCTCCCCTTGATGCACGACTTGGTGCAGTTTCATCATTTGGGGTATTGATCATGCCCACAAGGTTTGAAGCTCCAGGTAAAAAGTTGGTAATGTAAAGTTGTTCAAATTTGCATTTGAACAGAAATGGTTTTGGGGTATTCTGATCAAGTTGCCCTACTCCAAATCTTGTGCCATTTGGTCTAGATGCCTTATTAGGCCATTCTAGCTTGTGCACCAAGTTTGAGAGCATTTGGATAAGTTTGGCAATGTAAAGTTGCTCAAACTACAGATATGGACAGAATGGTTTTGAAGGGTTTTGAGGATGTTATCTTGCTTTCCAAGGCATGGGACTTGGCAAGATCATCAAATATGTCATATATGACATGATATAATTTCCCTGGAATTTTTGGAGAATATTTCCTTTGTAAATATTTCAAAAGCTTGAAATATCCAGAAAGGGTTTTAGAGGGATTAGCCCATTATTTTGAACATGACCAAGTGTTGAAACTCTTATATATGGACAATATATGTCCTATGAGTCTCCCTGAATTTTGGCAAATATTTTTGAAATACTTAAATAACTTTTCCCTATTAAAGACCATTTCTGGCCTTAAGAAAAAGCTTTTAAATAAAATAGGAAAATAACTTTTAAAATTATACTTTTGTGGTTTCTGGGAGTCCTATGACTACTCACTACTGGAATCTGGGATTTTGCCATCAGCCAGCTCTGTGCCATCTGCCAGCTGATGGCAAAGAACTTCTTTGCCATCTGCTTATAAAAAACAGATGGCAAAGAACTGACAAATGGCAAAGAACATGGTTGCCATCAGCTGCCATCAGCAGATGGCAAAAAATCTTTGCCATCTACCAGCAGATGGCAAAGAGGTAGCCAACTCATGTTGCCGTTAAGTGGATAACGGCATAGCAGCCCCACCTCTTTGCCATCTGCCAGCAGATGGCAAAGAGATGGGTTTTTTTTCCAGGTAAAAAAAACAAAAAGGAGATAATATATCGTGTACGCACAAATCCTATACTAGTACACTCATAAATCACTCATTTAACAAGGAAACTAGCCTAATCCTCCAAAAAAAAGGAAACTAGTCTATGCAGGGCTATTTGGATCACAACCGTTGCCAGCCCTACCAATTTTTTGGTCGTTCACCCACTCGATAGCAAGCGTTTGGTTGGAAGCCAAAATTTCGGATCTGCGCCAATGTTTTGGTCATGCGTTAAGTTTTTGCGCCAGGTCTTTGGCGAGCCAACGGCGGCAGAATCCTGCGCCAAAAAATTGGCTAGCCCGCGTCAACTAAACAGACCCGATAACACAAAGGCTGTTTGGATCGTTACTAACAACTACCCTACCAAAATCTCGGCGTTGACTAAGGAGGTGGGCAGGCATTTGGATCGCCGCCGAAATTCCGGTTCCACGCCAAATTTTTGGCTAGTTGTTCAGATTTTACGCCAACTCCCGGGCGAGCCAGCGGCGGCAAAAAGGAAGGGGCCGGCTGTTTGGATTGCAACCCGAGGATGCCTTACCAAAATTTTGGCGTTGACCGCAAGTACCGGTGTCCGTTTGGATCCCAGCCAGAGTTCCCTGCCCACGCCAATTTTTTGGTCATTCGTTCAACTTTCACGCCCGCACGCTGGCGGGAGGGAGGCGGCGAAATCCTTCGTCAATAATTTGGCAAGCCCGATTTTGGCGGGGCTGACCTGGGCGTGAACCAAACAGGCTCGAAATTATTGGCACATGTAGCCAAGGGGCTGTTTGGATTGGCACCCTTGCCTACCAAGCCAATAAATAAATTGACGTTGACCGGTGCTTCGTATCATGTTTGGATGGAATCCAAATTTTTGGCAAGCCAGCTTTGCCCGAGCCTTTCCCTTTTGTTTTTGGCGGGACAGGAACCAAAACAGCCTCCAAATCTTCTTACCGAGGGCGGGCGCAGGCGCCAATATCCAAATAGCCATCGAACCAGCTCTCCCATCTTCTCAAAAGAAAAAAGCTCTCCCACGTACCCCGTTCGTCGCTGAAGCTCGCCAACCTCGTCGCCGACCGTCCCCCGCCCCCGTCGCCGGCCCTCCCCCGCCCCCGTCGCCGGCCCTCCACCGCCCCGTCGCCGCCACTACGCCCCGTCGCC
>LR738711.1:421779298-421825559 GCA_902687465.1 Secale cereale
GGCCGGCCGTCCCCCGCCCCGTCGCCGCCACTACGCCCCGTCACCGGCCCACCCCCGCCCCGTGGCCGGCCGTCCCCCGCCCCGTGGCCGGCCGTCCCCCGCCCCGTCCCCAGGTATATTTTCTCCTCCCTGTACTGCGATTCCCCATCTCCGTTGCCGCTCGTCATCACTGGGCGCTGGCATATCATCTCCTTGATGTAATGCTTAGAACTGCACTTATTGGAGGAGGGTCAGAGGACGGCTGGGATAACTTGTCTGTAGGTTCATGAAAACTGCAGGCATAATACATAGTTCAGGAATTTGCTTCTCGATGCATAATCGACTTGGAATTGGATTAAGATGGGAACCAAGATATGCAGCAAGGTCAAAATTGCAAACCGAGGAGGTTCAATGTTTGAAGAGGAAGGTAGTCAAACGACGTGGCTTCCATCTTATCTTCTGCAGCCATTCAGGCCTGTAGAACTCACCATGTCACACAACAGCAGTCTATCACCACTTGGATCTCAGTAGAGCCCAATTCCTTCCAGTATTTTATTCCTAAGTCGGTTTTGCAAAACACCACGCCCGTCCTATCAAGAAATCATCGATTTATATAGATCGGATGCTTGGGCCGGCGGCGTGCTACGAAATACAGCAGTCTATCACCACTCCTCGGATATCTCCCTTCCTAGATAGAGCCCAATTTCTTCCAGTATTTTACTCGGGAGTTGAGGAATTAACCTTCTTTTAGGGTTAATTAGTTTTTCTTTGGCCGATGCAACTTTTTGGAACCTATAGAAACTAGCTCATGTACGAAGCTAGCTTGACTTGATCTTTGCTCGTCCGTTGCCGCTCGTCATCACTGGGCGCTGGCTGCCGCTCTTCCGTTTGTCGTTAGCTGCGTGACCTCTACTACTTCAAAGATACAAATCTATTTTATAGTCCAATTAAAAGGCAGACCTGTGCATAAGAGGTCTCGGTCACATTCTTGCTGCTCCTTCTAACCAACCTTGTACCATACTGAAGACACCTTGGGTATTTTTCAATTATTCTTATGCGACTCTTCATCCGAGGTGACAAACGACATGATCCACCTGAGAAGTATGTTAACATTTAAACTTCTTACTTGTACTTGAAGGAAATATGCCCTAGAGGCAATAATAAAGTTGTTATTTATATTTCCTTATATCATGATAAATGTTTATTATTCATGCTAGAATTGTATTAACCGGAAACTTAGTACATGTGTGAATACATAGACAAAACAGAGTGTCCCTAGTATGCCTCTACTAAACTAGCTCATTGATCAAAGATGGTTATGTTTCCTAACCATATACATGAGTTGTCATTTGATCAACGGGATCACATCATTAGGAGAATGTTGTGATGGACTAGACCCATCCGTTAGCATAGCACTATGATCGTTTAGTTTTACTGCTATTGCTTTCTTCATGACTTATACATGTTCCTATGACTATGAGATTATGCAACTCCCGAATACCGTAGGAACACCTTGTGTGCTATCAAACGTCACAACGTAACTGGGTGATCATAAAGATGCTCTACAGGTGTCTCCGAAAGTATTCGTGGTGTTGGCATAGATCAAGATTAGGATTTGTCACTCCGAGTGTCGAAGAGGTATCTCTGGGCCCTCTCGGTAACACACATCACAATAAGCCTTGCAAGCAAAAGACTAATGAGTTAGTCACGAGATGATGTGTTACGGAACGAGTAAAGAGACTTGCCGGTAACGAGATTGAACTAGGTATGGAGATACCGACGATCGAATCTCGGGCAAGTAACATACCGATGAAAAAAGGAACAACGTATGTTGTTATGCGGTTTTGACCGATAAAAGATCTTCGTAGAATATGTAGGAGCCAATATGAACATCCAGGTTCCGCTATTGGTTATTGACCGGAGATGAGTCTCGGTCATGTCTACATAGTTCTCGAACCCGTAGGGTCCGCACGCTTAACGTTTGATGACGATCGGTATTATGAGTTTATGAGTTTTGATGTACCGAAGGTAGTTCGGAGTCCCGGATGAGATCACGGACATGACGAGGAGTCTCGGAATGTCCGAGACATAAAGATTGATATATTGGACGACTATATTCAGACACCGGAAGTGTTCCGGAAAAGTTTCGAATTTAACTGGATTGCCGGAGGGGGTTACCGGAACCCCCTACGAGGGGGGATGGTCCATAGTGGGCCTTGAGGAAAGGAGAGAGGCTGGCCGGCGCCCCACCTAGGGATCCTAGTTGGACTAGGATTGGGGGGGCGCCAACTCTCCCTCTTTTCCTTTCCCTCTCTTCCTTCTTGGTGGACTCCTACTAGGAATAGGATTGCAATCCTATTCCTAGTAGGATTGCCCTAGCCGCACCATAGGAGGCCGGCTGGCCCTCCCCTCTTGCTCCTTTATATACGGGGGCAGGGGGCACCCAAAGACACACAAGTTGAATTGTTCCAGCCGTGTGCGGTGCCCCCCTTCACAGAAAGACACCTCGGTCATACCGTTGCAGTGCTTAGGCGAAGCCCTGCGCCGGTAAATACATCATATCCGTCACCACGCCGTCGTGCTGACGAAACTCTCCCGTGAAGCTCAACTGGATCAAGAGCTCGTGGGACGTCATCAAGCTGAACGTGTGCTGAACGCGGAGGTGCTGTACGTTCGGTGCTTGATCGGTTGAATCGCGAAGAAGTTCGACTACATCAACCGCGTCACTTGACGCTTCCGCTTCCGGTCTACGAGGTTACGTAGACACACTCTTCCCTCTCGTTGCTATGCATCTGGTAGATAGATCTTGCGTGATCGTAGGAAAATTTTAAAATACTACGTTCCCCAACAGTGGTATCATGAGCCAGTTCTATGCGTAGATGATATGCACGAGTAGAACACAATGAGTTGTGGGCGATACTAGTCATACTGCTTACCAGCATGTCATACTTTGCTTCGGCGGTATTGTGAGATGAAGCGGCCCGGACCGACATTACGCATACGCTTACGCGAGACTTGTTTCACCGTTACGAGCACTCGTTGCTTAAAGGTGACTAGTGGGTGTCTGTCTCTCTCACTTTAGCTGAATCAAGTGTGGCTACGCCCGGTCCTTGTGAAGGTTAAAACAGCACATACTTGACGAAACATCGTTGTGGTTTTGTATGCGTAGGTAAGAACGGTTCTTGCTAAGCCCGTAGCAGCCACGTAAAACTTGCAACAACAAAGTAGAGGACGTCTAACCTGTTTTTGCAGGGCATGTTGTGATGTGATATGGTCAAGACATGATGAGTTATAAGGTTTTGTATGAGATGATCATGTTTTTGTAATGTTATCGGCAACTGGCAGGAGCCATATGGTTGTCGCTTTATTATATGAAATGCAATCGCCATGTAATTGCTTTACTTTATCACTAAGCGGTAGCGATAGTCGTAGAAGCAATAGTTGGTGAGACGACAACGATGCTACGATGGAGATCAAGGTGTCGCGCCGGTGACGAAGGTGATCATGACGGTGCTTTGGAGATGGAGATCAAAAGCACAAGATGATGTGGCCATATCATGTCACATATTTTGATTGCATGTGATGTTTATCTTATTATGCTCCTTATTTTGCTTAGTACGACGGTAGCATTATAAGATGATCCCTTACTAAATTTCAAGGTATAAGTGTTCTCCCTGAGTATGCACCATTGCGAAAGTTCATCGTGCCGAGACACCACGTGATGATCGGGTGTGATAAGCTCTACGTTCAAATACAACGGGTGTAAGCCAGTTTTGCACACGCAGAATACTCGGGTTAAACTTGACGAGCCTAGCATATGCAGATATGGCCTCGGAACACTGGAGACCGAAAGGTCGAGCGTGAATCATATAGTAGATATGATCAACATAAGATGTTCACCATTGAAACTACTCCATCTCACGTGATGATCGGACATGGTTTAGTTGATTTGGATAACGTGATCATTTAGATGACCGGAGGGATGTCTATCTAAGTGGGAGTTCTTTAATTAGTATGATTATATTGAACTTTAATTTATCATGAACTTAGTCCTGGTAGTATTAGCATATCTATGTTGTAGATCAATAGATCGCGATGTTGCTCCCCGTTTATTTTATATGTTCCTAGAGAAAACTAAGTTGAAACATGTTAGTAGCAATGATGCGGAATTGTTCCATGATCTGAGGATTATCCTCATTGCTGCACAGAAGAATTATGTCCTTGATGCACCGCTAGGTGACAGACCTATTGCAGGAGCAGATGCAGACGTTATGAACGTTTTGACAAAAGCTCGGTATGATGACTGCTTGATAGTTTAAGTGCACCATGCCTTACGGCTTAGAACCGGGACTTCAAAAATGTTTTGAACGCCACGGAGCATATAAGATGTTCCAAGAGTTGAAATTAGTATTTCATACTCATGCCCGTGTCGAGAGGTATGAGACCTCTGATAGTACTTTGCCTACAAGATGGAGGAGAATAGCTCAACCAGTGAGCATGTGCTCAGATTGTCTGGGTACTGCAATTGCTTGAATCAAGTGGGAGTTAATCTTCCAGATAAGATAGTGATTGACAAAGTTCTCTAGTCACTATCACCAAGTTAGTAGAACTTCGTGATGAACTATAATATGCAAGGGATGACGAAAGTAATTTCCGAGCTCTTCGCGATGCTGAAATCGGCGAAGGTAGAAATCAAGAAAGAGCATCAAGTGTTGATGGTTAACAAGACCACTTGTTTCAAGTAAAGGGCAAAGGGATAGAAGGGGAACTTCGAGAAGAATGACAAGCAAGTAGTCACTCCCATGAAGAAACCCAAAGCTAAGCTCAAGCCTGAAACTAAGTGCTTCTACTGCAAAGGAAATGGTCACTGGAAGTGGAACTGCCCTAGATACTTGGCGGATAAGAAGGATGGCAAAGTGAACAAAGATATATTTGATATACAGATTATTGATGTGTATTTTACTAGTGTTCATAGCAACCCCTCGGTATTTGATACTGGTTTAGTTCCTAAAGAGTAGTAACTCGAAATGGGAGTTGCATAATGTACAGAAACTAGTTAAAAGATGAAGTGACGATGTGTATTGGAAGTAGTTCCAAGATTGATATGATCATCATCGCACACTCCCTATACTTTCGGGATTAGTGTTGAACCTAAATAAGTGTTATTTGGTGTTTGTGTTGAACATGAATATGATTTGATCATGTTTATTGCAATACGGTTATTCGTGTAAGTTAGAGAATAATTGTTGTTCTGTTTACATGAATAAAACCTTCTATGGTCATACACCCAATGAAAATGGTTTGTTGGATCTCGATCGTGTGATACACATATTCATAATATTGAAAGCAAAAGATGCAAGGTTAATAATGATAGTGCAACTTATTTGTGGCACTGCCGTTTAGGTCATATTGGTGTAAAACACATGAAGAAACTCCATAGTGATGGACTTTTAGAATCACTTGATTATGAATCACTTGGTGCTTGCAAACCATGCCTCATGGGCAAGATGACTAAAACTCCGTTCTCCGGAACTATGGAGCGAGCAACAGATTTATTGGAAATCATACATACTGATGTATGTGGGCCAATGAGTGTTGAAGCTCGCGGCAGGTATCGTTATTTTCTGAACTTCACTGATGATTTAAGCAGATATGGGTATATCTACTTAATGAAGCACAAGTCTGAAACATTTGAAAAGTTCAAAGAATTTCAGAGTGAAGTAGAGAATCATCGTAACAAGAAAATAAAGTTTCTACGATGTGATCGTGGAGGAGAATATTTGAGTTACGAGTTTGGTCTTCATTTGAAACAATGTGGAATAGTTTCACAACTCACGCCACCCGGAACACCACAGCGTAATGGTGTGTCCGAACATCGTAACCGTACTTTATTGGATATGGTGCGATCTATGATGTCTTTTACCGATTTACCACTATCGTTTTGGGGTTATGCTTTAGAGACAGCTGCATTCACGTTAAATAGGGCACCATCTAAATCCGTTGATACAACACCTTATGAACTGTGGTTTGGCAAGAAACCAAAGTTGTCGTTTCTTGAAGTTTGGGACTGTGATGCTTATGTGAAAAAGTTTCAACATGATAAGCTCGAACCCAAATCGGAGAAGTAAATCTTCATAGGATACCCAAAAGAAACTGTTGGGTACACCTTCTATCACAGATCCGAAGGCAAGGTCTTTGTTGCTAAGAGTGGATCCTTTCTAGAGAAGGAGTTTCTCTCGAAAGAAGTGAGTGGGAGGAAAGTAGAACTTGATGAGGTAATTGTACCTTCTCCCGAATTGGAAAGTGGAACATCACAGAAACTAGTTCCAGTGATTCCTACACCAATTAGTGAGGAAGCTAATGATGATGATTATGAAACTTCAGAACAAGTTTCTGCTGAACTTCGTAGATCAACCAGAGTTCGTTCCGCATCAGAGTGGTACGTCAACCCGGTTCTGGAAGTCATGTTACTGGACCATGATGAACCTACGAACTATGAGGAAGCGATGATGAGCCCAGATTCCGCAAAATGGCTTGAGGCCATGAAATCTGAGATGGGATCCATGTATGAGAACAAAGTGTGGACTTTGGTTGACTTGCCCGATGATCGGCAGGCCATCGAAAATAAATGGATCTTCAAGAGGAAGACCAACGCAGACGGTAATGTTACTGTTTACAAAGCTCGACTTGTTGCGAAAGGGTTTCAACAAGTTCAAGGAGTTGACTACGATGAGACTTTCTCACCCGTAGCGATGCTTAAGTCTGTCCGAATCATGTTAGCAATTGCCGCATTTTATGAAATCTGGCAAATGGATAACAAAACTGCATTCTTTAATGGATTTATTAAAGAAGACTTGTATATGATGCAACCAGAAGGTTTTGTCAATCCTAAAGGTGCTAACAAAATGTGCAAGCTCCAGCGATCCATCTATGGACTCGTGCAAGCATCTCGGAGTTGGAATATACGCTTTGATAAGTTGATCAAAGCATATAGATTTATACAGACTTGCGGTGAAGCCTGTATTTACAAGAAGTGAGTGGGAGCACTACAACCTTTCTGATAAGTATATGTGAATGACATATTGTCGATCAGAAATGATGTAGAATTTTCTGGAAAGCATAAAGGAGTGTTTGAAAGGAGTTTTTCAAAGAAAAACCTTGGTAAAGCTGCTTACATATCGGGCATCAAGATCTATAGAGATAGATCAAGACACTTGATAAGACTTTCGATGAGTACATACCTTGATAAGATTTGGAAGTAGTTCAAAATGGATCAGTCGAAGAAGGAGTTCTTGCCTGACTTGTAAGGTGTGAAGTTGAGTAAGACTCAAAGCCAGACGACGGCAAAAAAAATATAGAGAGAATGAAAGTCATTCCCTATGCCTCAGCCATAGGTTCTATAAAAGTATGCCATGCTGTGTACCAAACATGTTGTGTACCTTGCCATGAGTTTGTCAAGGGGGTACAATAGTGATCTAGGAGTAGATCACTGTACAGCGGTCAAAATTATCCTTAGTAACTGGATGACTAAGGAAATGTTTCTCGATTATGGAGGTGATAAAGAGTTCGTCGTAAAGGTTTACGCCGATGCAAGCTTTGACACTAAATCCAGATGACTCTAAGTATCAATCTGGATGCGTATTGAAAGTGGGAGCAATTAGCTAGAGTAGCTCTATGCAGAGCATTGTAGACATAGAAATTTGCAAAATACATACGGATCTGAATGTGACAGACCCGTTGACTAAACTTCTCTCACAAGCAAAACATGATCACACCTTATTACTCTTGGGTATTAATAACATAGCAATGTGAACTAGATTATTGACTCTAGTAAACCCTTTGGGTGTTGGTCACATGGCGATGTGAACTATGGGTGTTATTCACATAACGATGTGAACTATCGGTATTAAATCACATGGCGATGTGAGCTAGATTATTGACTCTAGTGCAAGTGGGAGACTGAAGGAAATATGCCCTAGAGGCAATAATAAAGTTGTTATTTATATTTCCTTATATCACGATAAATGTTTTTTATTCATGCTAGAATTGTATTAACCGGAAACTTAGTACATGTGTGAATACATAGACAAAACAGAGTGTCCCTAGTATGCCTCTACTAGACTAGCTCATTGATCAAAGATGGTTATGTTTCCTAACCATAAACATGAGTTGTCATTTGATCAATGGGATCACATCATTAGGAGAATGTTGTGATGGACTAGACCCATCCGTTAGCATAGCACTATGATCGTTTAGTTTTCCTGCTATTGCTTTCTTCATGACTTATACATGTTCCTATGACTATGAGATTATGCAACTCCCGAATACCGTAGGAACACCTTGTGTGCTATCAAACGTCACAACGTAACTGGGTGATCATAAAGATGCTCTACAGGTGTCTCCGAAAGTATTCGTGGTGTTGGCATAGATCAAGATTAGGATTTGTCACTCCGAGTGTCGAAGAGGTATCTCTGGGCCCTCTCGGTAACACACATCACAATAAGCCTTGCAAGCAAAAGACTAATGAGTTAGTCACGAGATGATGTGTTACGGAATGAGTAAAGAGACTTGCCGGTAACGAGATTGAACTAGGTATGGAGATACCGACGATCGAATCTCGGGCAAGTAACATACCGATGACAAAAGGAACAACGTATGTTGTTATGCGGTTTTGACCGATAAAAGATCTTCGTAGAATATGTAGGAGCCAATATGAACATCCAGGTTCCGCTATTGGTTATTGACCGGAGATGAGTCTCGGTCATGTCTACATAGTTCTCGAACCCGTAGGGTCCGCACGCTTAACGTTTGATGACGATCGGTATTATGAGTTTATGAGTTTTGATGTACCGAAGGTAGTTCGGAGTCCCGGATGAGATCACGGACATGACAAGGAGTCTCGGAATGTCCGAGACATAAAGATTGATATATTGGACGACTATATTCGGACACCGGAAGTGTTCCGGAAAAGTTTCGAATTTAACTGGATTGCCGGAGGGGGTTACCGGAACCCCCTACGAGGGGGGGTGGTCCATAGTGGGCCTTGAGGAAAGGAGAGAGGCTGGCCGGCGCCCCACCTAGGGATCCTAGTTGGACTAGGATTGGGGGGGCGCCACCTCTCCCTCTTTTCCTTTCCCTCTCTTCCTTCTTGGTGGACTCCTACTAGGAATAGGATTGCACTCCTATTCCTAGTAGGATTGCCCTAGCCGCACCATAGGAGGCCGACCGGCCCTCCCCTCTTGCTCCTTTATATACGGGGGCAGGGGGCACCCAAAGACACACAAGTTGAATTGTTCCAGCCGTGTGCGGTGCCCCCCTCCACAGAAACACACCTCGGTCATACCGTTGCAGTACTTAGGCGAAGCCCTGCGCCGGTAAATACATCATATCCGTCACCACGCCGTCGTGCTGACGAAACTCTCCCGTGAAGCTCAACTGGATCAAGAGCTTGTGGGACGTCATCAAGCTGAACGTGTGCTGAACGCGGAGGTGCTGTACGTTCGGTGCTTGATCGGTTGAATCGCGAAGAAGTTCGACTACATCAACCGCGTCACTTGACGCTTCCGCTTCCGGTCTACGAGGCTACGTAGACACACTCTTCCCTCTCGTTGCTATGCATCTGGTAGATAGATCTTGCGTGATCGTAGGAAAATTTTAAAATACTACGTTCCCCAACAGTACTTATTGAGCTCCTGACTTAATTTTCCCTTCAATTTCATATAAAAGATGACTCCATAAGAAAGATATATTTTATTTTGGCCTACTTGGATAGGGTCTTAACCTTTTCTTGGTATGTTGGAGCTGTCATATCCTGTGACAAGTGCTGACACTGAATGAACAACACAATGGAATGATAGAAGAGCTTGGATGTCAGTTTATTTTGTGTTGTTCTTCCAATTTTTGGTGGTCTGATACATTTCCATTATGATATATTTTATTCTTTAAAATAAATACAAAGCCTAACAAGACATTGTAATTTCAATTGTTTCAATTATACTTTATGTTTCTACCTTGTTAATATATTTCTATCTTTGTGAATTGTAAATATTGTATGTTTCTACCATCTTAATGTATACATATATCAATATTTTTAAAGATGGCCGAGCGCGGCAACGCGCGCCTTTATGTTCTAGTATTTGTGAATTATGAGTTAGGTCCTATATTTTCCAATTATGTTATGAAAAACATCATATATATTTGCGTTGATCGGGTGGATTTAAATGTGCAGTTGTTTCATCGCTGTGAGGGTCTGGTGTTCAACGACCTCCCCGTGCGTTCGACGAGCTCCGCCCCTGCGTTCGTGGGTGAGCACAAATGACATCTCCTCCTCTCCCCCTTCATTTGCTAGCTATAGGTGTATTCAATCATCAGTATGCGTGACCACTATACGTCTCCCGTTCGAAAGGGTTACATCTATAAATATGCATTCATTTGCATATTTATAACCGTAATTCTTTCGAATTGTCCAACGTTATCCATGGACAGCCCGAGTATGTGTAGATTGGGTTCGTTTTCCCATATGCTCTGCTCCGGATCCGATGCAGAATTTCGTCAGTGCCTCTTTGTTGTTCTCCGGGTACAAATCCTCTCTGCTTATTGCCGAGACGTGTATCAGGAGAACAGCGGGGAGGTGCTGCCAAAATTTTGTGCCGGATCCGGAGCAGAGCATGGGAAAACGAACCCAATCTGCACATACCCGAGTGGGATTAGGACCTATCTTTACCTATTAGCGTCTAGGTTGCATGGACGTAATAAAACTGAGAAACTCTATTTACTGATGAATATGGTATGCTGAATTATGTATGTATTTCTTGTGTGTCCAGTAGCTAGGCGAAATGAGTGATCGTGCGTGGATGTAGACCGGTCACCCTAGTCAGAAAGACATGACCCCTGAATGGATGACTAAAACCAAGGGGTTTATCAGAGCCGCATTTGCAAATGGACAGGAAACAACCTGGTGCCCCTGTGTCGTGTGCGACAACTATCGTAAGATGTCAGAGTTTGAAATGATCAAACACCTGCAGAAGTGGGGTTTTACGCCCGGTTATACGATGTGGACATTTCATGGTGAGTCTGCCCAACGTTCCAGAACTAAGGAGGGCCGTTGTCGCACGGACGAGCATGGTACCGGGATGGAAGACATGGTGCAAGACTTTGATGATGCTCGGGATTCGGACGATGAGATGGAGGAATCTGCAAAGGCCTTCAATGATATGTTGGAGTCTTCGAAGCGTCCTCTCCACGAGCACACCGAGCTTTGTCAGCTGGATGCCATCGCACAAGTAATGGCTCTGAAGGCTCAATTCAACTTGGGCAGAGAATGCTATGACGCGATGGTGACACTATTTGGACGCATTCTACCCAAAGGCCATATAATGCCTGCAAACCTATACCAGTCGGACAAAATCCTCCGTGTACTTAAGATGCCCTATGAGAAGATAGATGCCTGTGAGAATGGATGTGCCTTATTTAGGCTCCAGTATGCGGACTTGAACTATTGTCCCATTTGCAAGTCTTCCAGGTATGTTGAGGTAGACAACGGTATGGGTGAGAAGAGTCAGACCAAAATCCCCATTAACGTTCTTCGGTATATGCCAATCATACCAAGACTTCAACGTCTATTCATGGTCGAAGAGACGGCCAGACAGATGACATGGCACAAATTGTGTAAAAGAACCGAACGGGATGCAGATGGGAATCTGATGATTGTACACACATCGGATGGTGCTGCATGGAAACACTTCGATGCATTGCATGATGAAAAAGCGGCAGATCCAAGGAATCGTCGAGTAGCCATCAGCACGGATGGGTTCAATGTGTTTGGTATGATGGCAGCCCAATACAGTTGTTGGCCTGTATTTGTCATTCCACTCAATCTCCCCCCCCCCCGGACAGATTATGCAAAGAAAGAACATTTTCCTGACGTTAATAATTCCGGGCCCCAACTATCCGGGGAAGAATATGAATGTGTACATGCAGCCGCTTAAGGATGAACTGCAAGAAGCTTGGGATAATGGGATCAAGACATACGACGCCGCTACAAAAAACTTCCTAATTAGTGTGTGGTACATGTACTCGATGCATGACTTGCCGGCGTATGCGCTATTCGTTGGCTGGTGTGTGCATGGAAGGTTCCCGTGCCCCACATGCAAGGCAGCTCTTGAGTTTCATCGGCTGCAGGCGGGTCGCAAGTTTTCTTGCTTCGACATGCATAGACAGTTCCTGGATCCTCACCATAAGTTCAGGAAAGACAAGAAGAACTTTATCAAAGGTAGAGATGTCAAAAACTCTGCACCACCTGCGTTGACAGGCCAACAGACCCTGGATCAGTTAAACGCTCTCGAGCCGGATCCAGAGCGTCCAAGGTATTTCAAGGGGTATAATACGGAACACACCTGGACCCACAAGATATGCTTGTGGGAGCTGCCGTACTTCAAACACCTCCTTTGCCCACACAACATCGACGTGATGCACACTGAAAAGAATGTCGGCGAGGCCCTCTTTGGTACATTGTTCGGCATAGAGGGGAAAAGGAAGGATAATCCTAAGGCCAGAGTCGATCAGGAGGCTCTATGTGATAGACCGCTACAAAACATGAAACAACCAAAAGGAAAGAAGAACTGGGCGAAGCCAAAGGCATGGTTCAATCTTGGAAGGCTGGTTATGAGGGAAATACTCCTGTGGGTGAAAAAGGAGTTGATGTTCCCCGATGGGTATGCATCGAATCTAAAGAGGGGAGCGAGCCTTGAAAAATTGAAAATATTTGGTCTCAAGAGTCATGATTGGCACATATGGCTTGAGCGGGTAATGCCGGTGATGTTGCGTGGCTTTATCCCTGAGGATGAATGGCTAGTACTGGCAGAGCTGAGCTATTTCTTCCGTGTTCTATGCGCGAAAGAATTATCGCCTGGCTTGCTAGAAGAAATGGAAGAGTTGGCGCCGGAGTTGATCTGCAAGTTGGAGAAGATCTTTCCACCTGGCT
This sequence comes from Secale cereale, assembly GCA_902687465.1. Taxonomy (NCBI): domain Eukaryota; kingdom Viridiplantae; phylum Streptophyta; class Magnoliopsida; order Poales; family Poaceae; genus Secale; species Secale cereale. Next base: position 421,792,260 of record LR738711.1, read on the forward strand.
TCTTTAATCCAATGCAGCATTTGATTTTGCACCTCCCGACCGAGGCACGATTGGGGGGGCCCGTGCAGAATCGTTGGTGCTACGCAACTGAGAGGATGCAGAAGACGCTTCGAGCAAAATGTAAAAATAAACGTCGAATTGAAGCATCGATGGCCGAGGCATTCATTACTGAGGAGGCGGCAAACTTCGTGACAGCACACTACAAAGCCAAAAATCGTCATTTGCATAATCCGAAGCCTCGGTACAATGTTGGCGACCCTAAAAAGGGTGAATCCAACCTCAGCCTATTCAAAGGGAAGCTTGCACCAGCCGGTGCTTATACTCCCTTATCGTTGGATAACGAGGAATGGCAGACCATTACGTTGTATATCTTGAACAATCTAACAGAAGTGCGGCCGTATATCGAGTAAGTTCTCGGTACATTGTTTCGCAACCTCTACTTCATTTGAACTACTCTTATTCCCGGATATTTGATACAGTCGATACATCGCCAAATTCTCGTATGGAGCGGTTATCCAAAAGGATTCCGTCGAAGAGTATGAGCTTCTGGCAATGCATGGAGGCGGCTATCCCGGTTTCATCTCTTGGTTCAAACAAACGGTAATTTCCATTAGACCATTTCATTTCTTCTTCTAATTTCTGGCTAATGCAACAATCCTTTCATATTAAACTTGTAGGCTAGTTCAGAGTCTATGGACGCCAAATTGAGACAAGTCGCTAATGGTTTTGACTATAAGGTCCATTCATTTGACAAATACGACATCAACGGGTATCGCTTTCGTACCTATGGCAAAGAGCTATCTATGGCCGACCGAAAGTCTACAAATTGTTGTGTCTCTGCTATCGGCGAAGGAGATACCGAGTATTATGGAAGAGTTGAAGCAATTTATGAACTTTTATTCTATGATGCAAACCCACCAAATGTCGTAGTCTTCAAATGTCATTGGTTCCAGCCGAAAGAGACTAGAAGGACTCATGAACATCTAGGGCTAGTCGAAATCAAACAAAGCACCCATTTGGATGTTCCCGGTGTCTATATTACGGCTCAACAGGCAACCCAAGTTTTCTATCTACCGTGGGCCTGCCAAAGTAATCCAAATCTCGAATGTTGGGATGTCGTTTATGAAGTGCCGCCACGTGTTAGACCACCTACCCCCAATGAAGAGGATTATGAACCTCACATTAATCCAGACACATATGAAGGAGAATTGTTCCAAGAAACACGTCTTTCCAAAAAACGTTTCAAGAACCGCTCACCTCGGAACATTCAAGTAGACAGCGACAGTGAATCCGAGCCTGAGCAGGAACAAGAAGAGCCGGAACAAGAAGAGGTTACTGCAGCGGATGACCTGTCAATGCTTGACCGATTACATACAGGAGGCCTTCCAGATGTTGATGAATTTATTGATGATGATGATGATGAGCACGTCATTACTAATAGTGATGAGGATGATGCATTTATTGACCCCGAAGCATATATAGACGATGATGATGCATTTATTAATGATGACGATGAAGATTAATATTATAGTTCATGTCAGGTATTCCATTATTATTATATACATATATATTATTAATTAGTTCAAGTTTTAACCTAGCTAGCTCAAATATGACCTATTTAACATAGGATAGCTCTAAAATGAGCTATACTTAGCATTTATTCCTCCAAAATAAATTTATATGCTTAGCTAGCTCAAAAATGACATAACAACCTTAACTAGCTCAAAAATGACCTATTTAACCTAGGATAGCTCTAAAATGAGCTATACTTAGCATTTATTCCTCTAAAATGAATTTATATACATATTATTATTCATGTCAGGTATTCATTTTTTTATGTTGTACTAATTTCGTTTACTCTTTGTCATTCCAGGTGTTGACAGATGGTGGGCGCGGGTCGAGAGCGCTCCGAGGCTCCTACCTCGGCGCGTGGTGGGAAGGGTAGTTCCATTCCCCCCATAGCCTCCGGAGAGCGCTAGATCTCAGTTTGCAGAGTCCAGCGACGGTCGCTTCTTCTTCGGCCGGGAGAGGTCGGGAGGGTAAGAAGAAGGAGAAGGCTGCTAGAGGTGGACGTGGCGGCGGGAGAGGTAGGAAGGTTGCTACGCCTTCCTCGCCGCCACCCCCAGCTGAGTCACCCGACCACAGGACTGCTCCGTCTGAGATCGAGCCATTTGAGGTGGACCCGTCTCGGACTCCACTCCACGAGCCTCGGGCCGCCGAGCCTCAGGCCGTCGACGAGCCTCGGGCCGCCGAGTCTTCGCCCCACGAGACTACGGAGCTCAGACGGGGTCACGCTGAGTCGGACCTGAGCCCATGGGAGGACTGGACGGAGTCGAGTGCACATGGTCGTGTTCAGGGTGCAGACTATAGTTCTGATAGCTATAGCGAGGGTGAGTTGGTTGAGCGGCGCAAAGTCTACCAGCGTGGTGGTACCAAGCTCCCGCCCACCCCGACGACCCCCGACCAGAGGTGGTTGATTGCGCCTAACGGGGAGAACTAAGTGCATTTACTCTTGTTTAACCTTTTGCCTTAACGTTTCTTCGAATATCTAATGCGTTGGCCTTGTCATACTGCAGTTCTTGGACACACTCAGACGGGGTCCGCAAGCCCAACACTGTCCTTGGTGTGCTTTGTCGCCAGTGCTTTCCGGGGTGGGTCACGTTGCCCGGTGAGGGCCGGGTTCCAGAGATAGGAATGACCTGGGAGCACTACTTGGCTTCACCGGCCCCGCCGGAGCATAGGGTCGGCGATGTCGAGTGCGCCACGGTGGCCGACATTGTGATCGCCAAATTTTGGGTAATTTCTCCTTTGCCATTTACGTTGTGTTTTCTTCTTTGATTGCATACCTTCTACATGTGTTTTCTTGTTTGATTGCGGACCTTCTAATCCGTGTTTTCTTGTTTGATTGCAGACCTTCTACATGTGTGCTGAGGGACAGGAGGAGGTCGCGGCTCGGGTTATCGACGCCGAGTGCAGGCGCCTATTTGGAAACTTTCGGCACGAGGCTCGGACGCAGGCTGTTCGAGACTACTTAGAACAAACTGGTATTAGGAGGAGAAAAGAGAAGTGCCGGAACAAGTATCTGAGTAAGGAGAAGTACATGAAGGTAATTACCTATTCTTAAGGCCTTGTACTTAGTTTCCTTAATTTGATTCGTAGGCGTAGCGCTCAAATTTCTCTTGCTTAACTTAGGTGCCCCCGAGATGGTGTGCGGACAAGATGGACTGCTGGGAGGCGTTGGTGGATGAGTGGTGCTCTCCCCAATGGCGCGTCGCCCACAACATTGCAAAGGAGAAGCGTCTCAAAATGAAAGGTGTGCCACACCATCTAGGCAGCGTCAACCTATATGGGTACGGGAATAACTGGGTATGTGTGGTTTGCTTCATGATTCATGCAAATTCATTCTTTGTGCTAGCTTGAGTCCTTAACTAATACTCTGTTCCTCTCTTTTAGTCAAAATTCAACAAGGCTCGAGTGCCAGAGCTGTTCGACCTCTATGGCATGTCCAATATGGCACCGTACAAGAAGGCCAAGGCATTCTCTGAGTCTGACCTCGAAAATGCAAATAATTTCAGCAACGTGGCCTCCCACCACAAGATGGTGCAGTACGTTAAGCAGGGGAAGGAGAGGAAAGGGCCGGACTTTAACCCGAGCCGGCCTTTTGATCCAGAGTTGGTGATGATATCTGGTGGCGGGAGGTCCCATGGCTCGTTAGCCATGGGTAATGGACTGATACGTTGTAGTAGCACTCTCCCGCAGATCAAGAAGCGCCAGACCAGCTCTGATCCAGAGATACCGTCTCGTTTACGACCAGTGGAAATCGAATTCTAGGTTTGTTATATGGACTCAGTAGCCTTTCCTCCATTACATTGTGTTTGCGACCGTCGATGATTACAATGCTAACGAGTGGTGTTGCAGGCTGCTATTGAGGTAGAGAGAGCGAAGACCCAGTCTGCTTTTGAGGAGAGGGACCGGCAGTTGGCGGAGAGGGACCGGCAGGCGACAGAGAGGGAGAGGGAGAATGAGGAGAGGACGGCTAGGTTGTTGGAGGAGGAGAGGAACCGGAACGACTCGGCTAACCGGGCCATGTACGATCTCTTCGTGGTAAGTTTCTTCTGCATATTAGCTAAATCATGCACACAATGTTCCTTTCATTAGTAACTAATATGACTGACTCGTCAAAACCAAATGGGCAGTCCATGTGCGAGAAGAATGGCCAGACCCCTCCGTCGATGCCAGTCATTGCTCCGGCGGGCACGGTGAGTTTCATTTGAACGGTCATTAGTTACTAGTCTTCACATTTGAGTTGCATCATGCTAATGATACATTGGAAATAATCTTTGGTGCAGCGTAACTCCCGACAAGCATCGACCGATCCTTCTCCGTCTGCCACTGGCGCGACCGGTCATACACCTACACCTACACCTACACCTCCGTGATGACGGTAAGTTTCCCAAGTGTTTTGCTTAATAGAGTTTTGTTGTGATGCCATGTTGTATCTACACATATCGTGCATAATGTGTGTATGTTTGAATGCATTGTATTTGTGGGATTCGACATCTAGTCGTGTGCCTTTGGTAGCCTTCCATACAGGGAAATGCCTCCTAGTGCTTCCACTGAGCCATGGTAGTTCGCTACTGCTCCGGAACACATGGATTGACCGGCATGTGTCCTTCTTTGCTCCTGTGTCTGTCCCTACGGGGAAATGTCACGCGGTGTATCACCGAAGTCCTTGTAGCTTGCTACGACTTGGTTGCACTCGCTAATGACCGACACGTGCATTGCTGGGTCATGTATGCCTGTCCCTGTACGTTTGTGCCACCTTGGTTCTATGACTAGTCATGTCGGCCCGGGTTCTCTGCCATAAGGATACTAGCGACATAATCATATACTTAACATTTTTTCCTCCAAAATGACTCGATATGCTTAGCTAGCTCAAAAATGACATAATAAGCTTAATTAGCTCCAAAATGACATATTTAACCTAGGATAGCTCTAAAATGACCTATACTTAGCATTTTTTCCTCCAAAATGACTTAATATGCTTAGCTAGCTTAAAAATTACATAACAAGGTTAATTAGCTCCAAAATGACCTATTCAACCTAGGATAGCTCTAAAATGACCTATACTTAGCATTTTTCCCTCCCAAATGACTTAATATGCTTAGCTAGCTTAAAAATGACCTATTTAACATAGGATTGCTCTAAAATGACATATACTTAGGATCTTTTCCTCCAAAATGACTTAATATGCTTAAGAAATGACATAGTTTAGCTCCTAAATGACTTCACATGCTTAGCTAGCTTCAAAATGACATAATAACCTTACTTAGCTCTAAAATGACATATATAACCTAGGCTAGCTCTAAAATGACCTATACTTAGCATTTTTCCTCCTAAATGACTCAATATGCTTAGCTAGCTCAATAATAATTACATAATAAGCTTAATTAGCTCCAAAATGACCTATTTAACTTAGGATAGCTCTAAAATGACCTATACTTAGCATTTTTTTCCTCCAAAATGACTTAATATGCTCAGCTAGCTTAAAAATGACCTATTTAACCTAGGATAGCTCTAAAATGACCTATACTTAGTATCTTTTCCTCCAAAATGACTTAATATGCTTAGCTAACTCTAAAATGACATAATATGCTTAAGAAATGACATATTTTAGGTCCTGAATGACTTCATATGCTTAGCTAGCTTCAAAATGACATAATAACCTTACTTAGCTCCAAAATGACCTATTTAACCTAGGCTAGCTCTAAAATGACCTATACTTAGCATTTTTTCCTCCTAAATAACTCAATATGCTTAGCTAGCTCAAAAATGATATGTCAAGCTTGATTAGCTCCAAAATGACTTATTTAACCAAGGATAGCTCTAAAATGACCTATACTTAGCATTTTTTTCCTCCAAAAGTACTTAATATGCTTAGCTAGCTTAAAAATGACCTATTTAACCTAGGATAGCTCTAAAATGACCTATACTTAGCATCTTTTCCTCCAAAATCACTTAATATGCTTAACTGGCTCTAAAATGACATAATATGCTTAAGAAATGTCATATTTTAGCTCCTAAATGACTTCATATGCTTAGCTACCTCCAAAATGACATAATGACCTTTCTTAGCTCCAAAATGACCTATTTTACACATATAAGTTGCATCATAATAATCTTCACATTTTAGTTGCATCATAATAATCTTCTTCTTCTAGTCTTCTTCTAACTTTCTTCTTTCCCATTTTACAGATTTGCTTAAGACCACGGAAGCTTGGGTTGATGGAGTGCTTGTATTTAGTTTTTGTTTTGACCTTGTGAAAGTTACTACCTATGGATGAAACTGTGTAATATTGATGAAACTATGTATATGTATGGATGAAACGTGCTACTATTGGTAACATGTGTTGGATATATATATATATATATGTGTTCATGACTATTGGTAATATGTGTTGAATGTGCTATATTGGTCATATAAATATATTTGTGTTTGATTTTCTGTGAAAATGAATTGATATAAGAAAAACAAAAATAAATGGGGCAATATAGACACTTTGCCATCTGCTAGCAGATGGCAAAGAGCTTTGCCATCAGCTGGCAGATGGCAAAGAGCCCAAATAGGCCAGTCCAAATTTTTTCTTTGCCATCTGCCAGCTGATGGCAAAGTATGCAGCCTTTGCCATCTGCTGGCAGATGGCAAAGAGCCTGCAGCCTTTGCCATCTGCTGGCAGATGGCAAAGAGCCTGCAGCCTTTGCCATCTGCCGGCTGATGGCAAAGTATGTCGTTATCCTTCTAACGGGGCTAACCCCGTTAAGAGGCTTTGCCATCTGCCAGCTGATGGCAAAGGCACAGGATCTTTGCCATCAGCCAGCAGATGGCAAAGAAGCCTTTGCCTACTGAAATTCAGACAAACTGTTTGCCATCTGCTGGCTGATGGCAAAGCCTTTGCCATCCGCCGACCATGCCTTTGCCATCTGCCATGAGTGCCAGATTCCAGTAGTGACTAGGTCTCAAATACACTTTTTGAAATAATTTTCTCACCCTAAATCAAGCACTTGCAGTGCAAACCTCAATTCAGGGGTTTTTGGAATACTAAATTTTGAAAATACAATTTGGCCAAATTAATTTTATAGGAAAATACTATACTGCTATATAACACTTGGCATGATCATTGGACAGAAGTTTTGGGTAAGGAGATGAATTCTACAAGAGGTAATAGTTGACTTTAATGAGCACATGAAAAATACATGAAGAAAAACTCAATTCCAAATGAAAGCCAAATGATGCCAAAAAAATTTGCTGGTCCAATTTTTCATGCTTCATTGATGCAAAAGACATGTTACAAAATGCAGGGTGTGACAGACCTACCCCCCTTACAAGAATCTCGTCCCTGAGATTCCTAAACTAGGTCTTAAAAGAGATCGGGATACTCGGATCTAAGATAGTCTTCACGTTCCCAGGTTGCTTCTGCTTCCGTGTGGTTGCTCCACTGGACCTTGAAGTACTTGATGGTACGGCTTCGCGTTCGTCGTTCTGCTTCATCCAGAATGCGAATGGGCTTCTCACGGTAGGTCAAATCAGGCTGGAGATCAATGGCTTGGTGATCAACATCCTTGCAGAGATCGGGCTTGTTCGGAACTTGGAGACATTTTCGGAGTTGTGACACGTGGAATACGTTGTGCACATCGGATAGCTCAGGTGGTAGTTCCAACTGGTAAGCCACTTCTCCTCGTCGGGCAGTGGTCTCCAAGGGTCCAATGAACCTTGGTCCGAGCTTCCCCTTGACGTGGAAACGCTTGGTTCCCTTTAGAGGAGTTACCCGCAGGTACACATGGTCCCCGACATGGAAACTCATGTCCCGACGGTGAGTGTCAGCATAGCTCTTCTGCCTTGACTTGGCTGCCTTCAAACGTTCTCTGACTAGTTGGACTTGCTCTTCTGCTTCGCGGAGAATATCCGGTCCAAAAACTAGCCCTTCTCCCGTCTCTGACCAGTTGAGGGGTGTGCGACATCTGCGTCCGTACAACACCTCAAATGGTGCCATCTGAAGGCTCGACTGATAACTGTTGTTATAGGAGAACTCGGCAAAAGGGAGACAATCTTCCCACTTGGCTCCATATGCCAAGACACAGGCTCGGAGCATGTCTTCGAGAATTTGATTTACTCGTTCTGTCTGACCTCCGGTCTATGGGTGAAAAGCCGTGCTGAAAGATAACTTGGTTCCCAAGGCTTCTTGAAACTTCTTCCAGAACCTTGAGGTGAACTGGGTTCCTCGATCTGACACAATCTCCTTGGGAACACCGTGTAGGCTTACGATTCTGTCGATGTAGAGAGCTGCCAGCCGGTTGCCATCATAAGTGGTCTTGACCAGAATGAAATGGGCCACCTTGGTCAAATGGTCGACTATGACCCAGATGGAGTCATGTCCTCTATTCGACCTTGGTAATCCAGTGATGAAGTCCATTCCGACTTTATCCCATTTCCACTCAGGAACCTTGAGTGGTTGAAGCAATCCAGCGGGTCGCTGATATTCAGCCTTGACCCTTTGGCACACATCACATTTTGCAACATAGGTTGCAATCTCTCTTTTCATCCCGTTCCACCAGAATCGTTCCTTCAAGTCTTGATACATCTTGGTTCCTCCAGGGTGGATGGAATCCGGAGTGTCGTGGGCTTCTTGCAGGATCAGGTTCTTCAGCTCCATCTTGTTTGGTACACAGATGCGGCCTTTGTACCAAACAATACCGTGCTCATCTTCAGAGAATCCTGGGGCCTTGCCTAGCTTCATCTTCTTTTTGATGCCTTCAATGCTTGCGTGTCCATCTTGTGCCTTCTTGACTTCGTCCATCAGGGTCGGTCTGACTTCCAAATGATCCAAAAATCCAGGGGTGACCAATTCCAAACTGAATTGTTCGAGTTCCTTAAACAAGGCTGGCTGCCTCTCTTGAATAATGGCATTCAAAGAGCAAGCCTTCCTGCTTAAGGCATCGGCCACCACGTTAGCCTTCCCGGGGTGATATTGAACACTGAGGTCATAGTCTTTGATGAGTTCCAGCCATCTTCACTGCCTCATGTTCAATTCCTTTTGGGTGAAAATGTACTTCAGAATTTTGTGGTCTGTGTATATCTCACACCGTTTCCCTAGGAGGTAATGCCGCCATGTCTTCAAGGCATGAACCACTGCTGCTAACTCAAGATCGTGAGTAGCATAGTTCTCTTCATGAGGTCGTAGCTGCCTGGAGAGGTATGCTATGACTCGGCCTTCTTGCATCAGAACGCTTCCCAATCCGGTTCGAGAGGCATCACAATATATCACGAACTGCTTGTGAATATCAGGTGTTGCCAGAACTGGGGCGGTGGTCAATCTCTTCTTGAGCTCTTGGAAGCTCTCTTCGCATTTTGGCGTTCATTCGAACTTCTTGTCCTTCTTGAGGAGCTGAGTCAATGGCCGGGCAATGCTAGAGAATCCTTCCACGAATTTGCGGTGATAGCCCGCAAGTCCGAGGAAGCTTCTGACTTCCTTGACGGTCGTTGGAGATTGCCATTGGGTCACAGCTTCGATCTTCGCGGGATCAACTGACAATCCTTCTTCGGTCAAGACATGATCTAAGAATCCAACTTTATGCAGCCAGAACTCACACTTGCTGAATTTGGCATATAGTTGGTGCTCCCGAAGCTTGTCTAGGACCATCCTCAAATGTTGCTCGTGTTCTTCCTCCGTCTTTGAGAAGACAAGAATGTCATCGATGAAGACAACAACGAACTTGTCCAAATATTCCATGAAGACTTTATTCATGAGATACATGAAGTAAGTTGGGGCATTGGTTAACCCAAAGGACATGACCGTGCACTCGTACAGGCCATATCTGGTTACGAATGCCGTCTTCGGAATATCTTGGGGTCTGATCTTCAGTTGGTAGTACCCATATCTAAGGTCGATCTTGGAGAATACCTTGGCTCCGCTGAGCTGATCAAACAGATCTTCAATCTTGGGAAGTGGATATTTGTTCTTGATTGTAACTTCATTGAGGGAATGGTAGTCAATGCATAAGAGGATGGTACCGTCCCTCTTTGCCACAAACAGAACAGGTGATCCCCAAGGGTAGGCACTTTGGCGGATAAATCCCTTCCTCAGCTGTTCTTCCAGTTGCTTCTTCAACTCGGCTAATTCTTCCGTCCCCATTCTATAAGGCTTCTTATAGATGGGTCATGCTCTGGGCACGAGCTCGATGATGAACTCAATGTCACGGTCAGGAGGCATTCCCGGTAGCTCATCCGGAAAGACATCGGGATACTCGCATACCACCGGTACTTGCTCTAGCCCAACTTCAGATAGACAGTTGACTTGAATGGCTTGGGCGGAAGAGGAGTTGGGAGCAAACTTGACTTCGACTCCTTGGTCGTTGGTCACAGTGACAGTCCGATTGGCACAGTCTAACAAGCCTTGGTGCTTGCTGAGCCAATTCATGCCTAGGATCACATCCAAGCCTTGTGATCTCAGGACGATGAGGTCTGCTAGGAAATCTACACCATTAATGGTAATACTGACTCCTTTGCAGCCTATCTTGGCTCTCATCTCTGCTCCGGGGGTTTGAACCACCATGGGGTTATTCAGGGGTGTAGGGGTCATGCCACTTTTTAATGCAAATCTTTGAGTGACAAAAGAATGCGTTGCTCCAGAATCAAACAAGAAAGTTGCAGGTGCTGAGTTGACAAGGAACGTACCCAGCACGACGTCCGGGTCTTCCTGGGCTTCTTTAGCAGTGACGTGATTCACACGCCCCTTCCCATGGTTAGGCGGGTTGCGAGGAGCTGGGTTCGTTGGTGGCATCCCGCGGCCTTGTCCTGGGTTCTGCGCATTGGGGCGCGGGGCATCAGGCTTCTTGTTGGGGCACACCCTTGAGATGTGTCCTGACTGACCACATCCAAAGCAAGTGACTTGGTTTGGATTGTTGATCTTGTTGCCACCACTGTTATTGGGGTTGAAGGCTGGCCTTGGGTTGGCATACTGCTAAGGCCGATAGTTGGTGCGAGGTGCAGGAGCTCTTGGTTGCTGATAGGTTGGCTTGGCCGGGGCTGACTGCCACGGACGAGGCTTCTGGTTGCTGGAACTTCCCTTGCTGACCATCTTGCGCTTGCGAGTGTCTTCCAGAGCACGCCGCTTGTCTTCAAGCATGAGTGCTTTGTTCACCAGGTCAGGGAAGGTTGGGCAGTGGCACACGACAAGCGAATACTGCAGAGTCTGATTGAGGCCTTCCATGAAGCGCTCCCTTTTTGCAGCATCAGTGCTGACATCTTCAGGGGCATACCTTGACAGAACACTGAACTTCTGCATGTACTCCTTGACAGTGCCACTTCCTTGCTTCAGAGCTCGGAATTCACGCTTTTTGATAGCCATAATTCCGGAAGGAATGTGGGCCTTGCGGAATTCTGCCTTGAAGTTGTCCCAAGTGATGTCTTGTCCAGCATGCATGACCTTGAATCCATCCCACCAAGCTCTAGCAGTCCCCCCGAGACAGTGGGCTGCATAAGCCACCTTCTCGCGGTCTTCGGTGCATTCGACTAGTTCCAGCAAGTCATCAATGGTGCGGACCCAGTCGTATGCATCGAGGGGTTCAGCAGTCTCGATGAAGGTTGGCGGTGCATGCTTCTTGAACTCTGCCAACGTGGAACGTCCATTGCCATTCCCCGCCGGCTGGCGGTTGTTGGTGACAGCTTGAGCAATCAGCTGAAGGGCTACAGTGTTGGCTTGGCGTTCCTCTCGGAAAGCTTGGAGAAGCTGAGCCATGTCCATGTTCGGAGGAGGTGGTGGTGGTGGAGCTTGGTCATTGGTTTGGTCGTGGCCTGCCTTCGACTGAGCGGATGCTCCGGCTTCAGGCTGCTGGGTAGAGGTACCAGTACGAGTTACAACAGGCATCCTGTTGGAGCGGTAAAAGGTCTCATGACTTGGAAGAGGGAAAGCAATATAGATGGGTGCCTAGTAAGGGGTGGGTGTGACACTAATCAAATCATGCAAGGGCCGAAAGGGCCAAACACATTCATTAAAATCCAAATGGGTGACGTAGTCGTTTACATATTGCCGAAGGAAGAATACGACATACATCCAACACAACTAAAGCAAACACTAGATGGTTTCATATGAACCATACAAGGACTCGACTGCGCATAGGGGTTACACGACCTATCCTACCGTAGAGGTCACGAACTGGCATATCCGAGTAGCGAATATTGCCTAAGCGGCGGAATGCTCGGTCGCGTATTCTGGCTCTTCGGGGTCTTCCTCCTTGTCTTCATCTGTCTGGGCCCCCTTGTCACTTGAGGGTGTGGGGGAGTGGAGGAGTTGGATACGACGGTGCTTCGTCGGTGGTGCAGGGAAAAGCTTGCGATATTCCCTTGCCGTCATCCGGCGTCGCCGAGGTGGTTCTTCATGTAGTAAGATTTTTACCGGCACATCACTTCTTCCTCAAGTGATGACCTAACTCAACATCACCCTCGGGTATTAGGGGCACCCGATGGGGTTTATGAAAAGATTGCAACCACGAAGGTTACATTGCACACATGCATCACCAAGCATCACTACTAACCACATGCATTGCATCTAGCACATAGCAAGCTCAAGAGTAAAGCATGCATCACATGGTGGTTTTAAACTAGGTCACGATCATAACTCTTATCATCATGCATTCGGAAACAAACGGGTTCCGAAGAACACAAGTGTATCATGGTCAAAGGGCTGCTTGCCTGGATTGGCTTGGTCTTCAAAGTCTTCAAATCCTTCCCCACCTTCTTCTTCAGCAACTTCGTCAAATACGGTATCTATTCGTCGCAAAATAACAACGGGAAAATAAGACTATAAAAAAACAGAAAAATCAAAGTGCTCAGAAAAATGTCAACTTATTTTTGTTAAATACTAGAGGGAAAACTAAGATGGCAAAAATTCTTAGTTGGAGTTTTGGAGTTGCAGAATGGGATCTAAGGATTTTTGAACAGAAGTTTTAATGTTCAAATTTGAATTTAAATTTGAACAGAACAGAAAAGGTCCATGGATATGTGTGAAAGTGACACCATTAAATAGGTTGGAATATTACAAGATTTTAGGAGTTGGAATTAATTCATTTGGACAAATATTTATTTCTGTGAAATTATTTGAAATAATCACAGAAAGAATAAAAGGAAAAGGCCCTGTGCCACTGGGCCAGAACGACCACAGTGCACGGCCCAGGGCAAATAGCCCACCGCTCGGGTGCCAGCGCGCGCATGTCAGGGTTTTTAAACCTGACGGGCGGGGCCCGACGGTCAGTGGCCGAGAGGGGAGAGAGAGAGTGGTGAGGATGACAGGCGGGGCCCGCCTGTCATCTTCAACCTTACGGCCAAAGCGACGGCGAGCTCACCGGCGGCGATTCCGGGCACGGCGGGGCAAACGGAGGGCAAGCACGGGCTCAGCGAGGAGTCGCCGTTCCAGTGGTGGTGGTGCGGCTCGCCGGAGAGGCCTGGTTCGCCGGCGGCGAGGTGGGACGGCGGAGGAGCGTCGGGAGGTGGCTGCTCCGGTCGATTCCGGCAGCTGCAGAGGGGGGAAAGAGGGGGAATCACATTAGTATCTTGCTGCGGTGCTAGATCGAGCGAATGTAGGGTCGGAGGGAGGCTGTACTGCGAGATCTCCGGTCGCCCGACGTGGCGGAGCTCCGGTCGATCCCAAGCACTGGGGCTTTCTGAGGGCGAATGGGTGGTTCTGGAGCGCTACTAGGGATATGGGGAGGAGCTGGGTGCCGTTGGAGAGGCTCGGGGCGTGCTTATATAGCCGCGCCCCGGTCCACCGTGGACTCATGCGCCGGCGAGGTCAAGGGCGAGGCCAGAGGCTGTGCAGGCGCTCGTGCTTGAGTCGGGGAGGTTCATGGGTGAGGTCTACGCCTTGTAGAGGGGAGAGGAGGAGCGGGGAAGGCTCCAGAGGGTGTGCGCGTGTGTGGCCGACGAGTGGAGCTTGCGGGCGGCCGGCGCGCGTGCGAGGGCGGCCACTTGAGGGAGGAGGAGGAGGGGGACAGCGCCGGGGGAGGTTGCGGACGTCGAGGGGCATCGACTGGCGCGAGGGGGGAGCACGAGGTGGTCGGCGGCGAGCGATTGGGCGTAGCACGCTCTGGAGCGAGCTTATCGCATGCCATGGCATGCCATTGGCTCTCTAGGCGTGTTCGCTGTGTCTGGAGGGTCCACGGCGATGTAAACAACTCAGCTGAGGCCTTGGATGCTCTGGATGATCAATGAGAGAGAAGTGAAGCTGGTAACTAGGTAGAATTTGGCTGTCCAGCAAGGTGAATTGGGGTTTTCACCCCTCAATCATGGAGCTGTTGACACGGGGGAGTTGCTGGAGGTAGTTTGTAACTAGATGAAGCTGTGGTAGAAAGCTGAGGCAAAAGTAAATAGTAAAAGGGGTCAAGATGATTGTTTTGGTAAAAAGGCAGAAAGTGTTTGATCATGTTTTGGACTAGCAAATGATCTCCACTAGCCATGATACTTAACAGGATTGAATGTCATATGGAAATAGGGTGTTTCACCAAATTTGGGCTCATTTGAAGAAACTAGCCAATGTAACTTTTGTGAACCCTAGAAATCAACAGAAATGGCTTCATCTTGTTTAAGTCAAGCTAATCATCTCCCCTTGATGCACCACTTGGTGTAGTTTCATCATTTGGGGTATTGATCATGCCCACAAGGTTTGAAGCTCCAGGTAAAAAGTTGGTAATGTAAAGTTGTTCAAATTTGCATTTGAACAGAAATGGTTTTGGGGTATTCTGATCAAGTTTCCCTACTCCAAATCTTGTGCCATTTGGTCTAGATGCCTTATTTGGCCATTCTAGCATGTGCACCAAGTTTGAGAGCATTTGGATAAGTTTGGCAATGTAAAGTTGCTCAAACTTCAGATATGGACAGAATGGTTTCGAAGGGTTTTGAGGATGTTATCTTGCTTTCCAAGGCATGGGACTTGGCAAGATCATCAAATATGTCATATATGACATGAAGAATTTCCCTGGAATTTTTGGAGAATATTTCCTTTGTAAATATTTCAAAAGCTTGAAATATCCAGAAAGGGTTTTAGAGGGATTAGCCCATTATTTTGAACATGACCAAGTGTTGAAACTCTTATATATGGACAATATATGTCCTACGAGTCACCCTGAATTTTGGCAAATATTTTTGAAATACTTAAATAATTTTTCCCTATTAAAGGCCATTTCCGGCCTTAAGAAAAAGCTTTTAAATAAAATAGGATAATAACTTCTAAAATTATACTTTTGTGGTTTCTGGGAGTCCTATGACTACTAGGTCTCAAATACACTTTTTGAAATAATTTTCTCACCCTAAATCAAGCACTTGCAGTGCAAACCTCAATTCATGGGTTTTTGGAATACTAAATTTTGAAAATACAATTTGGCCAAATTAATTTTATAGGAAAATACTATACTGCTATATAACACTTGGCATGATCATTGGGCAGAAGTTTTGGGTAAGGAGATGAATTCTACAAGAGGTAATAGTTGACTTTAATGAGCACATGAAAAATACATGAAGAAAAACTCAATTCCAAATGAAAGCCAAATGATGCCAAAAAAATTGCTGGTCCAAATTTTCATGCTTCATTGATGCAAAAGACATGTTACAAAATGCAGGGTGTGACATGGAAATCGTTGTGATGTGTACACGGATCACAAGAGTTTAAAGTACATTTTCACTCAGAAGGTGTTGAACCTCAGACAGTGCAGATGGTTGGAGCTCATAAAGGATTATGATATGAAGCTGCACTATCATCCATGCAAGGCCAATGTCGTTGCCGACGCTTTGAGCCGAAAGGGTTATGCCAATACCCTAGTAAAGGGAGGATTACCGAAGGAGTTAGCAGAAGATCTCAAGGAGCTTCGTTTGGAGATAGTTCCTAGAGGCTTTGTTGCAACATTGGAGGTTCGGTCACGATTACTGGGAATGATAAGAGAAGCCCAGAAGGATGACAAACAAATTGCCGAAATCAAGGAGAAGATGAGTGAAGGAAAAGCCAAGGGTTTTCGTGAGGATGAACACGACTCCTTGTGGTTTGAGGACCGAATCTATTTGCCCAACAACGCCGGGATCAGGAAGTTGATACTACAGGAAGCACATGATTCACCATACTCGATACACCCCAGAAACACTAAGATGTATTTGCATTTCAAGGAACTTTTCTAGTGGACGGGAATGAAGAAGGATATTGCCGAGTATGTAGTTGTATGTGATGTATGCTAGAGAGTGAAGGCGGAACATCAGAAGCCAGCAGGATTACTACAGCCTATGTCGATACCTGAATGGAGGTGGGATAAGCTTGGCATGGATTTTATCATCGGATTACCCAGGACCCGATCAGGATATGACTTAATCTGGGTAGTAGTGGATCGCTTGACCGAAGTAGCCCACTTTATCCCCGTGAAAACCACGTATACCAGTGCAAAGTTGGCCAAGATATACATGACCAGGATCGTATGTCTGCACGGAGTTCCGAGGACCATCGTATCAGATAGAGGAACACAGTTCACATCAAAGTTTTGGCATTAGTTTTACCAAACTTTGGGAACCAGGCTAGAATACAGCACAACTTTTCACCCGCAGACTGATGGACAGACCGAGAGAGTCAAACAGATCTTGGAAGACATGTTGAGAGCTTGTGTGCTAGATTATGGATCTAGTTGGGACGACAACTTGCCTTATGCGTAGTTCTCGTACAACAACAGTTACTAGGCCAGTTTGAAGATGGCGCCGTTCGAAGCATTGTATGGAAGGAGATGCCAAACGCTGTTGATGTGGGATGAAGTCGGAGACCGTCAGTTGTTTGGACCAGATGTGATCAAAGAGTCAGAAGAGAAGGTTAAGCTGATTAGAGATAGACTGAAGGTAGCTTAGTCCAGGCAGAAGAGTTACGCAGACTCGAAGCGCAAGGAGGTAGCCTATGAAATAGGAGACAAAGTGTATCTAAGAGTGTCGCCTCTGCGGGGAGTTAAACGTTTCAGAGTTAAGGGAAAGTTAGCCCCGAGATTTGTGGGACCGTACCATATTTTGGAACACATGGGAGAGGTTGCCTACAAGTTAGAGTTACCAAAAGGATTGTCAGGAGTTCATGATGTGTTTCACGTTTCTCAGCTTAAGAAGTGCCATGCTGAGATGGCCAATATTCCTTTATGAGACACAGTGCCCCTGGAAGCAATTCAGTTGGATAGTGATCTAACCTACGAGGAGAAACGAGTCAAGATCCTCGAGTATGCAAGCAGAGTCACCCGCAACAAGGTTATTAAGTTTTGCAAAGTTTAGTGGAGTCACCATACTGAAGATGAAGCCACCTGGGAACGAGAGGATGATGTACGCAAGGACCACCCACACCTATTCTCTAGCCAACCCGAATCTCGAGGGTGAGATTCATCCTAAGGGGGGTAAGTTTGTAACATCCCAAATTTTCAATTCGGAATGTTATACATAGATCATATTGCATATCATATTTTTATTACATTTTTGTGTTGCGATCCTCGAAATTCTAAGCAACTCAAGGATCCACGAAGAAAGTTGGGGATTTTACCGTTTCCGAATTTGAGTTTTCTCAAATACCGGTACGGGGATCACTTTGGTTTTTATTATTTTTCTCTCCGAAAAATATTTCTTAATAAAATATACGAGCGGAGATAATATGACTTCTCCAAAATAAAAGAAATACTGGAGGAAAAATGTTAAAATCAACTTTGGTATTTTATTCGGATTTATTTGCGATTTTATTTGCATAGGAAAAATACTCGTTTTTCAAAATCGCATTTAGGTCCTGGAAAAATGTTCACATTGTCCAAAATATTTTTAGAGGACGGTGAAAATTTATTTCGGAATTTTTTGAGTCAGTTTAGTATTTTTTTCGCCCGTTTTTCCATGTCAGGACTGTTTAAAAAAAAGGCAACCGACCTAGTCGGGCCGTAACCGAGCGGGACTCCGTCCGGCCGGCCTTTATAAGGCCGAGGACCGAGCCGCCCGAGGCCCCAGCCCACCCAGCCGCCTGCCCTAGCCGCCGCCCACCTCGAGCCGCGCCGCCGCCTCGCTGCCGCCGCACCGCCGCCGCGCCGCCTCGCCGCCGGTTGTCGCTGCTGCCGCCGGAGGAAGCCGTCGTCGCCGCCGGTTTAGTTAAATAGCGGACGTTCTTCCGTTCGTTTGTTTTAACGAACGCTTTTCATCTTTTAGTAACAGACAAGCAAGGTTCGTTCCTTAGCCTATTCGTCCGTTTTCTTTTTCAGGGTTTTTCCGCGATTATTTTCGATCGCGATTTCTGCCCTGATCTTCTTTTTAGTTTTTCTTTTCGCTCGTAAGTCGGAATCAGGCGATTCAAGCGCCTAGATCTTGGTCTCGAAACCCTTTCCGTTTAGCCAACTTGAACAAGGTTTTGCTACTGTAAAATTTGACTTTAGTTCAAACTAGTAAACGAATCTTGTTTCTTTTGCAGTTTGAGTTTCATTGCTCCGTTTGATTTGATTCTTTTTGCAAACCAGAGTTATTAAGTTGAAATTTCTAGTTAGATATTCTTATTTGGGGTTTGACCTGTGCATCTTTGCTTGTTTGCTTATGTATGCTATTGTTTGCTTGCAATAGAATTCCCGGAGTGCGAAGCGTGCTACTACGAGTCCCTAGGTTTTGCGAATCATCTGCAAGGCAAGTAACACTTTGATCATACCCTTTATTACCCAGTTTTTATGCATTAGATCAAACCCTCACACATTGCATGAGTAGGATCTCTTAACTTGTGGGTCTGGGAAGTAGATTGAGGTAGAACCTATTACCTGCATTATTTTCAAACCCTGGGAGTTACTTCTGCGTTATGCTTAGGTTGCCATGCTATGCTCGTAGACGTGGATTGGGGTTGAGAGTATCCATGACAGATGTGAGTTGTTAATTAATGGTTCAACTTAAGGTGGCTACTTTAATACACATCTGGGTGGATTGGTTGAAGGGCACCTGGAGAATCCTGTGTTGTCCAAGGAAGAAGAGTAAGGTGCGCTAGGTCGTTTGTCATTCACTCAGCTATGCCGTTGAAGTTGATGGAATCACTTATCTTCCAAGCCTTCCGCTGTTATTTTTCTAGATGGCCTTATGCCATATAATTTTGTAATAAGTTCTCTTTGGAGACATTCGATGTAATAAGTGTGTGATTGCCACTCTGTTATAAATCCTTCAAAGTATTGTGTGTGTCAGCATTACCGATCCAGGGATGACACATAACACAGAGACTTCGGTCCATTTGGATCGTGGTCGCTACAAGCATGAAGTGAGGAAGGTGATAAAGATTTTTAGTAAAATGGGTCCAAAGATGACAATTAAACTATTTGTTTACACTTTATCCAAGACAACTACGAACTGCAGGATGGTAAGTAAGAACTCTGCAGCCTTCTTTTTACTGCCCATAATGATTTGTGTTAGATGACAATGTCTGAATCTTTTTTCCTTTGCAGTGGTTGCCAAATCAGTTTACTCAAGATTACCTCTCAAACTACATGATTGGTGAGCATGCAAAGGTTAAAGTATTTCTACCAGCAAACGATGATTATCTAGATGTATTCATGAAGACCGTGAAGGATGGGCGGTTGGCCATCACAAGGGGTTGGACTAGAGTCGTCCATGCCTTCTGCATGGGGGAGGGCACAATATGAGCATTCCGCTTCACCTTGTTCAATAACCAGAATGTATTTCGCCTCTTTCTTTACTGTCCTTAATAGTACAAGTATACAACTGTGGTTCATCATTCTTTATTTGGTTCTTATGTAATTCTTGAATATATGTACCTATGAATCGAATAATGCATTGCTTGTTTGAACCCGATGGATATGAATAAATCTGTAGCATACAATGAAATTCAAACTCTAATCCAGTACAATTTGAAATAGTAGCAATTAAATTACGGTGAAATTACACTCTCCAGGTTGTTACGACACACACAGTTGGTAAAACACAAACGTTTGCGATATACACCATAATCCGAGATGGTTCACAGAGAGGAAACGTGTGCAAGCATGCACACAGTTGCCGTTTGCAAAGCGTGTGCGATGTCAGACAATATCACAAATGGTGCGAGCAAATTAAACGTTTGTGTTCGTTGCCTTATCGTACACGATTCGCAACCATGAACTGTTTCTTATGAAGTATGCATCGTAAACGTTGCACCACAAAATAGCGTGTGCGATAGTTGTCGTGTACGACGATGTTACGATGGTCCAATGTTTCGTAATCCTGTCCGACACTCGTACGACGATTAGATAATATTCTTAATTAGTTATCGCATACGGTTTGGGAAAAGCAAATGTCTGTGATTGTATGCTTATCATACACGTTCTATAATAGTGAACCGTTTGTGATGGGCCGCGCATCGTAAACGTAGCACCACAAAATACCGACTCCGATGGCGATGCGAGCAAAAACGAGTAGGAGTACTGTAGGGTCCCTACCCCCGACGGTTTCTGGGTCTTGTGGGAAGGACCCCCCCTATCATCGTCACTCACTAGGCGACGGTTCCAAATGCCATCGCGGAAAGGGGTTAAAAACCGCTTGTATAGCACCGACACGTACTAGTGATAACTAAGGTTGGTGAAGTCTCGAATGAATCTGGTCTTCCAGGAGGTGAAGGAAGGTTGTATTCTGTGAAACTAGTTGTTATTGCGTTCCTTCCAAAGGCTATAGGCAGCTATCAAGAATATATCCTTGAACATCTTGGATCTCCAATTGTTTTTCCCAAGTTCTAGCAGTCTCAGTCTTCCACCTCGTGGAGACCATCTTATCCCTAGTGCACGCCAGCAAGTAGTATTGAATTGAGAGTGGAAAAAAGGTGGTCCACCATTTCTTCTACATGCCTTTTGCAGAGTAGGCAATCAAGATTATCCCCAATGTTGTAATGCCCCCGTTTGAGCATGTTCCTTGTATTTAGTCTATCTAAAAGGAGGAGCCGTCCAAACACTTTGATCTTGGGGGTCCTTTTAGATTTCCAAAGGCACGGGAAAGCATCATGTTCTTGGATGTCTCTGAAGTAGAAGGCGCGATACACACTAGCTTTAAATGAAGTTGCTCCCCCCCCCCCAAATATACGACCATTCATCAGTGTCTTCAGCGGAGAAGGTGGTGTCTCTTAGTTCACCCTAAAACTGTTTGAGCTCCTCATGGGCTTGGATGGAAAGAGGGAAATGAAAGGCCCTCCTTAAGTCACCATTGGTCAGAAATTCTTTCACTAAAGCGTCTTCGATAGTGGTGAAGGAGAAGGCCTGCGGTAAATTATCTGCATGGACGCCATTGTGCCAAGAGTCCTTCGAGAACAAGGTGGTTGTGCCACTATGGATACGAACAGAAGTGATTCCTCTATAGATGGGGCTGAGTTGCATGATTTCCTTCCACTGGAAGGAGCCACAGGGGTCCGACGCATGCGGTACAGAGGTGGAGTAGTAGGCATCCCAGATCAAGTTCACCCATGGGATATCCATTCGGTTGTAAAACTTGTGTAAGAATTTGAGAAGCAGTGCCTCATTCTGAACTTGCAAATTTAATACTCCAAGTCCTCCATGTTATTTGGGGCAACAAACCATATCCCATGATGCCAAAGAATTGCATTTGTCTGCGTGCTCAGTTTTCTTGATCCAAATAACGTGTCGTCTGATTTTGTCAAGTTGGGCGATGATCTTTAAAGGGAATCAAATCGTGCACATGTGTTACATGGCCAGGGAAGGTATGAGTGAGTTTGATAGTGATTGTTTTCCCACATAGGACATAAGAGACATGGTTGCAATTACCCTCAGATCTGCTTTGCAAACTAAAGGTAGAAGGCTTGGACAGTGGGTTTTGTCGTGCCCAGGGGGAGCCCAAGATAAGTGAATGACATAGTACCAATTGTGCATCCGAAGTTGGATGCAATTTCTTGGGAGAGGTCTGCATTTGTGTTGATCGGGATCAACGTCGACTTGCTATAATTGATCTTTAGGCCAATGGACACAACATGATCAGAGATAATCTATTCCATCACTAAGGCTTGATCCTTGCAGGCCGGCATGATGATGATTGTGTCATCCACGTATTGGATGATGCGGTCATCTGTATCACGCGCGAGGGGATCGGGTGCTTCAGGAGATTTAGTTGATAAGCATCATTAGCAACAGATTGGAGTAAGTCATTGACAAGGACAAATATCGAGGGGACAATGGGTCACCCTGACGAATGCCACATGGGCAGTGGAATTGATGACCGGCACACCATTAAGAAAAATTGAAGATCGCCGGACGAGAAAATTCTCAGGATCCAAGTGATCCACCCGTCATTAAACCCCATATGTTGCATGATCTTAATCATAGCAGATTGGTTGATTGTAATGAATGCTTTAGCAAAGTCCAATTTGAGGAGGACTATGTATTTTTTTTTGATGCCTAGCATTGCTGAATGAATTTGAAGGCCCAGGCCAGGCAGTCCTCGATTGAGCGCCCTTTCAAGAAACCATATTGTGTTTTATGAACTTGATTCAAAATCACCCTCTGGAGACGGTTGGTTAGTAATTTTGTAAGGACCTTCAAGCAGCAATTTAGGAGTGTGATGGGTCTAAAGTCATTCACTGTCTCTGGAGAGATCGACTTGGGGATCAGAGTGATGAACCCATAGTTGAGACGTTCCAGATTCAGTTTGCCTTCATGAAATTCCAAGTAGAGGTTGTAATATTATTGTTTTATGATGGACCAATAGGCTTTCAGAAAGGCCCCATTAAAACCATCAGGGCCTGGCGCCCGATCAGTCAGCATTCCCTTGATGATGTCATCTATCTCTTTGGTGGTGAACGAAGCAGTTAAATCATCCTGCTGTGTGTTATGTTTGATAAAGTGGTGCACATCAAAGTGCATGTTTGGTGGTGTTGCATTGCCAAGTCTTTCTTTGTAGGCATCAAAGTGTATTGATTCTTTCCCTGCATGGTCATCCATCGAGGTGCTATCATTTTCTCTCAGGATTGCAATTGAGGTTTGTCTGTCGTTTCGTGGCAATTGCTTGGAAGAATTTTATCGCTTCATCCACAAACCATATCCAACAGACCGTATAGCTTCTTCCAGAATTCTTTTTGGTATTTCATGAGTCTAAGAATGCGCACTTTTAGAATAACCCTATAGTTGGCTTCAGGTACAGTTAAAGGCCTTATGTTTTCTATAGCATCAAGACGATAAAGCGCTTGATTGGAGTTGGTGATAGCCACAAAGAGGCGAGGAATTTTTCTCGCTCCACTAACTGAGAGCCTCTCGGACTGATTTGAGTTTCTGGCAGAGAACAGATGCAACATTGTAGTTTTTGCCATATTTTATACGGCAATCCCATACAGGAGATATGACTTCCATGAAGCCCGGATGAGCAATCCAATAAGATTCGAAATGGAAGAGTTTGCTCTTAGGGACTGTAGTTTCAATCATAGACTAGCAAGGAATGTGATCAGCAACTGTCCGACCAAGAGGTTTAACCATCGTGTTCATGAAGGTGGTAATCCAGTTATGTGAGGTGAAGAACCAATCGAGTTGTTCTAGCAGCGGGTCAGTTTGCATATTACTCCACGTGAAACGGCGGCCTTTAATGGGTAGCTCGATCAAATGCCGTGCTCGGATAAGGTCATTAATAGTGAGCATATCATTAGTGTATCCCCAAGGTTTGTTCCTATTGTAGGGCAATCTTATATAATTGAAGTCTCCAAGAAGAAGTCAATCTTCATTCGGAGGGATGACCAGATCAAACAACCATTTGGTGAAGAGATCTCCGTTTTCTCCCTGGCAAGCCCCATATATGTTTAGTAGTGTGCAAACATAAGCTGACTATTTTGAAGTAAAGTTAATACCAAGGGCAAATGATTCTGATATGATGACATGTCCCTCAAGCATAGAGTTATTCCAGATTGTGACGATGCCCTCGGAAGCACCATTTGATGGAATATACGCAAATTTATCAATGCACTTCAGGCACAAAGATTTAAGCACAACATGATCAAATAAAGGCATTTTAGACTCATGTAAACATATAATAGAGCAACCACTAGAGGCAATAGCATTTGACAAGGCAAGTTGTTTATCAGCTGAATTAAGATGACGCATATTCTGACAAAGTACAGTCCAGTATTCCAAAAATGGTATGAAGGAAAGATAGTAAATTGATGGCCAATCCTATTTAGAGACATGCAGATTTAGAGCCTCATCAGAGAGCTCAACTTCAGGGATACCACAGAGCCGAGAGCCTTCCTCCCAGATGGCCATCACCGTGGTTGATGGTGGTACTGCCATGTCAACATCGGCTGGGAGTTGATTACTGGCGGAGGAGGTAGACCCAGTTGTAGATCCAGCTGCAGAAGGGATGGATCGTGCCCGCACCTTGGACTTGAACGGGCGACTATCAGTGGGATGCTATTGGGAAACGTAGCATGCAATTTCAAAAATTTCCTACGTTCTTGCAAGATCTACCGAGGAGATGCATATCAACGAGAGAGGGAGAGTGTGTCCACGTACCCTAGTAGACCGAAAGCGGAAGCGTTTTGCAACGCGGTTGATGTAGTCGAACTTCTTCACGCTTCAATAGATCAAGTACCGAACGCACGACACCTCTGTGTTCTGCACATGTTCAGCTCGATGTCGTCCCATGTTCCTTTGATCCAGCGCAAGGTGTCGGGGAACTAGATGAGTTCCGTCAGCATGACTGCGTGGTGACAGTGATGGTGATGTGATCCACGCACGGCTTCTCCTAAGCACTACGAGAATATGACCGGAGGCGTAAACTATGGAGGGGGGGTGCCGCACATGGCTAACAATTGTTGGTCTATGTTCTAGGCGCCCCCTCATGTATATATAGGTTTGAGGGGAGGAGAGGCAGCCAAGGGGGTGCACCAAGTAGGATGAATCCTACTTGGGGTCCTCCCCAATTCGGCCAAACCTCCCTTTCCTATTCCTATTCGGATTAGGAAGGGAAGAGGGGGAAGGGGAACCCTATTTGCTTTTTCCTTTCCTCCTTCCCGTTTCCTTCTCCAATTTGGCCAGCCCATATGTGGGAGGCGTACCAGGCCCTTTGTGGCTGGTGTGTTTCCCCTCTTGGCCCATAAGGCCCATACCTTTTGCCGGCGATGCCCGGAACCCCCTCCGATGACCCGATATCACCTGGAACACTTCCAGTGTCCAAATACCATCGTCCTATACATCAATCTGTACCTCTCGACCATTTCGAGACTCCTCGTCATGTCCGTGATCTCATCCGGGACTCCGAACAACATTCGGTCACCAAATCACATAACTCATATAATACAATATCGTCATCAAACGTTAAGCGTACGGACCCTACGGGTTCGAGAACTATGTAGACATGGCCGAGACACTTCTCCGGCCAAGAACAAATAGCGGAACCTGGATGCTAATATTGGTTCCTACATATTCTATGGAGATCTTTATCGGTCGAACCATTATGACAACATACGTTATTCCCTTTGTCATCGGTATGTTACTTGCCCTTGATTCGATCATCGGTATCTTTATACCTCGTTAAATCTCGTTACTGGCAAGTCTCTTTACTCGTTCCGTAATACATCATCTTGCAACTAACTCATTAGTCACTTTGCTTGCAAGGCTTCTCATGATGTGTATTACCGAGAGGGCCCAGAGATACTTCTCCGATACTCGGAGTGACAAATCCTAATCTCGATCTATGCCAACCCAATAAACACCTTCGGAGATACCTGTAGAGCATCTTTATAATCACCCAGTTATGTTGTGACGTTTGATAGCACACAAGGCATTCCTCAGTATTTGGGATTTGCATAATCTCATAGTTGGAGGAATATGTATTTGACATGAAGAAAGCAATAGAAGTAAAACTGAATGATCATTACGCTAAGCTGATGGGTCGGTCTTGTCCATCACATCATTCTCCTAATGAATTGATCCCGTTCATCAAATGACAACACATGTATATGGTTAGGAAACTTAACCATCTTTGATTAACGAGCTAGTCTAGTAGAGGCTTACTAGGGACACGGTGTTTTGTCTATGTATTCACACATGTATCAAGTTTCCGGTTAATACAATTCTAGCATGAATAAGAAACATTTATCAAGATATAAGGAAATATAAAATAACAACTTTATTATTGCCTCTAGGGCATATTTCCTTTAGGTGCTGCACACGAAAACCATCATACTTGTTTGTAACACCCTGATAATTATGCTACAGTGATCCCTAACTAATGTCTGCCAAGTCATCACAATTGTCTTGCTAATCATCACTTTGTCCAGAATGAAAGCAAATTTAAATTGCAAGTCAAAAATTTATATCTTCAAAAATGCAAACAAAAAAGTTCATGATTTTGAAAATAATACCCCAGAAATTTTCATGATGAAATAAACTCTAATTGAGTGTTTATTTTGGCCCTAGCAATATTTTAGTGGTCCAGCAACATTTAATTTGGCCATTTAAATTCCAACATATATTCTTACTTTTCCCAAACCACCTAAAACTTTGTGTGTGGCCCTATGCTAATGCACTGGAATTATTTGGCAAGTTTCAACCCTGGCAAAATACATTTAGTACAAATACTAAATGCACTACTAAGGCAAAATGCAAAACAGAAAATAGAAAAAGGAAGAAGAGAAAAGAGCTTTCTGTGCATATGGGCCTGATGCACAATGCAACAGCCTAGCCCAACTCCCCCTATCTCCTTCCCTGTTCATCACATGTGCCGTGGACGCAAGCGCCGCGTCCATGGCTTCGATTGCCAAGCGTCGTCCATCCATTGCCTCCCCGCGGTGCATTTGTCCTCCCACGAACCCCTGGACATAAACCCTAGCCCTCACTCTTCCCCCTCACGCCGTTTCCTTCCCTGTGACACTCAGCCGTCGCCTTGCCGTCGTCGATGCCATGGCCCGTGACCACCTCAAGCCACCCAGAGGTGTCTAGGTGCTTCACCATGATCGCCTCCTTCGCCTACACTATTGGCCAGGACTGGGGAGGCCCTATACACTCGACATCGCCATCGTCTTTGTCACTTACATTGCCGACCGCCGCCGTCGATTCCCACTGCTCAGTTCTAGGGCCTCCATAGTTGCCGCTGCTTGCTATTTCTACTGCCTACCGCTATTGCTCTTGTCTTCGCTACGTGTATCGCTGTTCGCGTGCGATGCCACTTCTTGTTGTTGCGCCGTTGCTGCTGCTGTTAGTACTGCTACTCTACTCGTTGCTCCGTCCGCTAGCTAATGTTGATGCTGCTCTACTCGCTGCTCCGGCCGCTACTTGCTTCTGCCGTTGCTTAGTTACTAGCGCTACTCCTTACTTGCTGTTGTTGCTGCTTAGCTGCTAGCCGCTGCGCTACTGCTTGCTGCTGCTCACTACTAGTGCTGATGCCGCTGCATGCTAACCGCTGCTTTGCCACCGGTGATGCTCTGCTGCTGCTTACTACTACTGTTGCCACTGGTCCGATGTTGCTCCCTACCGCTGCTATTGTGCTGATGCTGGTCATGGCATGGCTGAGAGCTAGGTTTGCGTGATGTGTGTATATGTGTACTAGGTGTGCATGCTGTGTGTGTGAGTGTAGGGTTGGGCCCTTTTAATTAGGCACCTTCTATAAAGGGAAATGTTTCTAGCCGGTATATCAACCGAGCATTGGCCGGTCGCGTCGCACGCTACCTTTTTTTATTGGCCGAGAATGTTTCCTATGGGCCCGCACCTAGCAACAACCTTATCCCGTCGCCCTCGTCTTCTTTCTTTTCACTTGGGCCACGCGCTGCATTTGTGCTTCCAGCTATGACCCCGATGCCATGGCTGTTGCTGAGAATCCAAGTTTTTGACATCGGAAAGCGGACAGCCGCTCGCTACGGCGACACCATGGCCATTCGCCATCCATACCCCAGCGTCCTCCTCGGCACGACGACGCCATCGCCAGGTGCGCCTTTCACCCCCGTCATCTTCCTCGCCATGGAGATGCCATGGCCGTGCTTCAAGCTCAAGCCGCCATGGTGGAACCGGCGACGCGCCCAGATAGCAAGATGAGAAGAGATGCTTGTTTTTGCTGCAAGTGCAAGGGCCGCGTGCTGGAACCGGCAGTTCACCGTGCTGGCATCGGCGGCAAAATTTGCTTGAACCGGCTACAGAATATGCTGACCACCTTGCGGCACCTCAAGCGTCCCCAGCGACGTTTGCTACAACCGGCCTTCTAAATTGCTGGAATCGTTGATCGGCCGTGCTGGAACTGGAGATTGAAAATGTTACAACAGCAGCACCCATGGCATCCCGCCAGCAATGTTTTGCTACAATCGTTGTTTGAAATGCTGGAACCCGTGAGTGAAAATGCTACTACTTCTCTAGCGGGATTTTGCGACCGGTGTGCTCCAGCGGCCAACATGTTAGATGCTACAACCGTCGAGCTGAAATGCTGGAACCAGCAACATCGGGAGCTACAAAGGGTACGACATGTCGACATTTTTACCGCGACCAGCGATGCTGGCGAGCTACAACGGCGGAGCCATGCTGGAACCATTTGCTTGGCCGTGCTGGAACGGCGTGCGAGTGTTGTTGCGTCCTGGGCATCGCTGAGGATTGGTGGAGGCTTTTCTGCAATTCCGGCGGCGCGAGCTATGAGCAGCGATGCTTTGGGGACTTGTGACGGGGGTGGGCCGGCGTCGCTGAAGTTTTTGCTGCAACCACCATGCGCGGCATGCGGGGAGAGATGGGGATTGGAAAGTAGGGTGGTTGAGGAGACGAAGCAGGAAGAAGGGGGAGGCGTGCGAGTCGTGGTGGGCAGATCAGATGGCTCAGGTTTGATAGATTGAAGGGCCGCGCGTTGACCGGCCAAAATTTCGGTCGGCGCGCCGGCGCCTAACAGTCGCCTTCTATAAAGCTAAGGCAGGAAATTTGCGTGCTCTCGAAAAAAACTAGGGCTAACCCCTTCACAACTAATTAGTTTATTTTAAATAATTTGTTAAATATGTGAATATGACAGGCGGGCCCATTGACACTGTTCATCAGTGGACTAGTCAACCTTTTGACTAGGCTGCTGACTGGACACCTGGACCTCATCGGTCATACACATAGGCTGTAGGAATTTAAATTCGGATTCTATAATCTCGAAGATTATAGAATATTGTCAAAACTTTAGAAATTCATATAAAATAATCTGTAGCTCAAATGAAAATACTTTGTACATGAAAGTTTCTCAGAAAAACGTGACAAATCCGAATACACACTTTATTCGTCTACCACATGTCCCTAGCATAGCGAACGTGGAACCGTACCCCTCCGTCTGAAAATGCCTAACACCGGGAATACTTTCCCGGATGTTTTCCCACTTCGCTAGTATCGCGTAGTACCGCATTAGATTACACCTATCACCGTTTATTGCCATGCCGTGCATCTGTTTGCATTGTATTTATTGTTTCTTCCCCCTCTTCTCACCGTTAGACTTCGGGACTGAAGCCACTGCTGCTGCCCCGGTCGACCGGTGTTGACAACCCGTCCTTCTCTGACGAGCTTCCAAGAAAGCAAACCCCCCTTGATCACCCAGATATCGCCCACTCTCTTCTCTCTTATTCTTGCATTAGGTTTGCTATTGTTGCTGATTTGATAGCTCTTATTCTATTGCATAGCTTGTTATTGTTCCTATAGTTATTGATACCTTACCTGATATCCTAAATGCTTAGTATAGGATGCTAGTATTCCATAAGTGGCCCTACATTCTTGTCCTTCTGCCATGCTATACTATCTGGCTGTGATCACTTTTGGAGGTGATCACGGCTATGTACTATATACATACTATACATGATACATGTTGTGACTAAAGTCGGGTCGGCTCGTAAAGTACCCGCGGGTGATTCTTGGACTAGGGGCTGAAATGACATTTTTCCTGATGGCCCTATGTGTGGATCTTTGTAGCGGAGCGACAGGGTAGGTTGAGACAACCAGGAGAGAGGTGGCCTGGTCCCTGGTCTTTGTCCCTGGTTATTTCATAATAACATGCTTAACGATTTTGGATATTTGATCTGAGTTGGGTCGTTGGCCTATACGCACTAACTTCCATGTGGGACAAGATATGGGAAACTGGCGTCGTAGTATCAGCCGAAGCTTTCCAGACGTTAGCGACTGAGCGGCGTGCGCTGGGTTGGACCGCGTAACACAACTTCCTTTGTAATGGAGGTTGTTAGGTCTGCTCACCCGCTGTCCTCGCAACATGCATGACTGCAAGGGGCGATGGGCCCAATAGCCCTGTGCGCTTATGATGTAGACCGGCGTGCTGACCTCTCTATCGTGCCTAGGTAGGGTTGCGACGTGTTGATCTTCTGAGGCCAGGCATGACCCAGGAGAGTGTGTCCGTCCAGATATGATCGAGCGTGTCGGGTTGTGTGGTGCACCCCTACAGGGAAGTAATCTATTAGAATAGCCGTGTCCGCGACAACATGACGACTTGTAGTTGTATTCCGGCCTCTAACGAAACTGGATACTTAATAAAACACACCCAGATGAGTTCTAGATAGAACACGGTGATTACTCTCTCACAGGGTGATGAAGAGATGATCGCTGGGTAGGATTATGCTATACGACGATACTTGTTACTATTCCAGCTACTCTCTTCTACTGCTACAAGATGGAGGCCGCCAGAAGCGTAGTCTTCGATAGGACTAGCTTTCCCCCTCTTATTCTGGCATTCTACAGTTTAGCCCACAAATATTACCCCTTTTATACAGATACTAATGCATATGTAGTCTAGGTCCTTGCTTGCGAGTACTTTGGATGAGTAATCACGGTTGCTTTGCTCCCTTTTTCCCTCCTTTTTCCCTTTTTCTGGATGATGCAACCAGATGGTGGATCCTAGGAGGATGCCACAGCCGACGACTACAACTACCCCAGCGGAGCCTACTACTACATGGAGGCCGTCGACGACCAGGAGTAGTTTAGGAGGATCCCACGCAGGAGGCATGCGCATCTTCGATCTGTATCCCTGTTTGTGCTAGCCTTCTTATGGCAACTTGTTTAACTTATGTCTGTACTCAGATATTGTTGCTTCTGCTGACTCGTTTATGGTTGTGCTTATGTATTCGAGCCCTCGAGGCCCCTAGCTTGTAATATGAAGCTTGTATGACTTTAACTTGTGTCTAGAGTTGTGTTGTGATATCTTCTAGCAAGTCCCTGATCTTAGTCGTACACATTTCCGTGTATGATTAGTGTATGGTCAAATTGGGGGTGTCACATTGTTAGAACGAGAGCTGTGATGAAGATGAGTCGGATCAATTGGAGCTTAAGCCCTGGCACTTCTGTTGCCAGGAGGAGAAGCAGAATGAGGCACAATTTGCAGACTAGCATTAGTTTCCCATCGGAGCTAACATTAAAAACATCAGTTTCATCGGGTGAGTGGGCGAGACCACCAATGGAGTGCTGTAAGAGAGCTGTTGATTCAGGGTATGATCTGCCAAAGCATTCGGGTTATCAACCGGAGTGAGGTCATTATTCAGTTCCTCAATGATCACATTAGAGTGGCAACTGTCAGGGTGTGCAATTGATGATTGGGTCAGATAAGACAAACTGAGACCATTTTCATTCTGTGCAATTCTCACCTACACCTGATTGTGATCGTATAGAAGACCATAACCTTGTATCCAAGGGCCAAAAGTGGCAAGCAACGTCCGAAGCGCAGCTGTAAGTAAGGAATTGAGCTGTCTGGCGGGAATGGGATCATGCAGCAAAAGAGATACCACCTCACTGCCTCGGGCAGACAGATTGAATTGCATCCCCGAATTGTGCATAACTACAGACACCACTACCGCATTAGCATTCAGATCAGTAGAAGGATTAACCATGGTCCCTTGTGGCATGAAGGGACTAGAAGGAGCCTCTTCCAAGTCAGCAGATTGCGTGCTAGAGCTATCAACTACCGTAATTGTATCATTCCAAGCTTGAGCAGCACTGTCTTTCTTTTTATCAGAGGGCTCAATCCCATCTTGCACATTCAAACCTTGTTCATGAAGCCAAGCTTGATAGTTAACCATGGTTGGTTGCATGGGAGGTGCTGGGGGGCAGGCTATTCGCCCCAAACAACATTGACTTGTACCACATCATTGTTAACTTCTAGATTGTCCTCAAGAGCATCTCCATTGGCAGCATTGTTCGGAGCTCCACTATGGGCAAACCAGTTATGAATCTGTTGTTGGTGAATCTGGTTGGAAGTGAGGCCAGGGCCAAACAGAGGGTGTGGCTCGCCATTAGGGGGAGGTGCGTCTTCACCAGCAGGAGGAACAACAGGCAATAAGGCATTAACACTACTACTGCGCGGAATTGTAATCTGAACAGTCCAACATTCACTACTGCAGGATGGTGCTAACGCGACACTACGATCAGAGACCCTTCGACGAAACTGTGTGCTATGCCAAAATCGCAAACGGGGGGTGTAAAAAACCCGTCAAAAAGGTGCAAAACGTTTGCGATGGAGGATGCATCAAACACATTTCCGATTTTGGTTGTGTGTGCGATGGTGGGCATACAGTTCAGTTCAATTGGCTGTTTGCGGTGAGGAGGAACAAAACAAACGGGCTGCCAGATGAAGGCGTGTGCGATGTACAGCATACGGTTCAGTCGGATGAACTATTTGTGATTAGGCAACACAAAAGAAACGGTAAGCCAGATCAAGGTGTGTGCGATATACGACATGCGGTTCACTCGGATGAATTGTTTCTGTTGAGACAAGAGAATAGAAACGGTTCAATATAAGAAGATGTGTGTGATATGCGGCAAACATGTCTATAATCAAAAATGTGTGCTAAGACCGATAATAACACGGACGGTTGCTGCTAATAAGACGTGTGTGTTGTGCGATGGGATTGCATGCATACAGAACAACATATATATATGACTAATTTTTTGTACTCCTCGGAGTATGTACTTCCATCGTCAATATACCTCTTGTACGCATGTATTATACCCCTCTATTATTCTCAATATACTTTATTAAATATTCTTAGATACCCCAATACGAGTTTGGTTGAAAAAAAATCATTTGTGACCTACCTTTTATAATATACCTTTTTCACGTACGAACAACTCAGTATATATGTAAACCTTCAAAAATATGTAGACTCGCTTGATTTTTTTCCATGAAACTCATTTTGGGGTATCTAGTAATTATTAATAAAGTATATTAAAAATAATAATGAGGTATGAAAGATTAATCTATGTGGTATATGAGGAGCAGGAGTACACAACCATTTTCCTATATATATATATATATATATATATATATATATATAT
>LR738711.1:421827337-421916658 GCA_902687465.1 Secale cereale
TATATATATATATATATAAACTTATAAGGACATGTTTGCATAACCAAATTAAACATCCACTTACATGGGTGGCTACTATACAACCATGGCATTTGCACACACCAAAGTAAACTATTACATGCATAATTACATAGGTGGCTACTACACACATGACATTTCCACACACCAACAAAGTAAACTATATATTACATGCATGATCAACTAGCATAAACAATCATATGATGATCATCTACTTCTTGGGACGCTTGCTCTTCTTGTGGCTCGATCCGGGCTCGTCGATTTGGGTAACAAGGCACTTCCTCATGTCAACGATCCGCTTGTGCATCTCGTAGCATGTGTACACGCTCTTGGCCGCGAACCTAAGGAGAGGTTCATCCAGTTGCCGCATCCAGGCCCTGTACCGGGATACATGACTTTTTATCTTGGCATCCTGCTTCATATTTTCGTAGTAGGGGTCGATGATAGCGGAGGCGAGTTCAACCAGGGAGTCTTTCTTCGTGCTGCCCCAGACCCTGTAGTGCTCACGGATTTCGACAAGGATTTGGCAGGCCAAGCCCGTAACCCTGAGCGCTTTTACATCATCGGTGGTTTCCACCGTGGCAAACTTGTAGTCGTTGTTGTTGACAAACCTGTTGAAATGGTCGCAAGGCTCTGTGGCCATGCAGTAGTGGTAGATGAGGACATGATGGCGCACGCACAACTGGGCAATGGCAACCTTCTGACCTATGTCGGGGCGACCGGCGGTGTACTGGACGTCAATGCCGACCACCTTGTACTTGTCTCCAGCAAGCAACTGCTCAACGATGTTGATGTAGTTGTCCACCACGGCCGAGTCGATGGTGTACACCACCGAGAGATCCATCTCCCTTGCATGGGTCTCCACTTTATGCTCGCCGAACTCCATTGGAGCGTCGCTAGGCATCCCCTCTCTATGTGTCGTCGTGGGTGTGCTTGTTGTGTTGTTGGGCGCGATCGAAAGGCTGAAGAGACTAAGGTTATAATGGCCGCGGGAATTAAAGGGGAAGCCGGACGGCCAGGAATATCGGCAGGCCCTGATGGCAGTACTAATTGGCAGCGTGTAACTGCATCGCGTGGCAACGCGTGCGGCGCAATCGCATGCATATGGGGGCCCCGACGTGATCGTGCGCATGCCCAACCGCTGGCAGAGCACGTGCGGAGGGACGTGAGCAGAGCGCTCCCCGGTTGCCTCAACAGCGAGCAACCATATATATATATATATATGCATATAGCAGTTGAACAAGCAAGAGTCTCGTTCATGTCTACATAGTTCTCGAACCCGTAGGGTCCGCACGCATAACGTTCGATGATGATCGGTATTATGAGTTTATGTGTTTTGATGTACCGAAGGTTGTTCGAAGTCCCAGATGTGATCACGGAGATGATGAGGAGTCTCGAAATGGTCGAGACATAAAGATTGATATATTGGAAGGTTATATTCGGACACCGGAAGGGTTCCGGGGGTCACCGGATAAATACGAGAGTACCCGGAGGTTACCGGAACCTACCGGGGGCTTAATGGGCCTACATGGGCCTTAGTGGAAATAGAGGGCAACAAGGGAAGTGTGGGGAGCGCCCCCCCAAGGCCCAAACCGAATTGGTTTAGGGCAAGGGGGGCCGGCCCCCTCGTTCCTTCTCCTCCTCTCCCTTCCTTCCCCCTCTCCTACTCCTACTAGAAAAAGGAGCAGTCCTACCCCTAGTGGGAGTAGGACTCCCCCTCTTGGCGCGCCCCCTCCTTGGCCACCTCCTCCTCCCGCCCTCCTTTATATACATGGGGAGGGGGCACCCCATAGACACACAAGTTGATTTGCAAGCCGTGTCCGGTGCCCCTCTCCACAGTTAGACACCTCGATCATATCGTTGCAGTGCTTAGGCTAAGCCCTGCGCCGGTAACTTCATCATCACCGTTACCACGCCGTCGTGCTGATGAAACTCACCAGAGACTCTCAACTAGATCAAGAGTTCGTGGGACGTCATCAAGCTGAACGTGTGCTGAACACGGAGGTGCCGTACGTTCGGTGCTTGGATTGGTTGGATCGCAAAGACGTTCGACTACATCAACCGCGTCACTAGACGCTTCCGCTTTCGGTCTACGAGGGTACGTGGACACACTCTCCCCGCTCGTTGCTATGCTTCTCCTAGATAGATCTTGCATGATCGTAGGAATTTTTTTGAAACACTACGTTCCCCAAGAGTGGCATCATGAGCCAGGTCTATGCGTAGATGATATGCACGAGTAGAACACAATGAGTTGTGGGCAATAATAGTCACACTGCTTACCAGCATGTCAGACTTTGATTCGGCGGTATTGTGAGATGAAGCTGCCCGGACTGACATTACGCATACGCTTACCCGAGACTGGTTTCACCGTTACAGCACTCGTTGCTTAAAGGTGACCAGCGGATGTCTATCTCTCTCGCTTTAGTTGAATCAAGTGTGGTTATGCCCGGTCCTTGTGAAGGTTAAAATAGCACACTTGACGAAAAATTGTTGTGGTTTTTGTATGCGTAGGTAAGAATGGTTCTTACTAAAGCCCGTAGCAGCCACGTAAAACTTGCAACAACAAAGTAGAGGACGTCTAACTTGTTTTTGCAGGGCATGTTGTGATTTGATATGGTCAAGACGTGAGGAGTTATACGTTATTGTATGAGATGATCATGTTTTGTAAATTATCGGCAACCGACAGGAGCCTTATGGATGTCTCTTTATTATATGAATTGCAAAGGCCATGTAATTGCTTTACTTTATCACTATGAGTTAGCGATAGTAGTAGTAGAAATAGTTGGCGAGACGACACGACCACGACGCTACGATGAAGATCATGGTGTCAAGCCGGTGATGATGGAGATCATAACGATGCTTCGGAGATGGAGATCAAAAGCCCAAGATGATGATGGCCATAACATGTCACATATTTTTGATTGCATGTGATGTTTAACTTATTATGCTTCTTATTTTGCTTAGTAAGGCGGTAGCATTATTAGATGATCCCTTACAAAATTTCATGGTACAAGTTTTCTCCCTGAGTATGCACCGTTGCGAAAGATCATCGTGCCGAGACACCACGTGATGATCGGGTGTGATAAGCTCTACGCTCAAATACAACGGGTGTAAAACAGTTTTGCACATGCAAAATACTCAGGTTAAACTTGACGAGCCTAGCATGTACAGTATGGCCTCGCAACACTGGAGACCGAAAGGTCGAGCGTGAATCATATAGTAGATATGATCAACATAAGATGTTCAACATTGAAAACTACTACATCTCACGTGATGATCGGACATGGTTTAGTTGATTTGGATCACGTGATCATTTAGATGACTAGAGGGATGTCTATCTAAGTGGGAGTTCTTTAGTAATATGATTAATTGTACTTTAATTTATCATGAACTTAGTCCTGATAGTTTTTGCATATCTATGTTGTTGTAGGTCAATGGCCCGTGCTACCGTTCCCTTGAATTTTAATGCGTTCCTAGAGAAAGCTAAGTTGAAATATGATGGTAGCAACTACACGGACTGGGTCCGTAACTTGAGGATTATCCTCATTGCCACACAGACGAATTATGTCCTGGAAGCACAGCTAGGTGACATGCCTACTGCAGGAGCAACTCCGAACGTTATGAACGTCTGGCAAGCTCGTTCTGATGACTACTCGACAGTTCAGTGTGCCATGCTTTACGGCTTAGAATCGAGACTTCAAAGATGTTTTGAACGTCATGGAGCATATGAGATGTTCCAAGAGTTGAAGTTAATATTTCAAGCAAATGCCAGAATTGAGAGATATGAAGTCTCCAATAAGTCCTATAGCTGCAAGATGGAGGAGAGCAATTCTATCAGTGAACACTTGCTCAGAATGTCTGGGTACTACAATCATATGACTCAACTTGGTTGCAAAGTTGATGAAGATAGTGCTATTGATAGAGTTCTTCAATCACTGCCACCAAGCTATAAAGGCTTCATGATGAACTATAATATGCAAGGGATGCAGAAGACAATTCCCGAGCTCTTCACTATGCCCAAAGCTGCGGAGGTAGAAATCAAAAAGGGAGCATCAAGTGTTGATTGTTAACAAGACCACTAGTTTCAAGAAAAAGGGCAAGGGAAAGAAGAGGAACTTCAAGAAGAAAAGCAAGACAGTTCTACTCCCACAAAGAAACCCAAGTCTAGAGCCAAGCCTAAAACTGAGTGCTTCTACTGCAAAGGGACTGGACACTGGAAGCAGAACTGCCCCAAGAATACGACGGATAAGAAGGATGGCAAAGTGAACAAAGGTATATTTGATATATCTCTTATTGATGTGTACCTTACTAATGCTCGTAGTAGCACCTGAGTATTTGATACCGGTTCGGTTGCTAATATTTGTAATTCGAAACAGGGGCTACCGAATAAACGAAGATTGGCTAAGGATGAGGTGACGATGCGCGTGGGAAGTGGTTCCAAAGTCGAT
The DNA here is from genome assembly GCA_902687465.1 of Secale cereale. Taxonomy (NCBI): domain Eukaryota; kingdom Viridiplantae; phylum Streptophyta; class Magnoliopsida; order Poales; family Poaceae; genus Secale; species Secale cereale. The sequence continues at coordinate 421,831,804 of LR738711.1, forward strand.
GTGATCGCCGTCGGCATGCTACCTCTACATCTACCTTCGGGACTAGTTTCAGACCTAAATAATTGTTATTTGGTGTCAGCGTTAAGAATGAACATTATATCTGGATCTTGTTTGTTGCGAGATGGTAATTCATTTAAATCAAAGAATAATGGTTGTTCCATTTATATGAGTATTATCTTTTATGGTCACGCACCCTTGAAGAGTGGTCTATTCTGGTTGGATCTCGATCGTAGTGATACACATATTCATAATATTGAAGCCAAAAGATGCAAAATTGATAATGATAGTGCAACTTATTTGTGGCACTACCGTTTAGGTCATATTGGTGTAAAGCGCATGAAGAAACTCCATACTAATGGACTTTTGGAATCGCTTGATTATGAATCACTTGGAGCTTGCGAACCATGCCTCATGGGCAAGATGACTAAAACTCCGTTCTCCGGAACAATGGAGCGAGCAACTGACTTGTTGGAAATCATACATACTGATGTATGTGGACCGATGAGTGTTGAGGCTCATGGCGGGTATCATTATTTTCTGACCTTCACTGATGATTTGAGAAGATATGGGTATATCTACTTAATGAAGCACAAGTCTGAAACATTTGAAATGTTCAAAGAATTTCAGAGTGAAGTAGAGAATCATTGTAACAACAAAATAAAGTTTCTATGATCTCACCGTGGAGGTGAATATTTGAGATACGAGTTTGGTCTTCATTTGAAACAATGTGGAATAGTTTCATAGCTCCCGCCACCCGGAACACCACAGCGTAATGGTGTGACCGAATGTCGTAACCGTGCTTTATTAGATATGATGCTATCTATAATATCTCTTACCGATTTACCACTATCGTTTTGGGGTTATGCTTTAGAGACAACTGCATTCACATTAAATAGGGCACCATCTAAATCCGTTGAGATGACACCTTATGAACTGTGGTTTGGCAAGAAACCCAAATTGTCGTTTCTTAAAGTTTGGGGCTGCGATGGTTATGTGAATAAGCTTCAACCTGATAAGCTCGAACCCAAGTTGGAGAAATGTGTCTTCATAGGATACCCAAAGGAAACTATTGGGTACACCTTCTATCACAGATCCGAAGGCAAGATTTTCGTTGCTAAGAATGGATCCTCTTTAGAGAAGGAGTTTCTCTCGAAAGAAGGGAGTGGGACGGAAGTAGAACTTGATGAGGTAATTGTACCTTCTCCCGAATTGGAAAGTAGTACATCACAAAAACTAGTTCCAGTGATTCCTACACCAATCAGCGAGGAAGCTAATGATGATGATCATGAAACTTCGGATCAAGTTACTACTGGACCTCATAGGTCAACCAGAGTGCATTCCGAGCCAGAGTGGTACGGTAACCCGGTTCGGGAAGTCATGTTACTAGACCATGATGAACCTACAAACTATGAGGAAGCGATGATGAGCCTATATTCTGCAAAATGGCTTGAGGCCATGAAATCCGAGATCGGATCTATGTATGAGAACAAAGTGTGGACTTTGGTTGACTTGCCCGATGATCGGCAAGCCATTGCAAATAAATGGATTTTTAAAAGGAAGACTAACACCGACGGTAATGTTATTGTCTACAAAGCTCGACTTGTTGCGAAAGGTTTTCGACAAGTTCAAGGAGTTGACTACGATGAGACTTTCTCACCCGTAGCGATGCTTAAGTCTCTCTGAATCATGTTAGCAATTGCCGCATTTTATGATTATGAAATCTGGCAAATGGATGTCAAGATTGCATTCCTTAATTGATACCTCAAAGAGGAGTTGTATATGATGCAACCAGAAGGTTTTATCGATCCTAAAGGTGCTAACAAAGTATGCAAGCTCCATCAATCCATCTATGGAATGGTGCAAGCATCTCGGAGTTGGAATATACGCTTTGATGAGGTGATCAAAGCATATGGTTTTATACAGACTTTTGGAGAAGCTTGTATTTACAAGAAAGTGAGTGGGAGCTCTGTAGCATTTCTGATAGTATATGTAGATGACATATTGTTGATTGGATATGATATAGAATTTCTGGATGGCATAAAGGGATACTTGAATAAGATTTTTTCAATGAAAGACCTCGGTGAAGCTACTTATATATTACGCATCAAGATCTATAGAGATAGACCTAGACGTTTAATTGGACTTTCACAAAGCACATACCTTGATAAAGTTTTGAAGAAGTTCAAAATGGATCAGTCAAAGAAAGGGTTCTTGCACGTGTTACAAGGTGTGAAGTTGAGTAAGACTCGATGCCTGGGCACTGCAGAAGAGAGAGAGAGAGAGAAATTGAAAGTCATTTCCTATGCCTCAGCCATAGGATCTATCATGTATGCAATGTTGTGTACCTGACCTGATGTGTGCCATGCTATAAGTTTAGCAGGGAGGTACCCAAGTAATCCAGGAGTGGATCACTGGACAACGGTTAAAAACATCCTGAAGTACCTAAAAAGGACAAAGGATATGTTTCTCGTTTATGGAGGTGACAAAGAGCTCGTTGTAAACGGTTATGTCGATTCCAGCTTTGACACTGATCCGGATGACTCTAAGTCACAAACCGGATATGTATTTTTATTGAATGGTGGAGCTATCAGTTAGTGCAGTTCCAAGCAGAGCGTCGTGGTGGGATCTACGTGTGAAGGGAGTATGTAGCTGCTTCGGAAGCAGCAAATGAAGGAGTCTGGATGAAGGAGTTCATATCCAATCTAGGTGTAATACCTAGTGCATCGGGTCCAATGAAAATCTTTTGTGATAACACTGGAGCAATAGCCTTGGCGAAGGAATCCAGGTTTCACAAGAGAACCAAGCACATCAAGAGGCGCTTCAATTCTATCCACGATCAAGTCAAGGAGGGAGACATAGAAATTTGCAAGATACATACGGATCTGAATGTCGCAGACGCGTTGACTAAGCCTCTACCACAAGCAAAACATGATCAGCACCAAGACTCCATGTGTGTTATAATCATTACTATGTAATCTAGATTATTGACTCTAGTGCAAGTGGGAGACTGAAGGAAGTATGCCCTAGAGGCAATAATAAAGTTGTTATTTATATTTCCTTATATATCATGATAAATGTCTTTTATTCATACTAGAATTGTATTAACCGGAGACTTGATACATGTGTGAATACATAGACGAAACAGAGTGTCCCTAATATGCCTCTCCTAGACTAGCTCGTTAATGAAAGATGGTTATGTTTCCTAACAATAGACATGAGTTGTCATTTAATCAACGGGATCGCATCATTAGGAGAATGATGCGATGGACAAGACCCATCTGTTAGCTTAGCAATATGATCATTTAGTTTTTCTGCTATTGCTTTCTTCATGACTTATACATGTTCCTATGACTATGAGATTATGCAACTCCCGAATATCGGAGGAACACCTTGTGTGCTATCAAACATCACAATGTAACTGGGTGATTATAAAGATGCTCTACAGCTGTCTCCGAATGTGTTTGTGGTGTTGGCATAGATCAAGAATAGGATTTGTCACTCCGAGTGTCGAAGAGGTATCTCTGGGCCCTCTCGGTAATACACATCGTAATAAGCCTTGCAAGAAAATGACTAATGAGTAAGTCACAAGATGATGTATTACAGAACGAGTAAAGAGACATGCCGGTGACGAGATTGAACTAGGTATGATGATACTAATGATCGAATCTCGTGCAAGTAACATACCGATGACAAAAGGAACAATGTATGTTGTTGTGCGGTTTGAACGATAAAGATCTTTGTAGAATATGTGGGAGACAAGATGAACATCCAGGTTTCGCTATTGGTTATTGACCGGAGATGAGTCTCGGTCATGTCTACATAGTTCTCGAACCCGTATGGTCCGCATGCTTAACGTTCGATGACGATCGGTATTATGAGTTTATGTGTTTTGATGTACCGAAGGTTTTTCGGAGTCCTAGATGTGATCATGGACATGGCGAGGAGTCTCGAAATGGTCGAGACATAAAGATTGATATATTGGAAGGTTATATTCGAACATCGTAAGGGTTTCGGGGGTCACCGGATAAATACCGGAGTACCGGGAGGTTACCGGACCCCCCCGGGGGCTTAATGGGCCTACATGGGCCTTAGTGGAAATAGAGGGCAGCAAGGGAAGTGTGGGGCGCCCCTCCAAGTCCCAAACCGAATTGGTTTAGGGCAAGGGGGGCCGACCCCCTCTTTCCTTCTCCTCCTCTCCCTTCCCTCCCCCTCTCCTACTCCTACTAGGAAAAGGGGGAGTCCAACTCCCATTAGGTCCTACTCCTAGTGGGAGTAGGACTCACCCTCTTGGCGCGCCCCCTCCTTGGCCGCCTCCTTCTCCCTCCCTCCTTTATATACGTGGGGACGGGGCACCCCATAGACACACAAGTTAATTTGCAAGCCGTGTGTGATGCCCCTCTCCACAGTTACACACCTCGGTCATATTGTTGCAGTGCTTAGGCGAAGCCCTGCGCTGGTAACTTCATCATCACCGTCACAACGTCGTCGTGCTGATGAAACACTCCCATGACGCTCAACTGGATCAAGAGTTCGTGGGACGTCATCGAGCTAAACGTGTGCTGAACGCAGAGGTGCCGTACATTCGATGCTTGGATCGGTTGGATCGCAAAGACGTTCGACTACATCAATCGCGTCACTAGATGTTTCCGCTTTCGGTCTACGAGGGTACGTGGACACATTATCGCCGCTCGTTGCTATGCTTCTCCTAGATTGATCTTGCGTGATTGTAGGAATTTTTTTGAAATACTACGTTCCCCAACACTAGCGGCGAGCACAGTGCGCTGCATCGCCTAACGGTGAGCAGAGCTTGCCGAGGGACACGAGCAGTGGCCGGCACAATAGGTAACTGCATCGTCGCGCCGGGCCCGGTGCAACCGCATGCACATGAACGTGTGTGATCGTGCGCCGGCCCCAAATACTGGCAGCACAACTTATAAATTGACGGATGGAGTACTAGTTACAGTGATGTATATAATTATGCAAAGGGATCGCACATGTCTGTATTGATTGGAACGAGAATGCATAATAAGAATTAAGGCCACGATGATGCGATCGTAGTGGTGGTTACAGAAGGCAAGAAGAAAGATGCATCCATCAACGCACAACCTCCTCCTCCTCAACTAAGTGCGTCGGGCCACCGACCTGCGGCTAAGGAGCGGCGGCTTTTGTGGCGAGGTCAAGGTGCTTCTCAGCAAAGGCATCCAAGACTTCCAGCTGGTTGAAGAAGGACAACGTTGTAGCATCCTCACTGGCCTTGTAGATACCTATTTACACGATTTTCTCGTACACATGGATGTGTAGGTCGATGAATTCTTGCAGGGCAAGGCGCCACGCGGCGAGCGCAACCTCCAGGTAAACATTCTTCATGGCGTCAACATGCAGTCGCAGGGCCACCAGTTCTTGAAAGAGGTTCCGACCAAGGAGGCCGATTAGGCTGGCAGGCAATGAGGAGCCCAGGCGCGCGGGATGGAGGAGTACGGCGATGTCGTCCGCAAGCTTCTTGACGACGGTGAATTTGTTGGTGGTGGCAACGATCATCTGGTCCAACTAAGAGTTGTAGCTGGCGGCGGCGGCAATCCGCCGGCCGGTCGCCAGCACCGTCTGGAAACGACCCACGATGCCATGTCGCAGGCCGGCGTCGTGGACACATGGCACAGCTGCTAGCCGCTCACGTGCATCGCCACCATGGGTCTGGAGTGAGAACTTTTGCGCTTAGTGTAGGTGCTTACACTACTAGAAAAAATACTGTTAGTGGCGCACCTATTTTGGTTATTAATGGTGCACTATAGGTGCTCCATTACTAGCACGCCATTAGTATTTTTTAGTAATGGCGCACCTATAGTGCGCCATTACTAAGTTTGAATCTCAAGTCGCTATGGCTTAATCTCGGGTCATTATGCTTAATCTCAAGTCAAATCACACTTTGTGGTCAAACTTCCCGGAATGTCACCTGGCTTAATCTCGGGTCAATATGCTTAATCTCAGGTCAAATCGCACTATGTGGTCAAACTTCCCGGAAGGTCACCCATCCTCACACTACTCTAGACCGAACACGCTTAACTTCTGAGTTCTATCCAACCCCAGCACCAGCTCACTTAACAGGCACTTGTTGATATATATATATATATATATATATATATATATATATATATATATATATATATATATATATATATCATATCAATCCTATTAAACCTTGTTGATGTCTAGGACTTTGTTCATGTTCATGAGTGTGATGGAATTTTTTTAAAAAATATTCCAAACTTCCCGGTCATATTACGTATCATAGTTTGAACATTTTTTCCCAAAAAAATTCGAATTTTTTTCTGTTACTAGTGGCGCACCTAGCAAATGGTGCGCCATTACTAAGTTTGATTTTTCTTTTCCATTTTCTCCCCTTCTAGATCTTAAAAGCCCCATTTATTTTACTCTGTTAGGTTTTTGGGGATTTTAAAAATCTTCAACGGGGTTCCCCTCGGTTGAATTCAGATGTAACTTTTCGAGTAGATGATTTTTCATATAAAAAACTTTTTAATCTAAGTTCGTATGCAAAAGTTATGCCCATTTTACTAAATTCGAAAGAGATTTTGCAAATAAAGTCGAAATTCATATTTGTAAATTTTCCTAACAACTAGACCACATATCACATGGGAAACTTTTTTTTTTCTTTTTTTTTTTGACATTTCCATCATTTTCTTTTATTTTTTTAAAACTAAAAAGACGGTCCAGGGGGATGCATTTGGTGAAATTTTCAAAATCTGGAAAGTAATGGCACACCTTCACAAAGTGCGCCATTACTATGTGTATGACTTGGTCAAACCTTGGTCAAATTTAGTAATGGCGCACTTTGTATAGGTGCGCCATTACTAACTTTGACATAGTAATGGCGCACCTATGCAAAGTGCGTCATTACTAAGTTTGACCAAGGTTTGACCCAGCCATACACATAGTAATGGCGCACTTTTCACCTGGTGTGCCATTACTATGTCAACTTAGTAATGGTGCACCTATACAAAGTGCGCCTATGTGTATGACTGGGTCAAACCTTGGTCAAACTTAGTAATGGCGCACTTTTCACCTGGTGCGCCATTACTGTTTTGGTTACTAATGGCGCACCTACACATGGTGCGCCATTACTATATAGCAATGGCGCACCACATATATGGTGCACCATTAATGTTCATATTAGCTATAGTCGTTTTTCTAGTATTGTTAGGCAAATGCTTAGGTGCGTACGATGTGGTAGATGCATTGGAATGGAGGGCGCCTTTATATGAGTGCAAACTGCGTTGCATTCACATCGTGCTGCATATTTTCCCGGTCCTCCTCCCATTACTTCCCTCATGCATTCATGATGTTATTGAAGGAGGATGCATCATTCGCCATTCAAAATTTTGGGAATCGCTACCCTCTCCCTCGTCTGCATTAAAGCCATATCGGAAACTGCACTGCCCACTGCACGCTCGGCTGAACACGCCTCCTCGCCTCCATCTATGCATAATTACTAAATTTTAGTTGCAAAAATTAGATACTGCTAGTGATTTTTAGCTTCATATTTTGACAAATCGCAGTGTTACAAGGTTGACAAATGGCAATGTTACTAGATCAACAAATGTCAATCTTTCCAGTTTGACAAATGGCAACATACCCAATATGACAGATGCAAATCTTAACAAATTGTTTGTACGTGGTTGCACACATGTCATCCAAAACAACCGTTTGTGTTGAAGGCATGCACAAATCCTGCGCTGCGAATTTTCCCTCGACTTAAGGGGGAAGACCTTAGCTCTCACTTTGCATACGGGTGTTCTACCTAAAACGTTTGCGATCAAGAGCTGCAGAAGTCCTGCTCGGCACATTTTCTCTTGGCTTCTTGGGGAAGCTATCGGTTTGCATACGGGTGTTCTAACTAAAATGTTTGCGGTCAAGAGCGGCAGAAATCCTGCTCGCCACATTTTCTCTTGGCTTCCTGGGAAAGCTGTCGATTTGCATATGGGTGTTCTAACTAAAACATTTGCGTTCAAGAGCAGCACAAAACCTGCATTGGAGACGAGTTTTGGATTTACTATAATTTGAAACAAAGAATCTCAAAGTTTTGCCGGCAATCAACAGTGCCCTGGGTTTTGAAATTCATTCCCATTTCTTACATGGGACCTAAGCATGCACCGAAGGACACATATTTGATTTTTCAACCAATTTATATGCACTGGAGCATGTGCATGTAGTTCAAATTTGAATTATGCACATAAAATGCCTAAAAACTCACTTAATGTATAAAAATGACCAAACAAACGCCGACAAATTCCAAAATTAGACGGAACACTCCAAATGGGATAAAAAAATTATCACGGCATGTTGATGCCGCTCCATGATAGCATGCCAAGTTTCATGAATATTGGATGAGTTTTGGATTTACTAGAATTTTAAAACACGCATCTCAACATTTTGCCGGCAACCAACAGTGACCTTGTGTTTGAATTTCATTCCCATTTCTTGCATGGGACCTAGAAATTCACCCAAGGACACACATGTGATTTTTCAACCAACTTTGGTACACTGGAGCATGTAAATGTAGTTCAAATTTGAATTATGCACATAAAATGCCTAGAAAACCCACTTAATGTATAAAAAAGGCCGAATGAACCCCAAAAAATTCAAAAATTAGACAGAACACTCCTGTTGTTCAATGTTGACACTAGAAATTTTTTGAAAGCAATAAGAGGCAACAAATATCGTTTCGTCCCCAAAGGTAGCACGTTCCCTACTGAAACCATCACGCTTGTTTTGAGAACCTCTGGTTTGTGAGAAGCTTAAACCCAAACCTGCCACAAATGGGACAAAAATTTACCACGGCATGTTGATGCCGCTCCATGATAGCATGTCAAGTTTCATGAATTTCAGACAAGTTTTGGATTTACTAAAATTTAAAAACCAGGCATCTCAACGTTTTGTCAGCAATCAACAGTGCCCTGGTGTTTTAATTTCATTCCCATTTCTAGCATGGGACCTAGAAATTCACCCAAGGTCACACATGTGATTTTTTAACCAACTTTGGTGCACTGGAGCATGTGCTTGTTGTTCAAATTTAAATTATGCACATAATATGCTAGAAAACCCACTTAATGTATAAAAAAGGTCAAACGAACCCCGAAAAATTCCAAAATTAAACAAAACACTCATGTTGTTCTATGTTAACACTAGAAATGTTTTGAAAGCAATAAGAGGCAATGGATATAATTCCGTCCGCAAAGGTGGCACGTTCCCTACCGAAACCACCACGCATGTTGTGAGAAGCTCTGGTTTGTGCGAAGCTTATACACAAACCTACCCCAATGGGACAAAAAATTACCACGACATGTTGATGCCGCTCCATGATAGCATGCCAAGTTTCATGAATTTCAGACGAGTTTTGGATTTACTAGAATTTCAAACCAGGCATCTCAACATTTTGCCGACAATCAACAGTGCCCTGTTGCTTGAATTTTCCCATTTCCTGCATGGGACCTAGAAATTCACCCAAGGACACACATGTGATTTTTTAACCAACTTCGGTGCACTTGAGCATGTGCTTGTAGTTCAAATTTGAATTATGCACATAAAATGCCTAGAAAACCCAATTAACATATAAAAAAGGCCAAACGAACCACGAAAAATTTGAAAATTAAACACAACACTCATGTTGTTCTATGTTGACACTAGAATTTTTTTGAAAGCAATAAGATGCAACAGATATCGTTCCGTCCACAAAGGTGGCACGTTCCCTACCAAAACCATCACATTTGTTGTGAGAAGCTCTGGTTTGTGAGAAGCTTATACCCAAACCTGCCCCAAATAGGACAAAATTTTTACCACGGCATGTTGATGCCGCTCCATGATAGCATGCCAAGTTCCATGAATTTCAGACGAGTTTTGGATTTATTAGAATTTAAAAACCAGGCATCTTACCATTTTGCCAGCAATCAACAGTGCCCTGGTGTTTGAATTTCATTCCCATTGCTTGCATGGGACCTAGAAATTCACCCAAGGACACACTTGTGATTTTTCAACCAACTTTGGTGCACTGCAGCATGTGCTTGTAGTTCAAATTTGAATTATGCACATAAAATGCCTAGAAAAACCAATTAACGTGTAAAAAGGCCAAACGAACCACGAAAAAAATCCAAAATTAAACACAACACTCCTGTTGTTTATGTTGACACTAGAATTTTTTGAAAGCAATAAGAGGCAATGGATATCATTCCGTCCCCAAAGGTGGCACGTTCCCTATTGAAACCATCATGCTTGTTGTGAGAAGCTCTGTTTTATGAGAAGCTTATACCCAAACCCACCCCAAATGGGACAAAATTTTTACCACGACATGTTGATTCCGCTCCATTATAGCATGCCAAGTTCCATGAATTTCAGACGAGTTTTGGATTTACTAGAATAAAAAAACAAGGCATCTCAACGTTTTGCCGGCAATCAACAATGCCCTAGTGTTTGAATTTCATTCCCATTTCTTGCATGGGACCTAGAAATTCACCCAAGGACACACATGTGAAGTTTCAACCAACTTTGGTGCACTGGAGCATGTGCTTGTAGTTCAAATTTGAATTATGCACATAAAATGCCTAGAAAACCCAATTAACGTATACAAAGGCCAAACAAACCACGAAAAATTCCAAAATTAAACACAACACTCCTGTTGTTCTCTGTTGACACTAGAATTTTTTTGAAAGCAATAAGAGGCAACGGATATCCCTCCGTCCCAAAAGGTGGCATGTTCCCTACCGAAACCATCACGCTTGTTGTGAGAAGCTTATACCCAAACCTGCCCCAAATGGGACAAATTTTTTACTACGGCATGTTGATGCCGCTCCATGATAGAATGCCAAGTTTCATGAATTTCAGACGAGTTTTGGATTTACTAGAATTTAAAAACCAGGTATCTCAACGTTTTGCCGGTAATCAACAGTGCCCTGGTGTTTGCATTTCATTCCCATTTCTTGCATGTGACCTAAGGATGCACCCAAGGACACATATTTGATTTTTCAACCAATTTATATGCATCGGAGCATGTGCATTTAGTTTAATTTTGAATTGTGCACTTGAAATGGCTAGTAATCCAGTTTAATGTATAAAATGTCCAAACGAACCCTGAATAATTCCAATTCTTTTACGACACACATATAGTTGCATGTTCACTGCAGATAAAAGGTCTAGCAATTCAAACAATGTCCATTTCCGCTGTGACCCCATTATGTAATTCAAATCAAGATGAAAAATCAAGTAGATCACACATAGTATATTTATCGCCAACCATGTGAGATGCTGCACAAAATATCTTGGAGCACCGTCGGCCTATGGCTTACGTGAGAAAGTGCGTCGACTACAGTCCATAGCCGGCGTCTCAAGCACACTAGCTCGCTCCCCAAATACTCCCGCCTCTCCATCCCTCGCAATCTCGAAAATATTACCGCCTCGTAATCTCGAAAATATCTACCGCATGGAAGGTTTTAATGTTTGATAGCACATGATTAGTATGTGCGGAGCGTGTGGGATGTATGTTACTCCCGCTCTGCTTTAGACCCTTGATTCAAATTTTCAGTAGCCCCGGCATTTTACTCCCGCCTCTGCATCCCTCGCGATATCAAAAATATCTGCTCGCCCTTGATCCAAATTTTCAGTAACCCCGCCTTGTTACTCCCGCCTAGTAAAATTTTCAGTTGCCACAGTATTTCCTCAAACACCACCTTGCCCCCTTCCCCCAGCCCCCCTCCACACACACACCACACACTCCCCAAAACCTCCGTTCACACACACACAACCCTCGAAACCACTAGTAGGTCGCCGGCATCGCTGGCATCACCATCCTCAACCTCTGCCTGTGTGCCGGGGAGCTCGAGGAGCCAATTGCCAAAAAGAGGTTTATCGCGGCCTTTTCATCCAACGCCGGCAAGGTGGCCGCCGAGGTGTCCCCGTCGTCCTCCGCGGGCTCGATCCGCCCGCCGCAGCGCCCCTATGCCGGTTTGAGGACTTCCCCGTCCTCCCTCAGACCCGGCAACCGACGAGGTACTACCTCGGGGTCCGGCAGTGGTGGTGGGGGATGTGGGTCGTCGAGATTACAGATCAGGAGACCCACACCCGCCGGTGTCTCAGTAGCTTCCACACGGCCCAGCTCGCGGCCATGGAGTTCGACCGGTGGCAGGTCTCCTACCACGGCGCGGCGGCTAGGCTCAATTTCCCCTTCGCACACGTCCGGTCGACCTCGTTCCGCCGGAGCCAGGGGTGGTGAGCTCGGCTATGGCGCGGGAGAACCGTGAGGCGTCGGAGCGCCTCGAGGCCGAGCCTGCCGATGAGGCCTACATGCAAGAGCTCCGCCGGCAGCATACGAAGCTCGTGGAGGCGGAGCAGGCGATCTTTTCCGGCGCGAAGGGCGGCGAGGTTATCGCGCTCTCCTCCGAAGACGAGGTCGAAGGCGGCGCGGAGGGCGACGAGGATATCACGCTCTCGTCCGATGACGAGGTCGAAGGCGGTGGCGACGACGGTGCAGAGGCCATCGAGGTGGGCCCCGAGGATGAGGAGATCGACGTCAACGAGTGGAGGAGTGCCTTCCCAACGATGCCGACGACGGCACCAGCCCGGACCCAACTCGCGCACATCGTACATGACGAGGAAGGATTGGCTCGACCTCTACTTACACCGAAAGTAGTTTAGCTTAGTTTAAATTTATGTTTTATATTCGGTTATGCAAAACTATCTTTGTTTATGTTTGAATGCATGCTACTTTTGGTTGAACCTACTTTGAACTTGATCAAATTGAAGATTACAACGTTAAGTTTAGGGGATCGACTAGAAAAGGCCAAAAATTGTTGGAGTATAACGTTGACTTTAAGGGTTTTAGTCCTTTAACCTTTAAATGATTGACTAGACATAGCCTTATAACTTGTTTATTTCAGTTCTTCACAATGTGATACTCTATATGTGCAACTATTTGCTGTGCAGTTTAATTTCATCAATAACAGTTAACAATACCGCTCTGAATTACGATATTTGGTTGCTGTTAAGGATATTGCCGTTAACATGCCTTTTCGTTTTCTAACAATAACTAGTGTACTTTAGACCTGCACAATACCAGTTATAATGACTATTTGCTTGTTTTTAGCTGTTATGCCTAATGCAATTAGCACACCTTTCCACTTCTTGTTTTGCTTAACTAGCGTGCTTATGCCTGCACACTGAAGCTATCATTTATAGATTATGTTGTCTACCATGGACATATTCGATTGATGTTTAGCCTATTGTGCTTAACATGCCTTTATATGTACTCATGCGGGAAAATATTGAGAACAATGTTATTTTCCATCGAGGTTATTTTCATCGCATTGCTTATATGTACTCGCTGTTCAGGATATCGGTAGCTAGTACCATATATCCTGGGGATGACAAGGTATTAATCGTCGAATCATACATTTCACTGAAAATATCTGTAACCCATTTATCAGTAGGTTAACTAGCGCCATATTTAATATATCTGAGGCTACATAGCAACATACATTGTACTGGATGACTGAATATGCAATCCCAGGCTACATAGCAACAAGGAAGAGTGTTAGCTTAATGTTCTGATGATGTCTAGATATACATGTAATACAATCTTATATAATGGGATGGAGGGAGTGTTGTACTACATCATTTTTCAATTGTTGTTTAGCTTCTAATATTAATTTGGTGCTTTTAGGTACATATATCATTGCCAAAGTTCCACACTTCAGCCCTTTCTGGGGCAATGAGTTATTCATGAACCATCATCAAGTGAGGAAACAAATAAAGATTGTCATTAAAATGGGTCCAAAGACGTCAACCGGACTATCTGTTTACACTTTATGCAAGACAACAGTGAACTGCAGAATGGTAAGTAAGAACCTTGTAGCCTTGTTTTTACTGCCTGTAATGAGTTGTGTTAGATGACAATGTCTGAAACGTTTTTCCTTTGTAGTGCATCCTGAAGCAGTTTACTCAAGGTTACCTCTCAAACTACATGATTGGCGACCGGCCATCACAAGGGGTTGGGACAAGAGTCCTACATGCCTTCCGCATCCAGGAGAGCACAATAGGGCCATTCCACTTCACCTTGTTCACCAACCGGAATGTCTGTCGCCTCTTTCTTTACCATCTGTAATACTACAAGTATGGAACCCTGGTTCATCATTCTTTATTTGGTTCTTATGTAATTCTTAAACATTTGTACCTGTGAATCGAATAATGCATTGGTTATTTGAACCTGATGGATATGAATAAAGCTAAAGCCTACTTTCAAGTTTAAATTAGGTACAGTTTTAAATAGCAACAATTAAATTAGGGCGAAATTAGGTTGCACAGGTCACTAAGGTGCACACGGTTAATAAAGCACAGCGTGTGAGATGTACATCATAATCCAACATGGTTAACGGAGAAGAAACGTGTGTAACAATGCACAGAGTAGCTGTTTGCAAAGCATGTGTGATGTAAGACACTATCGCATACGGTGCAGGAAAAATAAATGTGTGCGATGGTCTACCTATCGTACACGGTTTATAATCATCAATTGTTTGTGATGTGCCAGGCATCATAAAACTCCCGTGCCTGGAATCTGCCTGGAAAACTGTCGTGTCAGGAATCTTCCTAGATTTAGGTAAAACCACCAAACTCTGACTGCGATGGCAATGCGAGCACAAATGAGTAGCAATGATGAAGCGTTTGGAATATTCGAGATATAGGAAATAGTTATATAGGGACAACTGTATGCATCAAGGCTCCCTATCCCCGACGGTTTCTGGGTCGTGTGGGAAGGACTCCCCTATCGCCCACACTCACTAGGCGACGGTTCCAAATGCCGTCACGGAAAGGTGTTAAAAACCATCTGTATAGCACATACATGTACCAGTGATTCTCTAGACCCCCAGTTGCCACACCACAAAGCTTTTCGTAATCAGACCCTTCCAGATAACCCGAACATTGAGCATGATAAAGCTGCGATCTTGGACAGGGTTATATGAGGAGAGTAAACCACCAAAAGAACCAACAGACTTATTGAAGCTTAGCTCATGTTTCTCCCCTTGTGGGATTCCTCTTGAGAGAGAAGACTCCATTGGAGTACAAGACCTCCACTTGTGGAGAAGGATTCTGATAGAGGCAAAGGTGTCCCGTCTTTCGGTGAGATGGTGGCTATCATTTTCGGTGGAGTAGACTTTGACGATCCGACTACGAACGTGCGAGGATGTCGCGCCTTAGCAATCGCTAAACCAATTCCGACAGGTTATTGACCACACCAGAGCATGATCAACCTGACCACGAGGGTCTATTTCCTTCAAGCAAACGAAGAACAAGCAAGTAACTAAGATTGCAATTTCGATATTGCAAATTTAAGAGGAAAGCTTTATTGATGAAAGTGGGGTTCTGTGATGTCTTTGTCTGGTCGCTGAACACAAACGAAGTATGCGAAGTTGCAACTATGGAGAACTTTAATCTAAACAAAACCCAAAGTCTAAACATTGCCCTAAGGGCTGTATATATGGAGGAGTAGGGGGAATTTCACGACCCCTTGGAGGAGGGGTCCGAAACCAACCCAAACTCTGTTTCCCCACACATACGGACTCTAAAAATAGCCTATACTGAAGTATTTCGAAATTACATGAGCCTGGCCCAATAATAAGGTGACACAACACCTATAATAGCCTCTGGACGAAATTTATGAAGTAGCAGCTTGTATATTTTGTCCAAGCCTTTATGCACTCATTAGCGTGGCTTCAGAGTCCTGAGATCACCACTTCAATCTCCGTTCTTGCCCCCTTGCGCATGCCCTCATCTCCATGCTTGGTCTTCCTCAATGTTCATCCTTCTTGTCCAAGCTAGGCCCTTCATTTGTAAGCAAAACAAATGTATCCAATTTAGGCAGCATCATATTCTCATGAACATTAGAATCATTACCAAGAAACGGATGTACCTTGTAATTTAATTGGAGTGCACGAGCTCTAGTAATTGGCCCAGTATGTATAGCGGCAGGGGCTGTGGGTGTAACAATGGTATGGATGTCCTCATCAGATTCCCCAAGTGAATCAACATGATCTCATCTCCGCTTGGATTTGGGATGAACTCTACCTTGTATCTTTCCCTTTGATTATTCATGTACCTTGTGGATCTTGTGTGTTTGTTAGTCTAGCAGATGTGTGATTGGACTTGTTCTTGAGTGTTTGTCTTGTGATTTCCCCGATTGTTCTTTGTGTTCTTAGGGTTCTTTCTCGTAGCCACCTCCAATTCATGAACACCAGGACAAATCTGGGAACTTTGTTCTATGCCCTACAACATCATGGTATCATGTGCCACGTTGACACGAATTTGGAGTCCTACCCCTTCGCTTCCTAGCCTAATTTTGCTTGTTTTTGTCCAATTTCGAAAATCCCCACCAAAAAGAGCCATACATTTTTTGTGATTTGTTGTTCCTAGTGCGTTTTTATTAAATTCAATCCATGAATCTCGTGTTTAGCAAGTAGATCCACCTTCTATTGTGTCCCATAGCCTAATTTTTATTTAACCCCTTCAATTTTGACCTTGAAATCACATATTTTCCGCCACCCCCGTGCCCACAGCCCCCCGCAAAGTTCCAGGACACCTCATGCCCACGAGCCCAAGACCCCGTGGACACGACCCCTATAGACTAGCGAGCACCGCTTCACATTTTTGGCCATATCTCCCACTCCCGAACTCCAATTTGGGTGTTCTTTGGATCGTTGGAAATGTAGCGACATCCTCGCGCTGATCATCTTGGTTTTACCACCACTTAACTCCAACAAATTTTGTGCATTTTCACATCTTCTATTCTCATCGTCCCTCCACCATAACTTCCACAAGACTACATAAAATTTCCGCAACCTAACCCATTTTGGTTCTTATTGCATTTGTGGTTGTTTGAGTTCTGATTTGATTCTCCTATGCTGTTTCAGCTACTTAGGGACGGTTACATCTTCATCCACCACTGGACACTTGTATCGTTCCATCGACTACATCCACTATGAGCTTCCACAATGACGACGGCCATCCATCCTTTGAGACCATCTTCAACCAGAAGCAAGGCCGATTACCCCCAACTTCTTGAAAGGTTAAGTGTGACAAAGGTATCCATTCTGTCACAAAAGTTTTCTTCCTTGCCATTTCATCTTGATAGCCGCAACATCTTTGTGCATACCTTCATAACTATTGGGACTAGCATTCTGAGTATTACCGGGCTTCACGAAAACTTGTGCACCATAGTGATACGATATCATATTGTTGCATCATTTCATATATCATATAGTGCAATTGCTTGCTCGCATGCATATCCTATGATACTTGTCCCATATATTTGGTTGAGGCTCAATAAGAAAAGTGGAAAGGAAGAGAGTATCAATTTTTTTGCTTCAAAAAAGAAGCTTTTAAGCAAGAAAAGAAAGATCAAAAGCTTATAAGCAAAAGAGTGTTGAGCAGGGAAAGAGATACTTGTGCATGATGATACATGGAATAGGAAACATTTTGCTTGCATGCATATAGGTTGGTGCCAGGTGGGGAATCATGCCCAAGTGTGCAATCAAGCTAGTGACCTCCTAGTGTTTGTGTAACACGAGCTTAGTCTTCATTAGGCAATTTTTATTGCTCATCCCTATAGTTTCCCAAGCCCCATTATCCCATCGTGTGTGTCTCTTTATTTCTCGCCTCCATATTTGCGATCACTTACTTTTCATTTTGAGTCCTTTGGATTAATTTCAGCATTTAAAATATCTTGGACTTCAATTTGCATTAATTTGTGCCACTTGTCCTAACGAAGCCACTTGATAAGCTTTACTTTGTGGGTGTGAGTGAAGAAGTCCGGTACTAATTGCACTATTCTTTAACTGCGCATTGAGTGACACGGGTCACATCCTGAACTTTGGGAAAAGGTAGCTTGGTATTGTTTATCTCATTTCTTACTCACCTTTGCTTGAGTCTTATGATGGATAGTCAAAGCATATCATCTCCGGTCTACAAACACAATGACGAGTTCGATACCCCAAAGAAACTCATCGACGCTAAGATGAATGCTCAATTGGAGGAGCTCAAGGTCCTAATCAACAACCGCAATGGGTATTCCTCATCTTTGAGAAGATGCTCAAGTGCACATGCTTCCAAGCTACCATCTTCGGCAAGTACACACCGGTAGCGATACGGACAAGACCAAGACTCTCACGATCGCCAAGGGTGCGCCGCAAGAACGAAAGAGCAACCTTACGGACGTGAGATGGCTTCTCTGTGTCGGTGTCAAAACCGGCAGATCTCGGGTAGGGGTCCCAAGTTGTGTGTCATGGATCGATGGGTAACATGAGACAAGGGACACGATGTTTACCCAGGTTCGGGCCCTCTTAATGGAGGTATTACCCTACTTCCGCTTTAATTGATCTTGATGACTATTGGGGTTACAATAGTTGATCTACCTCGAGATCATATGTTATGGTCTAAAACCTAAGGGTATGATGAATAATGTCATAATCCTCTATCGACTAGCCTGGCCTCAGCTTATATAATGTACCAGAGGCCTAGGATAACAACAGTCCTAGTCGAATACATCGGTGGAGAGGAGTCCTTGTCTTGATCACCAAGTCTTGTTGAATCTTCCTCATGTATGTCATCGGCCGCCCGAAGTGGCCCATGAGTAAACGGCCATGGGGGTCCTAGGCCCAACCCACCTAGTCGGGAGACGATGTGGTGAGTACCACCTAGTCCAGGACCCCGTCAGTAGCCCCCTGAACCGGTCTTCAAGTTGGGTACGCTCCTCGTTTCTTCCGAACTGTTCTTCGTCTTCGGTCGTCGGTCTTGAAAACTAGTTCAACAAATCTTCCCATCTTTGATCTTGAGGATTGCCGAGCTAAATCTGAAGATTTCACACATCGGGTATCCGAGGAGCCCTTTAAATCTTAGGCCTTTATAAATGCCATGTTATTTTTATGCCACACCTTGGGTTTGAAGTTTTTCCTGGTTGGCGGTATCCCCTTTCGTGACCGAGCTCCAACGCCGGATTGCATCCGACTTGCCCTTTGGTAGCCGAGCTCCAGTGTCGAACTGTATCCGAGCTCTAACGTCAGACTGTATCCAAGCTCCAATGCCGAACTGTATCCAAGCTCTAACGCCGGATTGTATCCGAGGTCCAACACAGGACTATATCAGAAGTGTGATAAATTACCTCATTCTTGGAAAACATTGAAGGAGTTCAACCGAGCTTAATGCCGGAAATGCCCTCTAAGGAGCTAACCACTAGCATCCGAGCTATATGCTGAATGCTTCCGAGGTGGTGCACCACCTCGGTCGTGGGCTTATTGTTTGCGGATTTTATTTCCGATGCATGTAAATTTATTTGCTGACGAGATGTATTGCCAGTAGCCCTCAAGGTGTCTGTCGGCCTAAAATCCGAGATGCACCCTGAGGAAAACATGAAACCGCTTATCCTAGTAGCCCCTAAGACTCAGGTCAATTCGTGAAATCTGCATGAGGATCAACTCCTAGCTCGGCAGCATACATAGGAATAGAAACACAGTGTAATATATTAGAGGTAATAGTGACCGGCGGATGGGCCCTTTAGAGAGGGTCGTGAGAAGTCGCCATGATATATTAGCTTGATATCCGATAAGTCCCAGATGGTACTTACTGTTGTTATAAGACGCGCTTGTCCATAATTCGGTCAAGCCGAATACTGAGCACTTTGGATTTGCTGCATTGAATAGGCAATGCAGTAGCCCCCGAGCCACTGGTCTGGTGGCAACACCAGATCAGGGGATCGGTGTGCCCTTTAAATATTTGTAGATGATAAGCGTGAAGCCCAGTAGCCCCCGAGCCTTAATGTGGGCATGGGTGGCCAAATTAAGGATCGATATCCGTTTGACAAAAAAAATTTGTTGTGTCTAACAAAAACTTCTCGGAAAGAGAACAAAGATATCTTAAAGGAGCTAGAGCCAGCGAAAGCTGGGCTTGCCAAGGTCGGGCCTAAGGTGTTTAAAAGATGGGTTGTAGTAAATGGATTTTACTCGCAATTTTTATGTGTAATGATTCTATGCAACCAAGAACTTTACATGATTAATGCACGGATCCACATTGTACAAAAAATTGTTGACCGACCATCAGCTTCAACCTCCTCGGCTAGTAGCCGGGGAGTGTTTATCCTACTTTATAAAGCCTTTACAAGGGCAAAGGTTTATGACAAACAAGGCAATATGATCATATGGTTTTATAAACAAAGGTACACAGAGAGATATGTTATATTACTATTTAATGTAAGAAACATCTTCCAAGGAAAATAGTACCGCTATCGGTTCCTTTTTTTGGGTTGTCATGCTGACCATTATCATGAAACCTCACCTCCGATCAATGTGGGAGGAAAATATTGAGGATTTAGTTCGGAAAAGTTCCCGATCTCTGTAGTCTTTAATAAACCAAAAATTTCACTTCCATCGTTGCCGACTAATTATATCCTTTAAGATGGCTAGCTTTAGGCTTCACGCATTGAGGTACTAATTCGGATGACCCGATAGTAACAATCACAGAGGTAATCCCTTTATTGCCTAGCCAGACGATCGGGAATGTAGGGATAAGCACAGGAGCCAGGCAACCCAGCTTGGCAAAAATCTTAAGTCAAATTAATGCATATTTACGGCTTTATAATGATAATTACGGAAGGCAGCGCTTTGTATATTGAATACAAAGGCTGATGATATATGTTTATTTTGACTCAGTTGCGACCGTTTATCACTTGAAAGTGTCACATCACCAGCTTCCACCCCTTTGTAGATGCTATACAGGGTGTATCCGCAATAACAAAACAACCCTTAGCTGATGTCTCGGTGCCCGGAGGCGGTTGTGTTAGCGGAAACGAGGCAATCAGATATGCAAGCATTATAACTTTCACTTAGTCATAGGAGCTTTAAATTGGGGAGGCCAGCTACAAGTCCGCGATTTGTGTTCATCACCAACCGAAGTCTAGCCATTAACACTTCGGCCAATGTTATGAAAGGCCCATCGTTGAACACAGGGTAATCACTATCGATTTATAGTTTGACACCGTCATCGGATCGTTGACTAGTTTACACCCATTGTGATAGTCAGTTTTTGGCTTTCTCCCCAGAGGCGCTTAACCATTTGAGCCAGGAGCACAACCGAACTGGTTCTCCCTTTGCACTCCTAGCCGAACAAAGCAGAACGTAGGAGGCAAGCACTGGAGCCAGGCAATCCCTATTGGCCGAAAACACAATTCAAAACGGATGCATATAAAGCAATATCCGAGATCATTTTGCCGAAGACTCCTCGGTGTACCTTGGATTTTGGTCGGTTCGGCTGTAGTCCATCCCCCCATTAATATTGCCAATGCTTTAAAGGCGTCTGGCATTGCACTGCTCGGGAACTAGTCCCGATGTGGCGCATATTTTGTCAACGCCGAGGTGTAGTTCGACAGGAAAGATGCTGAGATGTGGGTCGGAAAAGATCTCCCGAGCTAAATTAGAATGCAGGGCACCTCGGTCGTGAGGATGTCCCACTTCCTGAAATAAAACCATACAAATAGCTAAAAAGTGCCATAAGCTCAAAAAAGCCAAAAAACTTATATAAAAGCTCGACGTCCGAACTAAATCAAGTTTTTCGATGCCAATCCGAAAATTGGACTTACAATAAATTTGTGCTTCCATCGTGCTTTGACACATCCGATCTCTAGACATCAAGTAGGTCAGCCTTCGGCTTCAACCTCCTTTTCCCAAAGGCATAGTGCTTTTCAAAGGCCAGTTTGACGAAAAAACTCGGGCAGCTTTAGAGAGAGACCAGGCCATCTGGCTATTGACCGTATACTCGAGTCGAAAAAGGAGTGGTAGAAAAAGACTTTGCAATGACTTTGAAGAAGACACTTATTATAAAATGGCTCATGTAAATTTGCGAGCCCCCATTTAACTTGGGTAAAATAAATATTTTTAACAAACAATGCTTTTGACAAACTAAGTTTCTAACAAATAAATATAATGTTTGGTCGAACCAAACAAGAATTTGAAAAAATAACCGAGCATGGAAGCGACTTAGATGGTTAATGTGCTCAGTTTTGTTGATGAGATTCAGGCTTGTGACGGGACGAAGATGTAGTCCTTGGCCTGGCCAAGGTCATAGCCCCCGAGCCCGAAGTGACCGGGTAAGGAGTTCAGCTTGATGAAGTGGCAACACAGCGTGGTCGATGTGGCGAGCCAAAGCCCCGGTCCAGCTAATCATGATAAAGCCGGATGATTGTTGATGATGAAGCCCCCGAAGTAGGTTGATGATGAAGCCCCCAGCCTAGCTGAGGTGACTGAGCAGGTCGGTAAGGTGATGTTGCAGCCACCATGCCAACCGATGTGTTGAAGCTGTTCGGCGTGATGAACATAAGTTTGAAGAAGCAATAGTGTGGCCATGCTGACGTAGGTTGTAACCTGTATCGCGGTCAATGCCGGCTTGATGAAGTGACCGTGCGGCGATGCCGGTGTGCCCGCTCCGTGTAATCCATGGGGCGGCAATGTTGGTGATGATTTACCCTTCTTGATGACGAACTCTTGTTTGCTCGTCGAGATGATGATCTGAAGAAGTTGAGCTCGACTCAACAAAGCGACGACGTGTCTAGCGCAGGTCGGCGATCATGGAGCAATATTGCCAGATTGGTTTGACACCAGCGTGATGGTGAAGATTACCTTAGAGGAGGCATATAATTTTATGGGAACGTGTTTAAAAACAACGCACAGTACCCATGAAAAAAGTTCTTTCAAAAAGGTTGTCCAATATCCCGTTCATGAAGAAACATGAACTCGGGTCGGATTCGTATTCATGCAGAAAACAGATCCAACAATTTGTCCACTCATCGGAAGGTTCCTGGAGATTGGATGGTCGGATCGAGCTGAGAGTTTGAGGGCTGGTAGATATAGGAAATCCGCAGCAGATTAATGGTTGGATCTTCCTAAGGACGTCTGAGCCAGACGCTCGACTCCGCGCCCCAAACTCATCTAGATTCATGTCCAGATTCGACGGGGCTCCAGTATATTGTAGGTCACTAGAGATTCCTCCATCGGAAAGTGAATTTGTTTTACATGGTTTTTGTAGATTCAATTCCGCACAATTCCGCAGAAGCAATCGTCAAGTTGATACTCGAGGAGGTGATGATGGTGGATACAAATTCGTTGTCCATAAAAACAGCACGGTCGCCCAAGGACAATGTTGACGTTGAGCCCCCTAGCTCCATGGATGATTCCTCCATGATCTTGATAGATATCAGAGTTGATGTTGATGAAGGTCATCGTCCGAGCATGATGATCTGACGCGGAGTGCAACCCTCGGTCGAGCCAAGATGACTAGTCGAGCCGGTGACGAAGATGCCAACATCGCGGTTAGTCTGCAGATGAGCCATTGATCCTTCGTTGATCTCACATCGGAACTCTCAATGAAAGCACCATTGTCGGTGTCAAAACTGGCAGATCTTGGGTAGAGGGTCCCAAGATATGTTTCATGGATCCATGGGTAATGAGAGACAAGGGACACGATGTTTACCCAGGTTCGGGCCCTTTTAATGGAGGTAATACCCTACTTCCTGTGTGATTGATCTTGATGAATATTTGGGTTACAAGAGTTGATATACCTCGAGATCATATGTTGTGGTCTAAAACCTAAGGGTATGATGAATAATGTCATAATCCTCTATTGACTAGCCTGGCCTCGGCTTATATAATTTACCAGAGGCCTAGGATAACATGAGTTCTAGTCGAATACGTCGGTGGAGAGGAGTCCTTGTCTTGATCACCAAGTCTTGTGGAATCTTCCTCATGTATATCATCGGCTGCCCAAAGTGGCCCATGTGTAAACGACCATGGGGGTCCTCGGCCCAATCCACCTAGTCCGGAGACGATCTGGTGAGTACGCCCTAGTCCACGAAACCGTCACTCTGCCAACGCCATGTCCTTGGGCCTGCGACACCCGTGCACATGGCCTCCTACACCCCCGTGTGCACAGGCTATACCACTGGTACATCGAGCTGCTATACAGACGGTTTTAACCCCTTTCCATGACAACATTTTAAACCGTCGCCTAGTGAGTGTGGGCGACAGGGGGTCTTACCCACACGACCCAGAAACTGTCGGGGATAGGGAGTAGCAATGCATACATTTTGGATAACAAAGCATATGCGTTCCCAGCATGTATCCCAAAGGCGATTCGTCACACAACTGTTTGTGATAGATCCAATATCTCAAACGCTCCATCCTTGCTACTCGCGTGTGCTGGCATTACCACTGCACACGCTATTCTATGGTGCAACATTTATGATGCACATCCCATCACAAATAGTTAATGATTATCAAGCGTGTGTGACAAGGACACTATCACACATATTCACTTCTCCCAAACCGTATGCGATCTGTAATTAAGAAGATTACCCCATCATCGTATAAGTGTCCGATAGGATTACGAAACGTCGGACCATCGTACCAGAGTCGTATAAGATAACTATCGCAAACACTATTATCTGGTGCAATGTTTATGATGCATGCAACATCCGAAACAGTTCATGATTAAAAACCGTGTATGATAAGGCAACTATCAAAAACATTTAGTTTCTTTAGACTGTTTGTGATATTGTCTGACATCACAAACGCTTCCCAAACGGCAACTGTGTGCATGTTAGCACATGTTTTCTCTGTGCAAACCGTGTTGGCTTATGATGTATATCACACACGTTTGTGTTTTAGAGAGCGTGTGCGCTGTAACGATAGCCAAAGCAAATTTTGACCCTAATTAAATCGCTACTATTTAAAATTGTACCAAATTTGAAATTGAATATTGGCTATAACTTTATTCATATCCATCAGGTTAAACAACAAATGCATTATTCGAATCACAGATACATATATTCAAGAATTACAGAAGCACCAAATAGAGAATGATGAACCAGGGTTGTGTACTTGTACTATTGAACATGGTAAATAAAGATGCAAAATACATTATGGTTGCTGAACAAGGTGAAATGGAGTGCCCGTATTGTTCTCTCCTCCATTCAGAAGGCATGCATGACTCTAGTCCAACCCCCTGTGATGGTCGGCCGCCCATTCTTGATTGTCTTCATGACTCATGAGGACAACTAGACAGTCATTGTGTTCTGGTAGAAATACTTTAACCTTTTCAGGCCCACCAATCATGTGGTTTGAGAGGTAATCTTGAGTAAACTGCTTCGAGAACCACTGCAAAAGAAAAAGATTCAGACATTATCATCTAACACAACTCATTATATGCAGTAAAAAGAAGGCTGCTGAGTTCTTACATACCATGGTGCAGTTCACTGTTGTCTTGGATAAAGTCTAAACAAAAAGTTTAATTGCCATCTTTTGACTCATTTTAGTAACAATCTTTATCGGTTCGTCACTTGATGTTGGTTAATCAATATCTCATTGCCACATACGCAGAAAGGGTCAAAGCACGGATCTTTACCAATGACATGTACCTAAAAGCACCAAGTTAATATTAGAAGCTAAACAACAATTGCATAATGATGTAGTAAAACACTCCCTCCGTCCCATTATATATGATCTTATAACATCCAATATACTCAAGATGTGGATGAATAAACATCTTATATTATGGGGCAATGGGAGTTTATTAAAATTTTACAAATATCTGCCGATTAAGTGCAGGTAACTGTCGTCGTGTTCTTGTCTTCTTGCTGCTCTTCTATGTATATCAGGACATCATCAGAACATTAAGGTAACACTCTTGGTTTGAGACTACTACGTTTGCCAAAGGTTGCCACACCTAAGGTTAGGCAAGTTTGACCAACTTAGGTGTGTGTTTGGTTCAAGCCACATCCCGAGGCAAACCACACTATGGTCACACATCACTAACCCTTTGGCAAGTTTGGCAACATTCTATGGCAAAGTGTGGCACTCCTAGGCCTAGAACCAAACAACCCTTCCTTCTTGCTATGTGGTCTAGGATTGCATATTTAGTCATCCCGTACAATGCATCTTGCTATGTAGCCTCAGATATGTTAGATATGGCCCTAGTTAACCTACCAATAAATGGGTTACAGATATATTCAGTTAAATGTCCGATTCGATGATTAATCCCTTATCAGCCCCCGACCTATATGGTACCAACTACCGATATCCTGAACAATGAGGATATATAAGCCATGGGATGAAACTAACCTCGATGGTAAACAAAAGTTGTTCCCAATATTGTCATCTGTAAGTACATCTAAAGGTATGTTAGGCACAACAGGCTAAACATCAACCAAATATATCCATGGTAGACAACATGATCGACAAATGATAGCTTCATGGCGTAGGCTTAAGCACGCGTGCGTTTACTGCAACATGCCTAGCATTTAAAAACAAGCAAACTTAGTCACTCGAACTGGTATTGTGCAGGTCTAAGTACACTAATTATTGTCAAATCAAATGGAAAGGAGTGTTAACTACAACATGCTTAACAGCAACCAAATATAGTCATTCATATAGCTATTGTTAAAACTAGTATTGATGAAATTGGAATGCACAGTTCATACTTGCACATATAGAACAATCCAAAATGGCAATTCAAACTAGACATATGCCAACTACAATCAACCGAACAACCAAAAGTTGTTGAAATAAACAAGGCATAATGCATACAACCAAATGTAGCAATAAATACTGGACATCATATCACTACAAAATGGGTTTGAGAAACAAATCATGGGATTCCCCAGGTGAAGAGGCACGATAAAACAAATCATGGGTTTCCTCACTTGTCACAGATGGGCTCCTCCTCATGGTCGCCGTCGATGATGTATGACTTGGAAGATGAGGATCCCAAGCCTGCGCCGCAGAACATGTCCTTCAAAAATGATAAAAGGGGCTCCATGGCGATGAAGAATGGCAAATTGTTCATAACAAGCCGCAGGAGATCAGCGGCAGGGCCATGATGAGGACATCAATACCATTGTTACACCCACAGCCCCTACCGCTATACATATTGGACCAATTACTAGAGCTTGCGCAAGCCAATTAAATTACATGGTACTTTTGTTTATTGGTAACGATTCTAATGTGTATGAGAATATGATGCTGCCTAAATTGGATACATTTGTTGTGCTTACAAATGAAGGGCCTAGCTTGCACATGAAGGATGAACAATGGAGAAGGATCAAGCATGGAGATGAGGGCATGCACAAGGGGAACAAGAACGGAGTTTCAAGTGGTGATTTCAGGACTCTAAAGCCACCATAATGAGTGCTTGAAGGTAAGGACGAAATATACAAGATGATACTTCATAAATTTGGGTTTCGGACCCCTTCTCCAAGGGGCCACAAAATTCCCCCTCCCTCTTTCTCTCCATATATACAACCCTTAGGGCATCGTTTAGACTTTGGGTTTTGTTTATATTAAAGGTCGCCATTGCTGCAACTTCGTGTACTTCATTTGTGTCCAACGACCAGACAAAGACGTCACAAAACCCCACTTGATCAATAAAGATTTCCTCTTAAATTTCCAATATCCAGATTGCAATATCAGTTTCTTACTTGTTCTTTATTTGCCTGCAGGAAACAGACCTTCGTGGTCAGGTTGATCATGCTCCGGAGTGGTCAATAACCTCTCGGAGTTGGTTTAGCGATTGCTATGGTGCGACGTCCTCGCACGTTCGTAGTCGGATCGTCAAAGTCGACTTCCTCGTAAACGATAGCCACCATCTCATCGAAAGACGGGACACCTTTGACTCTATCAAGTGGTATCAGATTTCGAGGTTGCTCGGTGAGATTTTCCAGTTTTTTATAGTTAGATCGAGTCCGTTATTCATACCTATAGTCCACGAAAAAGACAAATATATATATATATATATATATATATATATATATATATATATATATATATATATATATATAGGAAAATGGTTGTGTACTCCTGCGAGTACGTACTCCCGCTCTTCATATACCATATAGATGAATCTTTTATACCTCTTTGTTATTTTTAATATACTTCATTATTATTATTAGATACCCCAAAATGAGTTTCATGAAAAAATTCATGCGAGTCTGCATATTTTTAAATGTTTACGTATATACTGATGTGTTTGTACATAAAAAAGGTATATTACAAAAAGTACGTCGCAGATGTTATTTTTTCAACAAAACTCGTATTGGAGTATCTTAGAATATTTAATGAAGTATATTGAGAATGATAAAGAGGTATAATTAATGCGTATATAAGGTATATTGAGGATGGGAGTATATACTCCCAGGAGTACAAAAGAGGAGTCCTATATATATATATATATATATATATATATATATATATATATATATATATATATATATATATATATATATATATATATATCCGAACCAATCTGAGCCTTTGCATAATCTTTTTAGGATTTTGCTTTGTTGAATTTGTGGTTGCATCGTCGTGTCTAGTTGCTGGTCTTAGCATTTAGTCATTTAGAGTTTCGAGTTCTGTCACAGTTTGTCACGCCGCCGCCGCACCATATTCATCGTTGCTGCCATATGCCACCACCGCTGCCATATACCACCACCGCTACCATATCCAAACACCATATATCCACCACCAATCCGAGATCTTTTCATATTATGTTTGTTCTCGAGATCCATCTAGTTTCGGATTCGTGTTTCCTTGCCTGCGTAGGTCTTGAAAAAAAAAGGAAAAAGAGTCTACAGACCCCCGGGCAATTTTTACTTTTTAGGCCTAAATCTTGGCAGGTGAAAATATTTTTTCCCTATCTTGTTTTTACGTCTCTGGGAGCGTTTTGAGACACTCGCCATCCCAGTGATTTTTTATCGCACTTTTTGGTTGTCGTTGCCTTGATTTCGAAAAAAAACAATTCCGTGCCTATCCTGTTATTTTTATTTGAGAAGAGTTTTGAGACACTCGCCATTTTAGTGTTTTTGGGCCAAAAAAAGCGCAGGAAAAAGAGGTGCCACAAAAAAATTCAGAGTGTCCTAGGCTAGCATCTCTAGCACGGTCTAGCCTAGGACCAACACAGTACCGTTGTTGATCATTTATTCAACTTTGCATCTCTGAATTGATTATTGCTGACCCTTTTTTCTACCATATTATAAGCCTTCCCAGCTCCACATACATCTACGTCATGCATTTGACTCTCCCTGGTAATCGCTTTGTCCAAGCTTTGAGAGTTTTGACTACAACGATTGCCGAGCACCACCTACTACTAGGTAAGAACTGGTAATAATTTGAGATTTGCTTGACAAATTTGTGACGCCCCACCACCACCATTTTCTAGTAGTCTGTAGGATCATATTTTTGCATGTTTCTATTGCTACTAACCATGGCAGGATCACAAGTCAATGAGACTGATTGGGAGAACATGACGAACAAGGAGTTGCATGATAAATTTCAGCAAATGATGGCTCAACATGTAGAAGATGTGATCACCAGTTTTGGAAATGCACAAGCGAGGATGGATGACATTGAGAAGTCAATTGACACCAAGTTGGATGCCAAATTCATTGAAGTGCGTGCGCGTCTACCTCCACCTGCCGCACCATTGCAACAACAACAATAACCACCTCCACACCGTGAAATAGTCCTCCACGGAGCGAGCCGTGTCCCTCTTGAGCTTGGCCAAACTGTTGGTGCTGCTATTGATACTTCTGTGGCTCCTGCTGCTGCTGAAGAGGAGGACAATTACACGGGAGCTTACGAGGATGAGGTTGATCAAAATCAGAACTACATGCAACCACCAGCACCACAACCACTAGGTCATCCACATGCAAATAATCGCAATGGTAGGGCTGCACCACCACCTCAGGTACGAGATCCTAACCATCTCCCTAAACTAAAATTCAATATTCCACTATTTGAGGGTAGATATGTTCCTGATATATATCTTACTTGGGAGTTAGAAACCGAACAACGTTTTATATGTT
Organism: Secale cereale; assembly: GCA_902687465.1. Taxonomy (NCBI): domain Eukaryota; kingdom Viridiplantae; phylum Streptophyta; class Magnoliopsida; order Poales; family Poaceae; genus Secale; species Secale cereale. The sequence continues at coordinate 421,861,748 of LR738711.1, forward strand.
TAGAATATCCCGAGGAGAGACGTGTTGCTGCTGCTCTTTGTGCTTTCACTAGTTTTGCTTGTGAGTGGTGGTCTAAACATCGTAGATTATATCCGAACAATATTCCAAATACTTGGGCTGCTTTGAAAACTGCAGTGTGTACTCGTTGGGTTCCACCATATTATCAACTTGAATTACTACAAAAATCGCAGCGTTTAAGACAAGGAAAAAGTTCTGTATAAGAATATTATCAGGAATTACAAACTGACATAATTAGATGTGGTATTGTTGAGGGTAATAAAGCTATGCTTGCACGTTTTCTGGGTGGCTTAAATAGAGAGATTCAGACCATTCTAGAGTATAAGGAGTATAATAATATCACTCGTTTATTCCATCTTGCTTGCAAAGCTGAACGTGAAGTGCATGATCGACAAGCATTGGCGCGGAATAACTTTTCTGTAGGTCGACCTTCATCACGGATACCGCGTGTATCTTCTACTTCCACACATTCTTCTGCATCGGCACCTCCGTCAGTTGGCACCTCCAGCCGTGATACAAGAAAGTAGGTACAATCACCACTATCTGCCAAGAGCACACTCACCGGCCTAGACAGAGCTCCTCTTCATCCATGGCATTAATAGGGCACATAAGTGATATTATTTATCATCATTGTAAGGGAAGAGATCATTTTGAGAGGGAATGCAAATCTCGGTGTGTGATGATTCCTACTTAGGATGGTGGGTATGAGTCCGCTAGTGACTATGATGAGCAGACTTTGGCTCTTATTACAAGTGAAAAACACGGTTGAGTTGATTCTGAAAAAGAGACAGTGTGCAGGTATGACTGTTCAGTTGCTCAACATGTTTTCAGTGTGCAGGTCACACAAGCTGAGCAAAATGAGATGCATAATTTTTTTCATACAAAGGGAGTTGTGAAGGAACATTCTGTTCGCGTCATCATAGATGGATGGAGTTGCAACAATTTTTCTAGCATGGAGATGGTGGAGAAGCTGTCTCTCACGACAAGTCATATCCACATCCTTACTACATCAAATGGTTCAACAACTGCGGCAATGTTAAGGTAACACATACTGTCCGTGTGCATTTTAGTATAACTACATATGCTGATTTTGTTAATTGTGATGTGGTCCCAAGCAATCCCGTTCCTTATTAGTTCGTAGACCATGGCAATTTGATAAAAATTCTGCACACCATGGTAGAAACAATCAGTATACTTTTGCTCATAAGGATAAACATGTTACTTTGCTTCCTATGACTCTTAATTCCATTTTGAAAGATGATATTCATCGAGCTAGTAAAGCAAAACAAGAGCAAAATAAGAGTGAAAATCAGATAGTGGCACAAGAATTTGAGCAACAAATGAAACCGAATAACAAACCATCATCTCATGTTGCACCTGAAATTAAATTGAAAAGTGGATGTTTACTTGCCACCAAATCTGATATTGATGATCTAGATTTCAGCAAATCTGTTTACTATGCTTTTGTGTGCAAAGAGGCATTATTTTCATTCGAGGACGTGCCTTCCTCTTTGCCTCTTGCTGTCACTAACATTTTGCAGGAGTTTGCTGACGTCTTTCCACAAGACGTACCACTGGGATTACCACCTATTCGACGTATTTAGCATCAGATTCAGTTAATTACCGGTGCATCACTACCCAACCGTGCACCATACCGTACCAATCCAGAGGAGCCGAAGGAGATTATGCGTCAAGTATAGGAGCTACTAGATAAATGTTATATATGCGAATCCCTTAGTCGTGGATAGAATTTAAAAAATGGCACACTTCGTACCATGTCATAAAAGCGATGATGATGCTAATCTTGTTGATTTGTTCTTTCGTGAAATTATTTGCTTGCATTGTGTGCCAAATACAATTGTTTCAGATCGCGATACTAAATTTCTTAGCCACTTTTGGCGATGTTTATGGGCTAAGTTGGGGACTAAACTGCTTTTTAGTACTACATGTCACCCCCAAACTGATGGACAAACTAAAGTAGTTTAGAACTATGTCTACTATGCTTAGGGATGTTTTGAAGAATAACAAGAAAATGTGGGAAGAATGCTTGCCTCATATTGAATTTGTTTATAATCGTTCGCTGCATTATACTACTAAGATGCGCCCTTTTGAAATTGTGTATGGTTTCTTACCTCGTGCACCTATTGATTTGTTGCCTCTTGCATCTAAGGAGAAGGTTAATTTTGATGCTAAGCAACGTGATGAATTGATCTTAAAAATGGATGAGTTAACTAAGGAAAATATTGAGCACATGAATGATAAATATAAACTTGCTGGAGATAAGGGTAAAAAATGTGTTGTCTTTGCACCTGGAGATCTTGTTTGGGTACATGTACGTAAGGATAGGTTTCCTAATTTGCGGAAGTAAAACTAATGCCACGTGCTGATGGTCCTTTTAAGGTGTTAGAGTAAATAAATAATAATGCATATAAACTTGAGCTGCCTGCAGATTTTGGGGTTAGTCCCACTTTTAACATTGCAGATTTGAAGCCTTATTTTGGTGAGGATGATGAGCTTCCGTCGAGACGACTTCATTTCAAGAAGGGGAGGATGATGACGATATCAATACCATTGTTACACCCACAACCCCTGCCGCTATACATACCGGATCAATTACTTGAGCTCGTGCACGCCAATTGAATTATGAGGTACTTCCGTTTCTTGGTAACGATTCTAATGTTTATGAGAATATGATGCTACCTAAATTGGATACATTTGTTGTGCTTACAAATCAAGGGCCTAGCTTGGACATGAAGGATGAACATTGGAGCAAGATCAAGCATGGAGATGAGGGCATGCGCAAAGGGAACAAGAACAGAGTTTCAAGTGGTGATTTCAAGATTCTGAAGCCACCATAATGAGTGCATGAAGGCTGGGACAAAATATAATAGATGATACTTCATAAATTTCATCCAAAGTCTATTATAGGTGTTGTGTTACCTTATTATTGGGCTAGGCCCATGTAATTTCCAAATACTTTAGTATAGGAATTTTTTTAGAGTCCGTATGTATGGGGAAACATAGTTTGGGTTGGTTCCAGACCCCTCCTCCAAGGGGTCATGAAATTTCCCCCTACTCCTCAATATATACAGCCCTTAGGGCATCATTTAGTCTTTGGGTTTTGTTTAGATTAAAGTTCGCCATAGCTGCAACTTTGCATACTTCGTTTGTGTTCAATGATTAGATAAAGGCGTCACAAAACACTAACTTGATCAATAAAGCTTTCCTCTTATGTTCACAATATCTAGATTGCAATATCATTTTCTTGCTTGTTCTTTGTTTGCTTGCAGGAAATAGACCCTCATGGTCAGGTTGATCTTGCTCCGGCGTGGTCAATAACCTCTTGGAGTTGTTTTAGCGATTGCTAAGGCGCGACGTATTCGCACGTTCGTAGCCGGATTGTCAAAGTCTACTCCTCCAAAAACGATAATCACCATCTCATCTAAAGACGTGACACCTTTGCCTCTATCAAGGGCCACCAATGAGATCGACGTCTGTCAAACTCGAGGGGTTGGGGGTGGGCTACTTAACCCGTGACATAGCCCACGTCAAGTCGTCGCTGTCGATAGCCTCGATGTCGTAGCTGACATCCACGACATGTCAGAATACTCTAGCCCGCTGATTGACGGCCTCGATGTCGTAGCCGGTGTCTTCGTCGTCAGCTTCCTTGGCGGCCACATCGCGGACGTCGGGCGAAGAGGCCACGTTAAAGCTCTTTTGGGCCATTCACTCCTCGAGCTCCCCGGGAAGCGTAGCTGGTCTTTGGCTGCGACACTCTGGAGTGGGGGAGGGTGATAGGGATCTGTGGGAAAGGGGGCGCTTCGCATGCATCATCAAAGAAACTCAGGGCGGCGAGGTTATGTGTTGTATGGTGAAACCCTAGGGTTGGATCTTTTCACACTTCGAGGGGGAAAAGGAGCAAGAACACAGGAACACAAGAGGGAAAACAGTCAAACAAACCTCAGTCACACATCCACTCGAGTAGCATACATGAGATCCACAAGCATACAAGATCAATCCAAGGAAACAAGGACAAAGGTAAGGTTCTTCCCAAATCCACAAGGGAGATGAGGTGTTTATGATCCTATGATGGGGATCCTGAAGGAAATATGACCTAGAGGCAATAATAAAGTTGTTACTTATATTTCCTTATATATCATGATAAATGTCCTTTATTCATGCTAGAATTGTATTAACCAGAAACTTGATACATATGTGAATACATAGACAAAACGGACTGTCCCTAGTATGCATCTACTAGACTAGCTCGTTAATCAAATATGGTTGAGTTTCCTAACCATACACATGTGTTGTCATTTGATCGACGTGATCACATCATTAGGAGAATGATGTGATGGACAAGACCCATCCGTTAGCTTAGCACTATGATAGTTTAGTTTTATTGCTATAGCGTTCTTCATGACTTATACATATTCCTCTGACTATGAGATTATGCAACTCCCGAATACCGGAGGAACACCTTGTGTGCTATCAAACATCACAACGTAACTGCGTGATTATAAAGATGCCCTACAGGTGTTTCCAAAAGTGTTTTGTGGTGTTGGCACAGATCAAGATTAGGATTTGTCACTCCGAGTGTCGGAGAGGTATCTCTGGGCCCTCTCGGTAATACACATCATAATAAGCCTTGCAAGCAAATGACTAATGAGTTAGTCACGAGATGGTGTATTAAGGAACGAGTAAAGAGACTTCCTGGTAACAAGATTGAATTAGGTATGATGATACCGATGATCGAATCTCGGGCAAGTAATATACCCATGAGAAAGGGAACAATGTATGTTGTTACGCGGTTTGACCGATAAAGATCTTCGTAGAATATGTAGGAGCCAATATGAACATCCAGGCTCCGCTATTGGTTATTGAAGGGAGATATGTCTTTCTCATGTCTACATAGTTCTCGAACCCGTAGGGTCCGCACGCTTAACGCTCGATGACAATTTGTATTATGAGGTATGTGTTTTTGATGACCGAAGTTTGTTCGAAATCCCGGATGAGATCACGGACATGACGAGGAGTCTCGAAATGGTCGAGACATAAAGAATGATATATTGGACGATATTATTCAGACACCGGATGAGTTCCGGGGGTCGCCGGATAAATATCGGAGTGCCAGAAGGGTTATCGGAACCACCGGGGAAGTAATGGGCCTTATTGGGCTTTAGGGGAGAGAGAGGAAGGCAGCCAAGGGCTGGCCGTGCGCCCCCCATGGGCCTAGTCCAAATTGGACTAGGGGGAGGGGCGGCACCCCCTCCTTCCTTCTCCTCTCCCTCCCTTCCTTCTTCTCCTAGTTGGACTAGGAAAGGGGGGTTCCTACTCCTAGTAGGAGTAGGATTGCCACCTTGGGCGCGCCCTATAGGGGCCGGCCAGCCTCCCCCTTGCTCCTTTATATACGGGGGCAGGGGTACCCTAGGACGCACAATTTAACAGTTGTTTTAGCCGTGTGCGGTGCCCCCCTCCACAGATTCCACCTCAGGTCATATTATCGTACTGCTTAGGCTAAACCCTGCACGGATCACATCATCAACACTGTTGCCAAGCCGTCGTGCTGACGGAACTCTCCCTCGTCCTCAACTAGATCAAGAGCTCGAGCCGAACGTGTTCTGAACAAGGAGGTGCCGTACGTTCGGTACTTGGATCGGTTGGATCGTGAAGATGTTCGACTACATCAACCGCGTTACTAAACGCTTCCGCTTTCGGTCTATGAGGGTATGTGGACACACTCTCCCCGCTCGTTGATATGCTTCTCCTAGATAGATCATACGTGATCGTAGGAATTTTTTGAAATACTACGTTCCCCAACAGCGGTATCATGAGCCAGGTCTATGCGTAGATGATATGAAGGAGTAGAACACAATGAGTTGTGGGCGATAATAGTCATACTTCTTACCAGGATGCCATACTTTGATTCGGCGGTATTGTTGGATGAAGCAGCCCGGACCGACATTTCCTGACCGCTTTCATGAGACTAGTTTTACCGACGTGCTTTGCACATAGGTGGCTGGCGGGTGTCAGTTTCTCCAACTTTAGTTGAATCGAGTGTGACTACGACCGGTCCTTGTTGAAGGTTAAAACAACACACTTGACGAAAAATCGTTGTGGTTTTGATGCGTAGGTAAGATCGGTTCTTACTAGAAGCCCATAGCAGCCACGTAAAACTCGCAGCAATAAAGTAGTGGACGTCTAACTTGTTTTTGCAGGGCATGTTGTGATATGATATGGTCAAGACGTGATGAGTTATACGTTTTTGTATGAGATGATCATGTTTTGTAAATTATCGGCAACCAACAGTTGCCTTATGGTTGTCTCTTTATTGTATGAATTGTGAAAGTGTCACACCCTGATTTTCATGCCACAACACTTAAGCTGATAATCATGCTAAAATGTGGTTTGGCAAAAACTTTTGAGTGTTTTTGACTTTGCATGATTGGTTTTCTGTTTGCTGCTTGCTAGTGCTCTATAAATCAAATAAATCCTCCAACTCTTATACTTCATCTCCTTGATCCAAGACCTTTTTCCAATGATCATGCCATGTGTATAGAACAGTATAGTATTTTCTTATAAAAATAATTTGGCCAAATAGTATTTTCTAAAATTAGTTTTCCAAAAACCCCTGAATTGAGGTTTGCACTACAAGTACCTTATTTAGGGTGTGAAAAATCATTCAAAAATTATATTTGAATCCTATTAGGCATAGGACTCCCATAAACCACAAAATTATAATTTTAAAAGTTATTTTTATATTTTATTTAAATGCTTTTTCTTTAGGCCAGAAATGGTCTTTAATGGGTAAAAATTATTTAGCTATTTCAAAAATATTTGCCAAAATTCAGGGAAACTCATAGGACATATATTGTCCATATATAAGGGTTTCAACACATGGTCATGTTCAAAATATTGGACAATTCCTTTCAAAACCCTTTCTGGATATTTCAAGCTTTTTAAATATTTACAAAGGAAATATTCTCCAAAAATTCCAGGGAAATTCTATCATGTCAAATATGACATATTTGATGATCTTACAAAGCCTCATGCCTTGAAGATCAAGGAAACATCATCTAATCCCCTCAAAACCATTTCTGTCCATTTTGAAGTTTGAGCAACTTTACATTGCCAAACTTGTCCAAATGCTCTCAAACTTGGTGCACATGCTCAAATGATGTAAATATGCATCTATGCTAAATGGCACAAGTTTTGGAAAAGGGTAACTTGATTTAAATGCCCCAAAACCCTTTCTGACCAGATCCAAATTTGAACAACTCTACATTGCCAACTTTTTACTTGGGGCCTCCAATTTTGTGGACATGCTCAGAAACCCAGATGATGACACTACACCAAGTGGTGCATCAAGGAGAGATGATTTGCTTACCCTAATCCTGAGAAATCCATTTCTGTTGATTTCTAGGGTCCACCAAAGTTACATTGGCAAGTTTCTGAAAATGAGCTCAAATTTGGTGGAGGGGCCTAAATCTATGTGCCATTTCATCCTGTTAAGTCCCATGTCAATTGGAAGTCATTTGCTTGCCCAAAACTACATCAAACACCTTCTGCCATTGTACCAAAACCATTGTTTTGCCCTCTTTTACTATTCTACTTGAGCTCAACTTTTTACCACAGCATCACCTAGTCACCTTCTACCTCCAGTAACTCTCCCATGACCAGAGCTCAATGATTGAGGGGGTGAAAACCCTCATTTTACCTCCCTGGACAGCCCCTCTCTCCCTCTTCTTCTGCCTCTCCCCTCTCCTACTGGCTCCCCAAGGCATCCCAGGCCGTCTGAGCTTTGTTTACTGCCCCCTCTACCTGCTAGACACTGGTGGCCACGCTCTGAGCGCCAAAAAGATGCCATGGCATGCAATGGCCGCGCTCTGGAGCGCGCTACAGTGCCCTGGCGCACTGTAGCCACCCCCAATCAGTAGCACCTGACAGCCTAGGGCGATGGGATTGTGTCCCCCGAGGCCGCCTCGTCGTCCGGGACACGCTAGACGGTCAGCCTCCTCCTCCTTCTCTCTCCGGCGACCTCTGTCACGCGTGCCCGAGCGCTGCCCGCGTCCCTGGCATGCCTCGCGCTCGTTCCTCTCTCCCTCTCTCTTCCCGGCGCCCTACTCAACCCCCACGAACACCGTAGACAGCCCCTCGCCCTCTCTCCTGGCCTCCCGAGCTGTTGTCGCGGCCACCCGTGCGCCACGTCCACGGTGAGCCGCGGGGCGGCTACATAAGGCCATTACAGACCCTCCTCGCAGCCCCGTTTGCTCCCTCTCCCTCCTGAGTATCCTCTGGACCAAGCCGTGCCTCTCCTCGTGCCCCTGATCCACCTCCAAGGCTGAGGCCGAGCCGCCGTCCATCGCCAAAATTCTTGCCATCCCGAGCTCGCCTCCCTTCCTTTCCTCCACACAGAAGCTTCCCGTGGTCCGGCGAACCTCACCACCTCCTCGGACCGTCGAGGGGATGCTCGAACGCCGAGGGCCACGGATGGCCGACGACCTCCCCCGCCACCGTCAAGCTGCGGTCACCTCGGCCCCCTCCGGCGGCGGTGACCTGCACCAGCGGATGCGCCGCTCCACGTTGAGCTCACCCATAGGCAGAGCGTCGCGGGAGACGGCCGGAGGCGCCGGCTATCGCCGGACGAGCACCGGCGTGTGCTCTGCCTCCCCTGCTCTGCCTCGAGCGGGAGGTAGAGGACGACCGCCCCGCCAGCTGGCAGGGGGGCCCGCCCGTCAGCGGTAGAAGCAACCGAGCCGGCCGACCAATCGGGTTAAGTGGAAATGGCTTCGGGCCGATTCGCTTGCCCCGCTGGGTGGCGCCTTCCCGCGGTACGCCTTCGGCGTCACCACCTCTCCCCGCACAGCCAAGCCGCTGGGCCGGCCCACGGTCTATCCGTCGCCGTGTGCGCAGTAAAGGGTATAACCCTTTTCCTTTTCTTTTTCTTTTCCAAACAACTTCAAAAATCCTTAAATAAATCAAATGTATTCCAAATTTGATGATTCAAATTTCTAGGAGTTTCTAAAATCCTGATCTACCTGTTGGAGCAGTATGCACATTTTTCCAGAAACTTTTCCTTCACAAATATTATCAAAATGTCATTATTCCATTTTTTGTGATGAACTTTAGAAAATCACAGAGAGCTCAAATTTCATCAAAATGCAGTGGTTCAAATTCCTAGGTGCTTGTCATATCCAAACTTAGTTTTGGAACATTTTTATTAATACTTTCTGTACCCCACCAAATATTGAGCCATTTCTTCATGTCTATCAACTTTGCAAAATCCTTGGAAATTCATTTGAACTCCAAATCCAGTGAAACCAACTCCTAGATGCTTCTAAAATGATGATTTGTTAAATAGGTGCCTTTGCTCATTATTCAAAAATATATTTCTGTACACTTCTTTCAAATCCATAAACCCCTTGATTCCATCATATTGAAATGTGCCTAACCATCCATTGATCATACTCCAATGAAACCACCTTGGTTATTTTTCATATGACCAAAGGTATCCTAGAAAAGTCCAACTCCTATTTTTAGAGCACTTTTATTTTTGCTTTGTTGTGTTGCTTATTATGATTGTTTCCATCGTTAGTTGACGAAATAAACGGAGTACTCGGAGATGGACCAGAAGGTTTGAAGACTCGGAAGGATAAGGCAAGCAGCCCTTTGACCATGTTCGAGAAACCTTTTTATGCATGTCTCATAGCACCTTATTATCAATGCATCGGAATCATGTAGAGGTGGCGACCACTTTGGTTTGTACCTTTGTTACTTTACTATTGAAACTTGCATCAAACATGACCCTACCTTCCTATGAGGGTTATGTGGGTGGGAGTAGATAGATGTATGCTATAGTAGTTGGCTACGCAAAATGGGTCAGGGTTATGCATGGAAAGAAACCAGTGTGGTTTGACATACTTGCAAATGACCCAGTGGGTGCCACTAATGCCCCTGGGAGATGATGAGAAACTAGGGCACTACTTGGTGAAGAAGTAGTGTACCGAGGCTTGTTGAAAGTGTTCTCTACAGAGATGGATTAGATTTATGTGTGACTACCGTCCCAACCAAACATGCGCAACCACTCTACCCTTATATGGTAAAGGGCATTATTGATTACCTAGGTCGATACTAGCATGGTGCCCACATTACTAGTGACGGGGGTGACAGGAGGTCACTCTCGGGACGGTGTCGTACTTGGATAGGCGGCCATGACTGTTTTTACAGGGCACCGAACACACCGTTGGTACCCCGTGTTAGTGGTATGTGATGAATATGGGAGCAAGGCTCCACAAATTTTAAGATGTGAAATGTTGGCACGAGGCTGTTACCAATCGAGTGGACTCTGTGTTAGTGTCGTCTAGGGAAAGATAGTGATCGGGTGCTTACCTCGGGTACTTGAGGTACCGCGGGTCGTGAATGACACGGAAGTTCCCCGGATCTTGTGGGTAAAGTGTGCAACCTCTGCAGAGTGTAAAACTATTCGAATAGCCGTGTCCACGGTCAAGGACAGTTGGGTGGTGCTGCTTAGACTATGTCCATAAGTTTCTGGAAAACAACACGGTTTGGGTAAATCTGTTGATGTGATTGTGAGAAAGTCACGATGAGCGTGAGCAAGAGTTGTTCATGACTCTTTCTCGATATTGATGTCTGAAACCTCCTGATACTTGTTGCAGACACATGCATGTCCATGTTATACGTTGATCATACTTGCATATGAAAAACTAGCTTTCCGCAAAACTGCCAATTTAGCAGTACAACCTTGCATAATTATTCTGTCATCACACTTGGGTTGCTTGCGAGTACATTCAAAGTACTCATTGGCTTGCCACTGGTTATTTTATTGGCCAGGCAGGAGAGAACAGGATATGATGAAGATTTCTTGGTGATGAGCATGCGAGCTAGGATGCTTCCCAGTCAGAATGCCTATTGGGTTAAGGCAGATGGCATGGGTCCAAGTGGTTATTAAAGATTTCTGCTGCAACGATATACTCAAGACTTGACCATTATGGTCCTATTTGTGTAATACGGTATGTATGGATGTAAGACTCTTGTTATTCAGCTTCTGTGTGTTCAGTGAGCATTGATCTCTGGGATCACTGTACACGTGCATTCGGTGATCACGACTTATGAGTCGGGGTCCCCCACAGAGCTGGTATCAGAGCCATCCTAACTGTAGGAAGCCTTAGTTAGCTTGGTCGTTAGTTAGGGTAAAATTATTTTGAAAACTATTACTAGTTTTCAAAACTATCTATACTTCTCTTCCCTTCTTAGTTTTTCGAAAACTAGGCTATACTTGATCTCTTCCCCTTCAAAACTTTTGGTCGCTAGAACCCTTATGCCCCCGACCACTGGATTTTCTGTAATCCTCGTGGAGTGCACCTTGCCAAACACTCACCCACCACTTCTGAACACAAGATTAGCGACACCACGACAAGACGATGCCAACAGAAAATCCATCCTCGAGGAATGAGGACATGAAGACCAAGAAGATGGTGACACCCTTGACAATGCCCCAGGATGATGCAACATTGGCCTACGATGACCAGGGTATAGGTTATGCAAGATCATGATATACCTTGCTAATAGAGTAACCTTGTCACTACCGTTGTTGTGTCGGCAACCACCAGTGGATGAGAACCTCGCCACTTGGTCCGCCTCACTATTGTGAGCAGGAAAACGGTTCTCTTCGTCCCCCGCTCTTGGTGTCGATGTTGTCATCAACATAACCGACATGTTGAACCTCTACTATGCCTTGTTAATGTCATTGCATAAAGGATTTCCTACCTGGTACCCTCGACGCCCCAGAGGGCACAAGGGATCATCATGATTAAAGAGACAAGAGAAGACCAAGTCAACGCCAGCTACAAGGGGACACCTTCACCACATCACCTCATTAGGCGAGAAGTTGTTGAAGAGTCTTCAGGCTCAACCCGGATCGTTTATCAAACAACTACAAGGGACATAGCAACACCTGAGGAAAACTCAGGAGACTGCACGAGGCACAAGTCACGACACTGAGTCCGAGAACCCCTAGGGTAGGATGAGTCGTGTACCCCCTATGCGCAGTCGAGTCCGTATGATGGTTCGGATAGAACCATGACTGTGTGTTGCTTGCTTTTATTTGTGTCTTCATATAAGTCGCACTTTTGCCCTAGGCAACAAGTGCATGGCTATATCATCTTCTTTGCCTTGTTTCTTTTTTTGGGCCTTTTTGCACCTGTTTGTTTGCACCTGCACTATAGAACCCCCTTTAAGCATTCCCCTCCTTTGTGCTACTTTTTCCCTCTCTTCTATCTCCTCGACCGAAGACCAGCAAGACAAGAAGTACCAAGGATTCCAACTCGGCAACCGACTAACAATGAAGACCTCTGCTACAACCTCCACGACCAAGTGCAACCCCGTGAAGTTATGTTTAACTCTCCAGGCTAGAGACCCATTCCTAGACCCTTTGAGACTTCACGAGACACTCCCGCACGAATCCTTAACCATGTGCTTAACCCATAGAATTTCAAGAGAACCAGTTAAGCCTCTGCAAACTTGCACAACACTGGGTTCGTAATGGAACTAGTGGACACAGTGAGTGAGCACATTTTCGTCCTAATATAGCACAAGAACTGACGATGCCATAGATAGACCAATTTGAGGATATAAGACAGATGACTTGGTGGCTTTATATCAGTGACTTCGAGGAATTATTTGAGACCTTGATGGATTGTGAGGTTTTCATGTTGGTGGGATCAAGATTAATGGGGTGGCGTAACTTTCATCACCCTGGAATAACTTGGATTTGCAGGGCAATGGTGATCGCAAATTGAAATTCTTGGAGGTGTAAGGATTTGACTTGATCAGATAATATTGATGGGAGATAGTTGACAATTTGAGAATGACTTGGGGGAAATGCTGGAGTATTCGTTGGACATGAGATTTGGATTTATGTAGGTGATTCTGATTTGGTATAGATGCTAAGTATGTCTACATGGTTCGGGGTAAATTGGATTTAGACCGTTGATCATGATACCATGTTTCCCGGTGGACTATAAACTAGGAGATAAAATTATTTTCCGTAGTTGATTTAGGGATCTATATAATCATGACCTTGGAGTTTACTTGACCCGGATGTTGGGAATTTGGTGGACTTACTATTGTAATGCATAGTCCTTCCAAGTATTTGGATATTATAGGGACTTGAGATCTTGCGGAATACTGTAGACATCGGATTGTAGAATTATTGGGTTATGTGGTGACTGATGGAAATTACCGGGCTATTGGAGTTGATCTATAGGAAGGAAACAAGATCTTGGAGTGGCATATGACGTGTTTCCATAGAATAGAGATGCATTATCGTGAGCCTTGCAAGAATAGATTGAGTGCTTGGATTGTGGAGTTTAATTTAAGCTTAGCAGCATGTATGACCTACCCATGGATTTTAGGGGAAGACATACATATGGATTTGGGGATCGTAGACAAGTACAATTTTGTTAGACCGCCTCTTGAGAGTCATGAGGATATGTATGGCATGAGTGGTGATTGAAGTTGGTCTATGCGAGAAGATGCTTTTTCGTTCGGAGTACTAGATAGAGCTATTGGCATCTCAGAAACCGTGCTTAAGGACAAGATAATAAACGTTCACTCACTCACTAGAATCCTTGAAACCCTTAAGCCCCACCAAGCCACAACCTGGTCAGATCCCGACCACGGGCCTTGGCTCTGAGTCAAGAAGACCCCTGCCAATACTCAACAGAGACCACCACCAATACCATAGCCTACCTTGCGTACCCCATGGACCTCATGGAGTAATTGGACAAGTTGGGTAACATCATTATTTGATGGCCTACTTGTCTGCCCGAAGGCAAAAGAAGAGACGGACAGCTGGATAGAAGACATTTGAAGACCGCCCTGTCAAAAAGGAAGAACTACACCGACCATCGTCATCAATAAGTAAACTCATGCGTCCAAGACCGGGCGTATCTGCAAACCACTCCTCTCGAAGGGACCGAGCATTTCCGTGTTGAAGGGACGCTCACACCAAGGTTTATCGACCTTCTTCAAGTTCACTGCCAGTCAAATAGTAGACGGCTACCAGCTAGATTTACCACCTGAGATACCCACCGTGCACCAAATATTCCATGGGTCACCACTCTGGAAGTACTTCTTACTTCCTAACTAGCCCGGTCCCCGCAAGGACATCGATCATCGAGCCTTTGACATCTAGCTCAACCTAACCCATACAAGAGACCCCTCAGCAACCTCCATCAAAGAGGGCGACAAGCAAGAAGCCACACCGCCAAGTACTTCAAGATTCCATGGAGCACCACTCAGAAGCAGAACCAACAAGAAGAAGTGAAGACTACCCCATATCCAAGTTTTTGTATTCCTTTCCACGCCTAGTCTAGGAATCTCGGGGACGAGCTTCTTGTAAGGGGGGTAGGTCTGTCACACCCTGATTTTCATGCCACAACACGTAAGCTGATAATCATGCTAAAATGTGGTTTGGCAAAAACTTTTGAGTGTTTTTGACATTGCATGATTGGTTTTCTGTTTGCTGCTTGCTAGTGCTCTATAAATCAAATAAATCCTCCAACTCTTATACTTCATCTCCTTGATCCAAGACCTTTTCCCAATGATCATGCCATGTGTATAGAACAGTATAGTATTTTCTTATAAAAATATTTTGGCCAAATAGTATTTTCTAAAATTAGTTTTCCAAAAACCCCTGAATTGAGGTTTGCACTACAAGTACCTTATTTAGGGTGTGAAAAATCTTTCAAAAAGTATATTTCAATCCTATTAGGTATAGGACTCCCATAAACCACAAAATTATAATTTTAAAAGTTATTTTTATATTTCATTTAAATGCTTTTTCTTTAGGCCAGAAATGGTCTTTAATAGGTAAAAATTATTTAGCTATTTCAAAAATATTTGCCAAAATTCAGGGAAACTCATAGGACATATATTGTCCATATATAAGAGTTTCAACACATGGTCATGTTCAAAATATTGGACAATTCCTTCCAAAACCCTTTCTGGATATTTCAAGCTTTTAAATATTTACAAAGGAAATATTCTCCAAAAATTCCAGGGAAATTCTATCATGTCAAATATGACATATTTGATGATATTACAAAGCCTCATGTCTTGAAGATCAAGGAAACATCATCTAATCCCCTCAAAACCATTTCTATCCATTTTGAAGTTTGACAACTTTACATTGCCAAACTTGTCCAAATGCTCTCAAACTTGGTGCACATGCTCAAATGATGTAAATATGCATCTATGCTAAATGGCACAAGTTTTGGAGAAGGGTAACTTGATCTAAATTCCCCAAAACCCTTTCTGACTAGATCCAAATTTGAACAACTCTACATTGCCAACTTTTTACTTGTGGCCTCCAATTTTGTGGACATGCTCAGAAACCCAGATGATGACACTACACCAAGTGGTGCATCAAGGAGAGAGGATTTGCTTACCCTAATCCTGAGAAATCCATTTCTGTTGATTTCTAGGGTCCACCAAAGTTACATTGGCAAGTTTCTTAAAATGAGCTCAAATTTGGTGGAAGGGCCTAAATCTATGTGCCATTTCATCCTGTTAAGTCCCATGTCAATTGGAAGTCATTTGCTTGCCCAAAACTACATCAAACACCTTCTGCCATTTTACCAAAACCATTGTTTTGCCCCCTTTTACTATTCTACTTGAGCTCAACTTTTTACCACAGCATCACCTAGTCACCTTCTACCTCCAGTAACTCTCCCATGACCAGAGCTCGATGATTGAGGGGTGAAAACCCTCATTTTACCTCCCTGGACAGCCCCTCTCTCCCTCTTCTTCAGCCTCTCCCCTCTCCTACTGGCTCCCCAAGGCATCCCAGGCCGTCTGAGCTTTGTTTACTGCCTCCTCTACCTCCTAGACACTGGTGGCCACGCGCTGAGCGCCAAAAAGATGCCATGGCATGCAATGGCCGCGCTCTGGAGCGCGCTATAGTGCCCTGGCGCACTGTAGCCACCCCCAAACAGCAGCACCCGACAGCCTAGGGCGATGGGATTGTGTCCCCCGAGGCCGCCTCGGCGTCCGGGACACGCTAGACGGTCGGCCCCCTCATCCTTCTCTCTCCGGCGACCTCTGTCACGCGTGCCCGAGCGCCGCCCGCGTCCGCCAGTCGCCACCCGCGTCCCTGGCACGCCTCGCGCTCGTTCCTCTCTCCCTCTCTCTCCCTGGCGCCCTACTCAACCCCCACGAACACCGTAGACAGCCCCTCGCCCTCTCTCCTGGCCTCCCGAGCCGTTGTTGCGGCCACCCGTGGGCCACGTCCACGGTGAGCCGCTGGGCGGTTACATAAGGCCATTACAGACCCTCCTCGCTGCCCCGTTTGCTCCCTCTCCCTCCTGAGCATCCGCTGGACCAAACCGTGCCGCTCCCCATGCCCCTCATCCACCTCCAAGGCCGAGGCCGAGCCGCCGTCCATAGCCAAAATTCATGCCATCCCGAGCTCGCCTCCCTTCCTTTCCTCCACACAGAAGGTTCCCGTGGTCCGGCGAACCTCCCCACCTCCTCGGACCGTCGAGGGGATGCTCGAACGCCGAGGGCCATAGATGGCCGACGACCTCCCCCGCCACCGTCAAGCTCTGGTCACCTCGGCCCCCTCCGGCGGCGGTGACCTGCACCAGCGGATGCGCCGCTCCGCGCTGAGCTCACCCATAGGCAGAGCATCGCGGGAGACGACCGTAGGCGCCGGCTATCGCCGGACGAGCACCGGCCTGTGCTCTGCCTCCCCTGCTCTGCCTCGAGCGGGAGGTAGAGGACGACCGCCCCGCCAGCTGGCAGGGGGGCCCGCCCGTCAGCGGCAGAAGCAACCGAGCCGGCCCACCAGTCGGGTTAAGTGGAAACGGCTTCGGGCCGATTCGCTTGCCCCGCTGGGTGGCGCCTTCCCGCGGTACGCCTTCGGCGTCACCACCTCTCCCCGCATAGCCAAGCCGCTGGACCGGCCCACGGTCTATCCGTCGCCCTATGGGCAGTAAAGGGTATAACCCTTTTCCTTTTCTTTTTCTTTTCCAGACAACTTCAAAAATCCTTAAATAAATCAAATGTATTCCAAATTTGATGATTCAATTTTCTAAGAGTTTCTAAAATCCCGATCTACCTGTTGGAGCAGCATGCACATTTTTCCAGAAACTTTTCCTTCACAAATATTATCAAAATGTCATTATTCCATTTTCTGTGATGAACTTTAGAAAATCACAGAGAGCTCAAATTTGATCAAAACGCAGTGGTTCAAATTCCTAGGTGCTTGTCATATCCAAACTTAGTTTTGGAACATTTTTATTAATAATTTCTATACCCCACCAAATATTGAGCGATTTCTTCATGTCTATCAACTTTGCAAAATCCTAGTAAATTCATTTGAACTCCAAATCCAGTGAAACCAACTCCTAGATGCTTCTAAAATCATGATTTGTTAAATAGGTGCCTTTGCTCATTATTCAAAAATATATTTCTGTACACTTCTTTCAAATACATAAACCCCTTGATTCCATCATATTGAAATGTGCCAAACCATCCATTGATCATACTCCAATGAAACCACCTTGGTTATTTTTCATATGTCCAGAGGTATCCTAGAAAAGTCCAACTCCTATTTTTAGAGCACTTTTATTTTTGCTTTGTTGTGTTGCTTATTATGATTGTTTCCATCGTTAGTTGACGAAATAAACGGAGTACTCGGAGATGGACCAGAAGGTTTGAAGACTCGGAAGGATAAGGCAAGCAGCCCTTTGACCATGTTCGAGAAACCTTTTTATGCATGTGTCATAGCACCTTATTATCAATGCATCAGAATCATGTAGAGGTGGCGACCACTTTGGTTGGTACCTTTGTTACTTTACTATTGAAACTTGCATCAAACATGACCCTACCTTCCTATGAGGGTTATGTGGGTGGGCGTAGATAGATGTATGCTATAGTAGTTGGCTACACAAAATGGGTCAGGGTTATGCATGGAAAGAAACAAGTGTGGTTTGACATACTTGCAAATGACCCAGTGGGTGCCACTAATGCCCCTGGGACATGATGAGAAACTAGGGCACTACTTGATGAAGAAGTAGTGTACCGAGGCTTGTTGAAAGTGTTGTTTACAGAGATGGATTAGATTTATGTGTGACTACCGTCCCAACCAAACATGCGCAACCACTCTACCCTTATATGGGAAAGGGCATTATTGATTACCTAGGCCGATACTAGCATGGTGCCCGCATTACTAGTGACGGGGGTGACAGGAGGTCACTCTCGGGACGGGGTCGTACTTGGATAGGCGGCCATGACTGTTTTTACAGGGCACCGAACACACCGTTGGTACCCCGTGTCAGTGGTATGCCATGAATATGGGAGCAAGGCTCCACAAATTTTAAAATGTAAAATGTTGGCACGGGGCTGTTACGAATAGAGTGGACTCTGTGTTAGTGTCGTCTAGGGAAAGATAGTGATCGGGTGCTTACCTCAGGTACTTGAGGTACCACGGGTCGTGAATGACACGGAAGTTCCCCGGATCTTGTGGGTAAAGTGTGCAACCTCTGCAGAGTATAAAACTATTCGAATAGCCGTGTCCACGGTCAAGGACAGTTGGGTGGTGCTGCTTAGACTATGTCCATAAGTTTCTGGAAAACAACACGGTTTGGGTAAATCTGTTGATGTGATTGTGAGAAAGTCACGATGAGCGTGAGCAAGAGTTGTTCATGACTCTTTCTCAATATTGATGTCTGAAACCTCCTGATACTTGTTGCAGACACATGCATGTCCATGTTATACGTTGATCATACTTGCATATGAAAAACCAGCTTTCCGCAAAACTGCCAATTTAGCAGTAGAGCCTTGCATAATTATTCTGTCATCACACTTGGGTTACTTGCGAGTACATTCAAAGTACTCATTGGCTTGCCACTGGTTATTTTATTGGCCAGGCAGGAGAGAACAGGATATGATGAAGATTTCTTGGTGACGAGCATGCGAGCTAGGACGCTTCCCAGTCAGAATGCCTGTAGGGTTAAGGCAGATGGCATGGGTCCAAGTGGTTATTGAAGATTTCCGCTGCAACGATATACTCAAGACTTGACCATTATGGTCCTATTTGTGTAATACGGTACGTATGGATGTAAGCCTCTTGTTATTTAGCTTCTGTGTGTTCAGTGAGCATTGATCTCTGGGATCACTGTACACGTGCATTCGGTGATCACGACTTATGAGTCGGGGTCCCCACAGAAAGCCTTGTAATTGCTTTACTTTATCACGATGAGTTAGCGATAGTAGTAGTAGCAATAGTTGGCGAGATGACCACGACGCTATGATGAAGATCATGGTGTCAAGCCGGTGACGATGGAGATCATAACGATGCTTTGGAGATGGAGATCAAAAGCACAAGATGATGATGTCCATATCATGTCACATATTTTGATTGTATGTGATGTTTATCTTATCATGCTTCTTATTTTGCTTAGTACGACAGTAACATTATAAGATGATCTCTTACAAAAATTTCAAGGTACAAGTGTTCTCCCTGAGTATGCACCGTTGCGACAATTCGTCGTGCCGAGACACCACGTGATGATCGGGTGTGATAAGCTCTACGTTCACATACAACGTGTGTAAGACAGTTTTGCACATGCAGAATACTCGGGTTAAACTTGACGAGCCTATCATGTACAGACATGGCATCGAAACACTAGAGATCGAAAGGTCGAGCATGGATCATATAGTAGATATGATCAACATAAGATGTTCACCCTTGAAAACTACTCCATCTCCCATGATGATCGGACATGGTTTAGTTGATTTGGATCACTTGATCATTTAGATGACTTGAGGGATGTCAATCTAAGTGGGAGTTCTTTAGTAATATGATTAATTGAACTTTAATTTATCATGAACTTAGTCCTGATAGTATGTGCAAATATGTTGTAGATCAATAGCTCGTGTTGTAGCTCCCCTATGTTTTTATATGTTCCCAGAGAAAACTAAGTTCAAAGATGTTAGTAGCAATGATGCGGACTAGATCCATGATCTGAGGACTATCCTCATTGCTGCACAGAAGTATTATGTCCTTGATGCACCGCTAGGTGACAGATCTATTGCAGGACTAGATGCAAACGTTATGAATGTTTGGCAAAGCTTAATATGATTTCTACTTAATAGTTTAGTGCACCATGCTTTACGGCTTAGAACCGGGACTTAAAAAATGTTTTGAATGCCACGGAGCATATGAGATGTTCCAAGAGCTGAAATTGGTATTTCAGACTCATGCCCATGTCGAGAGGTATGAGACCTCTACCAAATACTTTGCCTACAAGATGGAGGAGAAAATCTCAGCTAGTGAGCATGTGCTCAGAATGTCAGTGTACTACAATCACTAGAATCAAATGGGAGTTAATCTTCGAGATAAGATACTGAGTAACAGAGTTCTCTAGTCACTATCACCAAGCTACTAGAACTTCGTGATGAACTATAATATACAAGGGATGACGAAAACGATTCCTGAACTCTTCGCGATGCTGAAATAAGAGAAGTTAGAAATCAAGAAAGAGCATCAAGTGTTGATGGTTAAACAAGACCACTAGTTTCAAGAAAAAGGGCAAGAGAAAGAAAGGGTACTTCAAGAAGAACGGCAAGCAAGTTGCCACTACCGAGAAGAAGCCCAAAGCTAGACCCAAGCCTGAAACTGAGTGCTTCAACTACAAAGGAAATGGTCGCTGGAAGCGGAACTTCCCTAAATATTTGGGGGATAAGAAGGATGGCAAAGTGAACAAAGGTATATTTGATATACATGTTATTGATGTGTACCTCACTAGTGTTCATAGTAGCCCCTGGGTATTTGATACCTGTTCAGTTGCTAAGATTAGTAACTCGAAACAGGAGTTGCAGAATAAACGGAGACTAGTTGAGGGTGAGATGACGATGTGTGTTGGAAGTAGTTCCAATATTGATATGATCATCATCGCACACTCCCAGTACTTTTGGGATTAGTGTTAAACCTAAAATAAATGTTATTTGGTGTTTGCATTGAGCATGAACAAGATTGGATCATGTTTATTGCAATACGGTTATTCATTTAAGTGAGAGAATAATTGTTATTCAGTTTACATGAATAAAACCTTCTATGGTCATACACCCAAGGTGAATGGTTTATTGAATCTCGATCGAATTAATACACATATTCATAGTATTGAAGCCAAAAGATGCAGAGTTGATAATGATAGTGCAACATACTTGTAGTACTGCCGTTTAGGTCATACTGGTGTAAAGCGCATGAAGAAACTCCATGCGGATGGACTTTTGGAACACTTGATTATGAATCATTTGATGCTTGCGAACCATGCCTCATGGGTAAGATGACTAAAACTCCGTTCTCTAGAACAATGGAGCGATCGAGTGACTTATTGGAAATAATACATACCGATGTATGCAGACCAATGAGTTTTGATGCTCGCGGCGGGTATCATTATTTTCTGACCTTCACTGATGATTTGAGCAGATATGGGTATATCTACTTGATGAAGCACAAGTCTGAAACATTTGAAAGTTCAAAGATTTTCAGAGTGAAGTAGAGAATAATCGTAATAAGAAAATAAAGTTTCTACGATCTGATCGCGGAGGCAAATATTTGAGTTATGAGTTTGGTCTTCATTTGAAACAATGTGGAATAGTTTCACAACTCACGCCACCTGGAACACCACAGCGTAATGGTGTGTCTGAATGTCATAACCATACATTATTGGATATGGCGCGATCTATGATGCCTCTTACTGATTTACCACTATCGTTTTGGGGTTATGCTTTAGAGACAACTGCATTCACGTTAAATAGGGCACCATCTAAATCTGTTGAGACGATGCCTTATGAACTGTGGTTTGGCAAGAAACCCAAGTTGTCGTTTCTTAAAGTTTGGGGCTGCGATGCTTATGTGAAAAAGCTTCAACCTGATAAGCTCGAACCAAAGTCGGAGAAATGTGTCTTCATAGGATACCCAAAGGAAACTATTGGGTACACCTTCTATCACAGATCCGAAGGCAAGATATTCGTTGCTAAGATGGATCCTTTCTAGAGAAGGAGTTTCTCTCGAAAGAAGTGAGTGGGAGGAAAGTAGAAATTGATGAGGTAGTTATACCTTCTCCCGAATTGGAAAGTAGTTTATCACAGAAATTAGTTCCAGTGATTCCTACATCAATTAGTGAGGAAGCTATTGATTATGATCATGAAACTTCATATCAAGTTACTACTGAACCTTGTAGGTCAACCAGAGTACGTTTCGCGCCAGAGTGGTATGGTAACCCTCTTCTGGAAGTCATGTTACTAGACCATGATGAACCTACGAACTGTGAGGAAGCGATGATGAGCCCAGATTCCACAAAATGGCTTGAGGCCATGAAATCTGAGATGGGATCCATGTATGAGAACAAAGTGTGGACTTTGGTTGACTTGCCCGATGATCGGCAAGAAAGTGAAAATAAATGGACTTTTAAGAGGAAGACTCACGTTGATGGTAATGTTACTGTCTACAAAGCTCGGCTTGTTGCGAAAGGTTTTCGACAAGTTCAAGGAGTTAACTACGATGAGACTTTCTCACCCGTAGCGATGCTTAAGTCTGTCCGAATCATGTTAGCAATTACCGCATTTTATGATTATGAAATCTGGCAAATGGATGACAAAACTGCATTCCTTAATGGATATCTCAAAGAAGAGTTGTATATGATGCAGCGAGAAGGTTTTGTCGATCCTAAAGTTGCTAAGAAAGTGTGCAAGCTCCAGCGATCCATTTATGGACTGGTGCAAGCATCTCGGAGTTGGAATATACGCTTTGATGAGGTGGTCAAAGCATATGGTTTTATATAGACTTTTGGAGAAGCCTGTATTTACAAGAAAGTGAGTGGGAGCTCTATATCATTTCTCATATTATATGTGGACGACATATTGTTGATTGGAAATGATATAGAATTTCTGGATGGCATGAAAGGATACTTGAATAAGAATTTTTCAATGAAAGACCTCGGTGAAGCTGCTTATATATTGGGCATCAAGATCAATGGAGATAGATCAAGACGATTAATTGGACTTTCACAAAGCACATACCTTGATAAAGTTTTAAAGAAGTTCAAAATGGATCAGTCAAAGAAAGAGTTCTTGCCTGTGTTACAAGGTGAGAAGTTGAGTAAGACTCAATGCCCGACCACTGCAGAAGATAGAGAGAAAATGAAAGTCATTCCCTATGCTTCTGCCATAGGTTCTATCATGTATGCAATGTTGTGTACCAGACCTGATGTGTGCCTTGCTATAAGTCTAGCAGGGAGGTACCAAAGTAATCCAGGAGTGGATCACTGGACAACGGTCTAGAACATCCTGAAGTACCTGAAAAGGACGAAGGATATGTTTCTCGTTTATGGAGGTGACAAAGAGCTTGTCGTAAATAGTTACATCGATGCAAGCTTTGACACTGATCCGGATGACTCAAAGTCACAAACCGGATACGTATTTTTGTCGAATGGTGGAGCTGTCAGTTGGTGCAATTCCAAGCAGAGCGTCGTGGCGGAATCTACGTGTGAAGTGGAGTACATAGATGCTTCGGAAGCAACAAATGAAGGAGTCTGGATGAAGGAGTTCATATCCGAACTAGGTGTTATACCTAGTGCATCGTGTCCAATGATTTTTTTTGTGATAACACTGGAGCAATAGCCTTGGCGAAGGAATCTAGGTTTCACAAGAGAACGAAGCACATCAAGAGATGCTTCAACTCCATCCGCGATCAAGTCGAGGAGGGAGACATAGAGATTTGCAAAATAAATACGGATCTGAATGTCGCAGACCCGTTGACTAAGCCTCTTCCACGAGCAAAACATGATCATCACCAAGACTCCATGGGTGTTAGAATCATTACTGTGTAATCTAGATTATTGATTCTAGTGCAAGTGGGAGAGTGAGGGAAATATGCCCTAGAGGCAATAATAAAGTTGTTATTTATATTTCCTTATATATCATGATAAATGTCTTTTATTCGTGCTAGAATTGTATTAACCGGAAACTTGATACATGTGTGAATACATAGACAAAATAGAGTGTCCTTAGTATGCCTCTACTAGACTTGCTCATTAATCAAAGATGGTTGAGTTTCCTGACCATAGACATGTGTTGTTATTTGATCAACGGGATCACATCATTAGGAGAATGATGTGATGGACAAGACCCATCCGTTAGCTTAGCACTATGATTGTTTAGTTTTATTGCTATTGCTTTCTTCATGACTTATACATGTTCCTCTAACTATGAGATTATGCAACTCCCGAATATCGAAGGAACACCTTGTGTGCTATCAAACGTCACAACATAACTGGGTGACTATAAAGATGCTCTATAGGTGTTTCCAAAAGTGTTTTGTGGTGTTGGCATATATCAAGATTAGGATTTGTCACTCCGAGTGTCGAAGAGGTATCTCTGGGCCCTCTTGGTAATACACATCATAATATGCCTTGCAAGAAAATGACTAATGAGTTAGTCACGAGATGATGTATTACGAAACGAGTAAAGAGACCTGCCGGTAACGAGATTGAACTAGGTATGATGATACCGACAATCGAATCCCGGGCAAGTAACATACCAATGACAAAGGGAACAATGTATGTTGTTATGCGGTTTGACCGATAAAGATCTTCGTAGAATATGTAAGAGCCAATATGAGCATCCAGGTTCCGCTATTGGTTATTGACCGGAGATATGTCTCGGTCATGTCTACATAGTTCTCGCCAGAAAAATATCGGAGTGCCGGATGGGTTATCGGAACCACCGGGGAAGTAATGGGCCTTATTGGAATTTAGGGGAGAGAGAGGAAGGCAGCCAAGGGATGGCCGTGTGCTCCCCCATGGTCCTAGTCCGAATTGGACTAGGGGGAGGGGCGGCACCCCCTCCTTCCTTCTCCTCTCCCTCCCTTCCTTCTTATCCTAGTTGAACTAGAAAAGGGGGATTCCTAGGAGTAGGATTGCACCCTTGCGCGTGCCCTATAGGGGCCGGCCGGCCTCCCCCTTGCTCCTTTATATACGGGGGCAGGGGGCACCCTAGGACACACAAGTTAACTGTTGTTTTAGCTGTGTGCGGTGCCCCCTCCACAGATGCCACCTCAGGTCATATTATCGTAGTGCTTAGGCGAAGCCCTGCGCGGATCACATCATCAACACCGCCGCCACGCCGTCGTGCTGATGGGACTCTCCCTCGTCATGAATTGGATCAAGAGCTCAAGGGACGTCATCATGCTAAACGTGTGCTGAACACGGAGGTGTCGTACGTTCGGTACTTGGATCGGTTGGATCGTGAAGACATTCGACTACATCGACGACGTTACTAAACGCTTACGCTTTCGGTCTACGAGGGTATGTGGACACACTCTCCCCGCTCGTTGATATGTTTCTCCTAGATAGATCTTGTGTGATCATAGTTTTTTTTTTGAAATACTATGTTCCCGAATAGATCCTTCCCTAGATGGGGTCATGAATCCACTAGGGGATCTTCTCCTAAGAGGTGTTGATCTCCTAGAGGAGTGGATACAAGGAGCAAAGCTCTCTAATGTCTATCATATACTTTGTTATCCTCAAAATGAGCTAGGGGAAGAGTACTTATAGCCTAGTGATACGGGGCTAACCCGATCTAGGCCGATCTTTCACGATTGGAGGGGATTGCCACGAAACACGAAGAACACGATGAGGAAATCACGAGGGGAACGAGAGAAAACACTCAAATGAACAAGAAACAACCGAGAAGTGCTAAATCCATGAACACAATGAGAGATACATGATTCAAATCCAACAAAGGGGGGATACAAGAGGTACCCAGTTCATCTCCGTGAGGAGGTCTTGAGCCTGCGAGGGGTCTTCCTATGAGGGGTCTTGAATCCAAGCGTGGATCTTCTTCGTAGAGGCCATGGTCTCTCGGTGGAGTAGAACCACATGGATGAGCAAAGCTCTATCTCTAAAATGAGCTAAACCTGTGCTGACCCTAGATATGAGGTGGGGGAGGAGTATATATAGTCTTAGCCACAAAGGGGTAAGTGGGAGAGGATACATGGGCCTTTGGCCCGACTCTACATGCAAGCACGCGCTGGATGTCCGGGCTGGGGGCCTGATGTCAGGGCGTTTGCAAGAGGCCGGATGTCTGGTCTGGCGGTGGCCATTCTTCGGGTGCATTCTGTTGCCCTCACCGGATTTCCAGGGCAATGCCGGAGGTCTGGCTAGTTGATAGGCACCGGATGTCCGGCTGTTGAAGCTCTTCGGTGCATGCGCCGGATGTCCGGCCTCTGGCCCGGATGTTCGGCCGCTGTAGCTTCCAACAGTTCCTTTTTCTTCCGCCGTCGCTTCCATGCTTCCCTCGCCGATGGTATAGTTGTTCCTTGGCGCTTGCACTCCTCCTCAACATATGTGAAGCTCCAACAATACCTAGTGATGCACATGGGAGAAGTGTCAAGTAGTATACCATCCTCGAAGGTGTCAAGTGAGCACATGTTAAGGAGATGATTCACCTTTGTGTATGTGAAGTAGATGTCGCACGTGTCACTTGACGAACGGACTCTTGACATGCTGATGTCCGTAGGATGCTCCGCATCATCCTTTCCCCCTTGAAAAAGATCCGACCTCGGATCGAGAACCAATTCACCATGGGAAAGAGATGGAGTCGCCACGTCGTAGTGGGTGATCACCAAGTACTCATCATCTTGAAGATCGAAATGGGCACATGATATGTCTTTGCCATATCTATAATTTTTTATTGTTTCATGCCAATATTATTCAACATTTACAAACTTTTGGCAACAATTTATATAATTGTTAGAAATATTTGGACTAACCTATTGATCCAGTGCCAGTTCCTGTTTGTTGCATGTTTTTTGTTTCGCAGAAAACCCATATCAAACGAAGTCCAAACGCGATAATTTTTTTACGGAGAATTATTTTGGAATATATGCAATTTTTAGGAGGTGGAATCAACACAAACGGGGGCCCACAGGCCTAAAGATACACCAGGGCGCTCCCCAGGCCCCAGGCGCGCCCAGTGTCTTATGCTCACCTCGTACATCGATTGGATCTCTACTTCGGGTGACAGTAGCTTCATACTGGCATAAAATTGTTGTCACCCTTGCCCTCCAATACATAGAGGGGGATAAAGTTGGTGTTGATGGTAGCAAGATTGTTGATGTAGATACCGTCACGATCCTAGCCCCGGTGGAGAAAGTTGGACTATGTATTGGAGGGCGTGACAGTAGCTTCAGACTGGCATAGAAATTGATGCATATGGGATTGAAGGGGGACCAATATATTAAGGCTATGGTTGGGTTTTACCTTAATGAATGATAGTAGTTGCGGATGCTTGCTAGAGTTCCAATCATAAGTGCATAGAATTCCAAGTAAGGGACGACATGCTAGCAGTGGCCTCTCCCACATAAAAACTTGCTATCAATCTAGTAACGTAGATGATGGCCTATGGACAAATCATTCTCTTGTGTTAGAAAAAGCTTGCTACTACACTACTTTTATTGTCTTACAATTTATTTCAAGTTTTATTCCCCCTAAGTAGTTCTAGTTTTATCCTTGTTTAGATAAATCAAACGTTAAGTGTGCGTAGAGTTGTATCGATGGTCGATAGAACATGAGGGAATATTTGTTCAACCTGCAACTCCTCGTTGGGTTTGACACTCTTATTTATCGAAGAAGGCTTCAAACAATCCCCTACACTTGTGGGTTATCAACACCTTTTTCTGGCGCCGTTGTCGGGGAGAAATAGCGTGGGGTGAATATTCTCGTGTGTGCTTGTTTGCTTTATCACTAAGTATATTTTATTTTATTTTCTAAGTTGTTCTCTATCTTTAGTTATGGATATGAAACACGAAACACCAAAAAATTAGTTGTACTTGCTACTCATGGAGACGGGGAACCTCCTAAAACCCTCGATGCTGGTTATGTGAAAAGTATTAAACACTACTTTGATAATCCTGAGAAAACCCCATTTAACATGATAATGGGAGTAACGTTAGATCAACGTGAATACTTTAGGGATTATCGCTTGACACAAAAAGGAAAACTTTTATGGGATGAAACTCATCGGTTGCATTAGTATGCTTGGAATCTATGCTTGGAACGTGATTTTACTTGTTGCTCTAGGATGAAGGCTCCACACCTTCCCTTTTCATGTGAATTTAATGATAATGAATTCTTAGCTTCTTATGCTAAAGGTGTATATGATTATTGTGATGCGGAACTAATAGATAAGCTTGTTACTTTTAAGGGTGCTTATGAAATTGAATCTTTGTTTGAAAAGTATGATTGTGGTGATGATTCAGGTTATAGATTTGAAAATTTTGCTATCCTTTAATATTGCTACGATAATTATAAATATAATTATGACATTGATGCATTTATTCAGAGAGTCTCCGCTGTCGAAGAAGAGACTAATTTTTTGCAGGAGTCTATGGAAGAAGAAATTGATGAGATTGTGAGCTCATTGGATGAAAAAGATGAGGAGGGGAACAAAGAACAAAAGGGGGAATAGCAGATTGATCGCCCCTGCACACCTTCTAATGAGGGTAACTCTTGACCCCATACATTGTTTAATTTCCCTTTGAGTTTACCGAAGGATGAATGTTATGATGATTGCTATGATCCCGTTGATTTGTTTGAAATATCCCTTTTTGATAATGCATGCTATGCTTTTGGCCAAGATGCCAATATGAATTATGCTTATGGAGATGAACTTGCTATAGTTCCTTATGTTAAACATGAAATTCTTGCTATTGCACCCAGACATGGTAGTCCTATTATCTTTTTTAATTCTCCCAACTACACTATATCGGAGAAGTTTGCACTTATTAAAGATTATATTGATGGGTTGCATTTTATTACTCCACATGATGATTTTGATGAGTATAATATGCATGTGCTTGCTGCTCCTACTTGCAATTATTATGAGAGAGGAACTACATATCCGCCTCTCTATGTTTCCAACATGATAGAATTGCAAGAAATTGCTTATAATATGCATTGGCCTTTACTTGATGTGCATGAATTGTTCTTTTATGACATGCCGATGCATAGGATGAGAGTTAGACTTCATAATTGCATGATATATGTTGCTTTATGCTCGTTACTAAATTACAAATCATTGCTAATAAAAATTGGCTTTAATATACCTTGGGATCCGGGTGGATCCATTACTTGAGCACTTTATGCCTAGCTTAATGGCTTTAAAGAAAGCGCTGCCAGGGAGACAACCAGAAACTTTTAGAGAGTCATTTTTTCTGTTGAGTGCTTTTATAAAGTATAAAAAAAAAAAAAATAGAGGGGAACCTATAACGTTTTCAAAAAGAAAAGTGAAAGTGAGATAGACGAGCATTGTTAAAGTGGGAGCTAGCTTGAACTTTGTTCATGCCCATGGAAACCTTGTGAATCTCAATTACAGAAACTTTTCAACAAAAATAATTATCCCCTTGTGCAAATTTATTATATTATAAAAATAATGTGAAAATATTTTTCTTTAGGATGATTAGATTGCTTATTGGTATGTGCGGTGTAAAAACAGAAACTTTGGCTGTAGTACGTGAATTTTCGTTTTTTACTGGAACAACAAACGTTTCTGAATTTTTTTGCACAATCTTTCTATACAAGTTGTTTATTTTGTCCTAATGTTGCAGAAATTTTTAGAGTTACCAAAGTACGGTGAATGTCCAAATCTTTACAGACTGTCTTCTTTTCACACATTGCTGTTCTAGCTTAATTATTTGCATATGTTTGAATTCTTGTTGAAGCCTCCTTGACTTCGGGCCCTAGAATTGTCATAGCATACAGTGGGTAATGTTTGATTATAATTATACAATAACGTTAGAGTAGTACATGATGGGATTTCATTGATCATATGCACTAACCCCGCTAAAGGTTTGGTTAAGTTTTTTGTGGATCAAGTGTTCGAAGAACGAGGACGTCTCGATGTGAGGAGAAGGAGGAGAGACAAACATTCAATCTTGGGGATGCCCAAGGCACCCCAAGTAAATATTCAAGGAGACTCAAGAGTCTAAGCTTGGGGATGCCTCGGAAGGCATCCCATCTTTCTTCAACAAGTATCAGTATGTTTTCAGACTCGTTTCGTTCACATGATATGCGTAAATTCTTGGAGCGTCTTATGTGTTTTTTTTCACTTTTCTTTTATGCACCATGCTGGTATTAGATAGTCCTTGGCCAATTTATAGAATGCTCACTCCACTTCACTTATATCTTTTGAGTATGGCTTCATAGAATGCTTCATGTGCTTCACTTATATCATTTGAAGTTTGGATTGCCTATTTCTCTTGACATAGAAAACCGATGTTCGTAGAATCTGTTGGGAAACGTCGCATGGAAAACAAAAAAGATTCTACGCACATGCAATGATCTATCCATGGAGATGCATAGCAACAAGGGGGAGAGTGTGTCTACGTACCCTCATAGACCATAAGCGGAAGCGTTTCACAACGCGGTTGATGTAGTTGAACTTCTTCACGCTTCAACTGATAAAGCACCGAACGCACGACACCTCCACGTTATACACACGTTCCGCTCGGTGACGTCCCTCGCCTTCTTGATCCAGCAAGATGTTGAGCTAGTAGATGAGTTCCGTCAGCATGATGGCGTGGTGACGGTGATGGTGAAGTGACCCTCGCAGGCCTTTGCCTAAGCACTACGAAGATATGACCGTGGGAGTAAACGATGGAGGGGGACGCCGCACACGACTAACAATTGATGATGTGTGTTCTAGGCGCCCCCTCCCTCATATATATAGGTGCGAGGGAGAGGGGAGAGGCCAAGAAACGCCCCAAGTAGGTCCGAATCCTACTTGGGCTTGCCCTAGGCCGCCCCCTTTCCTTGTTTTGGCGCCAAGGGGAAGAAAGGGGGGAGTGCCCCCCCTTTCCTTTCTCCTACAAGGAGGAAAAGGTAGGAGGAGGTGGCGCCCCCTTTCCTTCTTCTAGGGTCGGCGGCCAGGGAGAGGGCGTGCCAGCTCCTTTGTGGGCTCGTGTGTGCCTCTCCTTGTCCCAATAGGCCCATAGCCCTACCGGGGCTTCCCGGAACCCCTTCCGGTGATCCGATGTTTACCCGGTGCACTCCGAAACCATTCCGGTGTCCGAATACCATCGTTCTATATATTAATCTTTACCTCTCGACTATTTCGATACTACTCGTCATGTATGTGATCTCATCTGGGACTCCGAACAACATTCGGTCACCAAATCACATAACTCATATAATACTATATCGTCAACGAATGTTAAGCGTGCGGACCCTATGAGTTCGAAAACTATGTAGATATGACCGAGACACCTGTCCGGTTAATAACCAATAGCGGAACCTGGATGCCTATATTGGCTCCTACATATTCTACGAAGATCTTTATAAGTCGGACCGTTATGACAATATACACAATTCCCTTTGTCCGTTGGTATGTTACTTGCCCGAGATTTGATAGTCAGTATCTCTATACCTAGTTCAATCTCATTACCAGCAAGTATATTTACTAATTCCGTAATACATCATCTCCTGACTAACTCATTAGTCATTTGCTGGAAAGGCTTATTATGACCTGCATTACCGAGACGGCCCAGAGATACCTCTTCGATACTCGGAGTGACAAATCCTAATCTCGATTCACGCCAACCCAACAAAACACCTTAAGAGATACCTTTAGAGCATCTTTATAATCACCCAGTTACATTGCGACATTTGGTAGCACACAAGGTATTCCTCCGGTATCCAGGAGTTGCATGATCTCATAGTCATAAGATATGTATTAGACATACATGAAAGCAGTAGCAATAAACTGTACGATCAAATGCTAAACTAATGGATGGGTCTTGTCCATCACATCATTCTCACAATGATGTGATCCCATTATCAAATGACAACTCATATCCATGGTTAGGAAACCTTAACCATCTTTGATTAACGAGCTAGTCTATTAGAGGCTTACTAGGCACACGATATTCGTTTATATTTCACATGTATTTAGGTTTCCTGTCAATACAATTCTAGCATGAATAATAAACATTTATCATGAATAAGGAAATATAAAATAACAACAACTTTATTATTGCCTCTAAGGCATATTTCCATCAGTCTCCCACTTGCACTAGAGTCAATAATCTAGATTACAGTGTAATGAATCTAACACCCACAAAGTCTTGGTGTTGATCATGTTTTGCCCGCGGAAGAGGCTTAGTCAACGGGTCTGGAACATTCAGATTCGTATGTACTTTGAAAATTTCTATGTCTCCACCCTTGACCAATTCACAAATGGAGTTGAAGCGTCTCTTGATGTGTTTTGTTGTCTTGTGAAATCTAGATTCCTTCGCTAAAGCAATTGCACCAGTGTTGTCACAGAAGATTGCATTGGACCCGATGCACTAGGTATTACACCTAGATCGGATATGAAATCCATCATCCAGACTCCTTCATGTGCTGCTTCCAAAGCAGCTATGTACTCCGCTTCACATGTAGATCCCGCCACGACGCTCTGCTTAGAACTACACCAACTGATAGCTCTGCCATTCAATATAAATACGTATTCGATCTGTGACTTAGAGTCATCCGGATTTGTGTCAAAGCTAGCATCGATGTAACCCTTTACGACAAGTTCTTCGTTACCTCCATAAACGAGAAACATATCCTTTGTCCTTTTCAGGTATTCAGGATGTTCTTGACCGCTGTCCAGTGATCCACTCCTGGATTAATTTGGTACCTCCCTGCCAAACTTATGGCAAGACACACATCAGGTCTAGTACACAGCATAGCATGCATGATAGAACCAATGGCTGAGGAATAGGGAATGACTTTCATTTTCTCTCTATCTTCTAAAGTGATCGGGAATTGAGTCTGACTCAATTTCACACCTTGTAACACAGGCAAGAATACTTTCGTTGACTGAACCATTTTGAACTTCTTCAAAACTTTTTCAAGGTATGTGCTTTGTGAAAGTCCTTTTAAGCGTATTGATCTATCTCTATAGATCTTGATGCCCAATATATAAGCAGCTTCACTGTTTCATTGAAAAATTCTTATTCAAGTATCCTTTTATGCGGTCAAGAAATTCTACATCATTTCCAGTCAATAATATGTCATCCACATATAATGTTAGAAATCCTATAGAGCTCCCACTCACTTTCTTGTAAATACAGGCTTCATCGTAAGTCTGTATAAAACCATATGCTTTGATCACCTCATCAAAGCGTATATTCCAACTCCGAGATGCTTGTACCAGTCCATAGATGGATCTCTGGAGCTTGCACACTTTGTTAGCACCTTTAGGATCGACAAAACCTTCTGGTTGTATCATATACAACTCTTCTTTCAGAAATCCATTAAGGAATGCAGTTTTTACACCCATTTGCCAAATTTCATAACCATAAAATGAGTCAATTGCTAACATGATTCGAGCAGATTTAAGTGTCGCTACGGGTGAGAAAGTCTCATCGTAGCCAACTCCTTGAACTTGTCGAAAACCTTTTGCAACAAGTCAAGCTTTGTAGCCAGTGATATTACCATCAACATCTATCTTCCTCTTGAAGATCCATTTATTTCCAGTGGCTTGCCAATCATCGGGAAAGTCCCCCAAAGTCCACACTTTGTTCTCATACATGGATCCTACCTCAGATTTCATGGCATCAAGCCATCTATCGGAATTTGGGCTCACCATAGCTTCTTCATAGTTCGAAGGTTCATCGTTGTCTAACAACATGACTTCCAAGACATGGTTACCATACCACTCTGGTGCGGTACGTGTTCTAGTCGACCTTTGAGGTTCGGTAGTAACTTGATCCAAAGTTTTATGATCATTATCATTAGCTACTTCTCTAGTTGGTGTAGGCATCACAAGAACTGTTTTTCTGATGATCTACTTTCCAATTCAAGTGAAGGTACAATTACCTCATCAAGTTCTACTTTCCTCCCACTCACTTCTTTCGAGAGTAACTCCTTCTCTAGAAATGATCCATTCTTAGCACCAAAAATCTTGCCTTCGGATCTGTGATAGAAGGTGTACCCAACAGTTTCCTTTGGGTATCCTATGAAGACACATTTCTCTGACTTGGGTTCGAGCTTATCAGGTTGAAGCTTTTTCACATAAGCATCACGTCCCCAAACTTTAAGAAACAACAACTTTGGTTTCCTGCCAAACCACAGTTCATAAGGCGTCGTCTCAACGGATTTAGATGGTGCCCTATTTAACGTGAATGCAGCTGTCTCTAAAGCATAACCCAAAACGATAGTGGTAAATCGGTAAGAGACATCATAGATCGCACCATATCTAATAAAGTACGGTTACGATGTTCGGACACACCGTTACGCTGTGGTGTTCCGGGTGGCGTGAGCTGTGAAACTATTCCACATTGTTTCAAATGAAGAACAAACTCGTTACTCAAATATTCGCCTCTGCGATCTGATCATAGAAACTTTATTTTCTTGTTACGATGATTCTCTACATCACTCTGAAATTCTTTGAACTTTTCAAATGTTTCAGACTTGTGTTTCATCAAGTAGATATACCCATATCTACTCAAATCATCTCTGAAGGTAAGAAAATAATGACACCCGCCGTGTGCTTCAACACTCATCGGACCGCATACATGGGTATGTATACTTTCCAATAAGTCATTAGCTCACTCCATTGTTCCGGAGAACGGAGTTTTAGTCATCTTGCCCATGAGGCATGGTTCGCAAGTATCAAATGATTCATAATCAAATGATTCCAAAAGTCCATCAACATGGAGTTTCTTCATGCGCTTTACACCAATATGACCTAAACGGCAGTGCCACAAGTATGTTGCACTATCATTATCAATTATGCATCTTTTGGCATCAATATTATGAATATGTGTATTACCACGATCGAGATTCAATAAGAACAGACCATTACTCAAGGATGCATGACCATAAAAGATATTACTCATATAAATAGAACAACTAGTATTCTCTGACTTAAATGAATAACTGTCTTGCATCAAACAAGATCCAGATATAATGTTGATGCTCAATGCAGGCACCAACTAACAGTTAATCAGGTCTAAAACTAATCCCGAAGCTAGATGTAGAGGTAGCGTTCCAACGTCGATCACATCAACCTTGGAACCATTCTCGATGCGCATCATCACCTCGTCCTTAGCCAGGCTTCGTTTAATCCACAGCTCCTGTTTCAAGTTACAAATATGAGTAACCGAACCAGTATCAAATACCCAGGCGCTGCTACGAGCACTTGTAAGGAACACATCAATAACATGTATATTAAATATACCTTTGTTCACTTTTCCATCCTTCTTATCCGCCAAATACTTGGGGAAATTCCGCTTCCAGTGACCACTCCCTTTACATTAGAAGCACTCAGTTTCAGGCTTAGGACCAGTTTTGGGTTTAATGGGAGCGGCAACCTGTTTTTGCCGTTCTTCTTGAACTTCCCCTTCTTTCCCTTGCCCTTTCTCTTGAAACTAGCGGTCTTTTTAACCATCAACACTTGATGCTCCTTCTTGATTTCTACCTCCGCCTTTTTCAACATCGCGAAGAGCTCGATTATTGTCTTATCCATCCCTTGCATATTATAGTTCATCACGAAGCCTTTGTAGCTTTGTGGCAATGATTGAAGAGCTCTATCAATAACACTCTCAGGTGGAAGGGAAATTCCCAACAGAGTCAAGTGGTTATGATACCCAGACATTTTGAGTATGTGTTCATTAACAGAACTATTCTCCTCCATCTTGCATCTATATAACTTGTTGGAGACTTCATATCTTTCAACCCAGACATTAGCTTGAAATATCAACTTTAGCTCCTGGAACATCTCATATGCTCCATGATGTTCAAAACATCTTTGAAGTCCCGGTTCTAAGCCGTAATGCATGGCACACTGAACTATAGAGTAGTCATAAGATTGAGCTTGCCAGACGTTCATAACATTTGCTTCAGCTCCTACAGCAGGTGTGTCACCTAGCGTGCATCATGGACATAATTCTTCTGTGCAGCAATGAGGATAACCCTCAAGTTATGAACCAAGTCCGTGTAGTTTCTACCATCATCTTTCAACTTAGCTTTCTCTAGGAACACATTAAAATTCAAGGGAACGGTAGCACATGCCATGATCTACAACATAGATATGCAAATACTATCAGGACTAAGTTCATGATCCAAATCAACTAAACCATGTCCGATCATCGCGTGAGATTGAGTAGTCATCATTGGTGAACATGTCTATGTTGATCATATCTACTATATGACTCATGTTCAACCTTTCGGTCTTCGGTGTTCTGGGGCCATGTCTGTAAATGCTAGGCCCGTCAAGTTTAACCCAAGTATTCCACGTGTGTAAAACTGTCTTACACTCATTGTATGTGAACGTAGAGTATATCACATCCTATCATCACGTGGTGTCTCAAAACGACGAACTATAGCAACGGTGCATACTTGGGGAGAACACTATTATCTTGAAATTTAGTGAAGGGATCACCTTATAATGCTATCATCATACTAAGCAAAGTAAGATGCATATAAGATAAACATCACATGCAATCAAAATATGTGACATGATATGGTCATCATCATCTTGTGCTTTTGATCTCCAACTCCAAAGCAACATCATGATCTCCATCATCACCGGCTTGACACCTAGATCGCCATCACAGCGTTGTGGTCATCTCGCCAACTATTGCTAACTCATAGCGGTAAAGTAAAGCAATTACATGGCGCTTGCATTTCATACAATAAAGAGACAACCATAAGGCTCATGCCGGTTGTCCATAATTTACAAAACATGATCATATCATACAATAACGTATAACGCATCACTTCATGACCATATCACATCACAACATGCCGTGCAAAAACAAGTTAGACGTCATCTCCTTTGTTGTTGCAAGTTTTATGTGGCTGCTACGGGCTTCTAGCAAGAACCTTTCTTACCTACGGCACAAAATCACAACGGTGATTTATTAAGTTTGGTGTTTTAACCTTCAACAAGGACCGGCTGCAGTCAAATTCAATTTAACTAAAGTAGGAGAAACAGACACCCGCCAACCACCTTTATGCAAAACAAGTTCCATTTATGTCGGTGAAACCGGTCTCATGTACGTGGACATGTAAGGTTGGTCCAGGCCACTTCATCTTACAATGCCGCCGAATCAAAATACGATGTTGGTGGTAAGCAGTATGACGATCACCGCCCACAACTCTTCGTGTTCTACTCGTGCATATCATCTACACATAGACCTGGTTCATGATGCCACTGTTGGGAAACGTTGCATGGGAAATGTTGCATGGAAAACAAACATTTCTACGCACACGCAATGATCTATCCATGGAGATGCATAGCAACGAGGGGGAGATTGTGTATACATAACCTCGTAGACTGTAAGTAGAAGCGTTCACAACGCAGTTGATGTAGTCGAACTTCTTCGCGCTGAGACCGATCAAGTATCGAACGCACGACACCTCCGCGTTCCGCACACGTTCAGCTCGGTGACGTCCCTCGCCTTCTTGATCCAGCAAGACATTGAGGTAGTAGATGAGTTTTAACAGCACGACGGCTTGATGACGGTGATGGTGAAGTGATTCGCGTAGGGCTTCGCCTAAACACTACGAAGATATGATCATGGGAGTAAACGGTGGAGGGGGTGCCACACACGGCTAACAATTGATGTTGTGTGTTCTAGGCGCCCCCATCCCTCATATACATAGGTGGGAGGGAGAGGGGAGAGGCCACGGTGCGCCTCAAGTATGTCCGAATCCTACTTGGGCTTGACCTAGGCGCCCTCTTTCCTTCTTTTGGCGCCAAGGGAAAGAATGGGGAAGTGACGCCCCCCTTTCCTTTCTCCTACAAGGAGGAAAAGGTATGAGGTGGTGGCTCCCCCCTTTCTTTCTTCTAGGGCTGGCGGCCAGGGAGAGGGCATGCCAGCTCCTTTGTGGGCTGGTGTGTGCCTCTCCTTGGCCCAATAGGCCCATAGACCTCCCGTGGCCTCCAGGAACCCCTTTCGGTGATCCGATGTTTACCCGGTGCACTTTGAAACCATTCCGTTGTCCGAATACCATCGTTCTACATATCAATATTTACCTCTCCACTATTTCAAGACTCCTGGTCATGTCCGTGATCTCATTCGGGACTCCGAACAAAATTCGGTCACCAAATCACATAACTCATATGATACTATGTAGTCAACGAACGTTAAGCGTGCGGACCCTACGTGTTCAAGAACTATGTAGACATGACCGAGACACCTCTCCGGTTAATAACCAATGGCAGAACCTTGATGCCCATATTGGCTCCTACATATTCTATGAAGATCTTTATTGGTCGAACCGTTATGATAATATACACAATTGCCTTTGTCCGTCGGTATGTTACTTGCCCGAGATTTGATCGTCGGTATCTCTATACCTAGTTCAATCTTGTTACCGTCAAGTCTCTTTACTCATTCCGTAATTCATCATCTCATGACTAACTCATTAGCCATTTGCTTGCAAGGCTTATTATGATGTGCATTACCGAGCGGGCCCAGAGATACCTCTCCAATATGTTGGGGATCGTTGCAGAAATTAAAAAATTTCTACGCATCAGCAAGATCAATCCATGGAGAGACTAGCAACGAGAGATAGGAGAGTGCATCTTCATACCCTTGAAGATCGCGATGCGGAAGCGTTACAACAACGCGGATGAAGGAGTCGTACTCGTAGCGATTCAGATCGCGGTTGATTCCGATCTAAGCGCCGAACAACAGCGCTTCCGTGTTCAACACACGTACAGCCTGGGGACGTCTCCTCCTTCTTGATCCAGCAAGGGGAGAGGAGAAGTTGAGGGAGATCTTTGGCAGCACGACGGCGTGGTGGTGGAGCATGCAGTTCGCCGGCAGGGCTTCGCGAAGCACTACTACTACGGAAGAGGTGTTGGGGAGGGAGAGGGCTGCGCCAGGGGAAGGGGTGTGGCTCCCATGCGCCTCCCCACTATATATAGGGGTGGAGGGGGCTGGTTTCTTGCCCTCCAAGTCTATTGGGGCGTTGTCAAAGGTGGGGGAAAGAAATCCCATCATTTCCCTTCCCCACCAATTGTTATCCCCCTTTTTTAGGGATCTTGATCTTATCCCTTCGGGATATGATCTTATTCCTTCTAAGGTGGGATCTTGGTGCGCCTTGACTAGGGGTGTGGGGCCTTGCCCCCACTACCCACGTTCATGTGGGTCCCCCCATGCAGGTGGGCCCCACTCCGGAACCTTCTAGAACCTTCCCGGTACAATTCCGAAAAATCCCGAGCATTTTCCGGTGGCCAAAATAGGACTTCTCATATATAAATCTTTCCCTCCGGACCATTCCGGAACTCCTCGTGATGTCCGGGATCTCATCCGGGACTCCGAACAACATTCGGTAACTGAACACTAATTCCCATATCAACTCTAGCGTCACCGAACCTTAAGTGTGTATACCCTATGGGTTCGAGAATCATGCAGACATGAATTGAGACAACTCTCTGGCCAATAACCAACAACGGGATCTGGATACCCATGTTGGCTCCCACATGTTCCACAATGATCTCATCGGATGAACCACGATGTCGGGGATTCAATCAATCATGTATACAATTCCCTTTGTCAATCGGTACGTTACTTGCTCAAGATTCGATCGTCGGTATCCCAATACCTCGTTCAATCTCGTTACCGGCAAGTCACTTTTACTCGTTCCATAACACATCATCCCATGATCAACTCTTTGGTCACATTGAGCTCATTATGATGATGTCCTACCGAGTGGGCCCAGAGATACCTCTCCGTCACACGGAGTGACAAATCTCAGTCTTGATTCGTTCCAACCCAACAGACACTTTCGGAGATACCCGTAGTGTGCCTTTATAGCGACCCAGTTACGTTGTGACGTTTGGCACACCCAAAGCATTGCTACGGTAGCGGGGAGTTGCACAATCTCATGGTCTAAGGAAATGATACTTGACATTTGAAAAGCTTTAGCAGACGAACTACACGATCTTGTGCTATGCTTAGGATTGGGTCTTGTCCATCACATCATTCTCCTAATGATGTGATTCCTTTATCAACGACATCCAATGTCCATGGTCAGGAAACCGTAACCATCTATTGGTCAACGAGCTAGTCAACTAGAGGCTTACTAGGGACATATTGTGGTCTACGTATTCACACATGTATTACGGTCTCCAGTTAATATAATTATAGCATGAACAGTAGACAATTATCATGTACAAGGAAATATAATAATAACCATTTTATTATTGCCTCTAGGGCATATTTCCAACAGCCTCCCACTTGCACTAGAGTCAATAATCTAGTTCACATCACTATGTGATTGTAATGAATCCAACACCCATGGGGTTTGATCATATCTCCCTTTTGAGAGAGGTTATTAGTCAACGGGTCTGAACCTTTCAGATCCGTGTGTGCTTTACAAATCTCTATGTCATCTTGTAGATGCAGCTACCATGCACTACTTGGAGCTATTCCAAATAACTGCTCTACTATACGAATCCGGTTTACTACTCAGGGTCATCCGGATTAGTGTCAAAGTTTGCATCGACGTAACCCTTTACGACGAACTCTTTTACCACCTCTATAATCGAGAAAATTTCTTAGTCCACTAGTTACTAAGGATAAGTTTGACCATTGTCATGTGATCCATTCCTGGATCACTCTTGTACCCCTTGATTGACTCATGGCAAGGCACACTTCAGGTGCGGTACACATCATAGCATACTATAGAGCCTACGTCTAAAACACAGGGGACGACCTTCGTCCTTTCTCTCTCTTCTGTCGTGGTCAGATCTTGAGTCTCACTCAATACTCAAACCTTATAACATAGCCAAGAACTCCTTCTTTGCTGATCTTATTTGAACTCCTTCAAAATCTTGTCACGGTATGTATTCATTTGAAAGTACTATTAAGCGTTTCTTTGATCTATCCGTATAGATCTTGATGCTCCATGTTCAAGTAGCTTAATCTAGGTTTCCATTGAAAAACACTTTGTCAAATAACCCTATATGCTTTCCAGAAATTCTACATCATTTCTGATCAACAAAATGTCAACAACATATACTCATCAGAAATTCTATAGTGCTCCCACTCACTTCTTTGGAAATACAAGTTTCTCATAAACTTTGTATAAACCCAAAATCTTTGATCATCTCATCAAAGCGTATATTCCAACTCCGAGATGCTTACTCCAGTCCTTAGAAGGATTGCTGGAGCTTTGCATACTTGTTAGCATCTTTTAGGATTGAGAAAAACCTTCTAGTTGTATAACATACAACCTTTCCTCAAGAAAATTGTCAAGGAAATAATGTGTTGACATCCTATCTGCAAGATTTCATAAATAATGTAGTAACTGCTAATACAATTCCAACAGACTCTTAGCATCGCTACGAGTGAGAAAGTCTCACCACAGTCAACTCCTAGAACTTGTCGAAAAACATCTTAACGATAAGTCGAGCTTTCTTAATGGTGATACTTACCATCATTGTCCGTCTTCCTTTTAAAATCCATATGTACCCAATAGCCTTACGAATGGATCCAAAGTCTATACTTTGTTTTCACACATGGATCCTCTCGGATCTTATGGCCTCGAGCCATTTGTTGGAATCCGGGCCCACCATTGTTTCTCCATAGCTCGTAGGTTCATTGTTGTCTAGCAACATGACCTCCAAAATAGGACTACGTACCACTCTGAAATAGTTAGTATCCTTGTCAACCTACAAGGTTTGGTAGTGACTTGATCTGAAGTTTCATGATCACTATCATCAGCTTCCACTTCAATTGGTGTAGGCGCTACAGGAACAACTTCTTGTGCCCTACTACACACTGGTTGAAGTGACGGTTCAATAACCTCATCAAGTCTCCACCATCCTCCCACCCAATTCTTTTGAGAGAAACTTTTCCTCGAGAAGGACCCGTTTCTAGAAACAATCACTTTTGCTTTCGGATCCGAAATAGGAGGTATACTCAACTGTTTTGGGTGTCCTATGAAGATGCATTTATCCGCTTTGGGTTTGAGATTATCAGGCTAAACCCTTTTCACATAAGCTTCGCAGCCCCAAACTTTTAAGAAATGACAGCTTAGGTTTCTCTAAACCATAGTTCATATGGTGTCTTCTCAACGGAATTACGTGGTGCCCTATTTAAAGTGAATGCGGTTGTCTCTAATGCCTAACCCATAAACGATAGTGGTAATTCGATAAGAGACATCATGGTTTGCACCACATCCAATAGGGTGCAACTATGATGTTCGGACACACCATCACAGTATAGTGTTCCAGGCGGCAATTGTTGTGAAACAATTTCCACAATGTCTTAGTTGTGTACCAAACACGTAACTCAGATATTCATCTCTATGATCATATCATAGACATGTTATCCTCTTGTCACGACGATCTGCAACGTCACTCTGAAATTACTTGAACCTTTCAATAATTCAAACTTGTGTTTCATCAAGTAAATATACTTAGAATCTACTCAGATGATCTGTGAAGTAAGAGCATAACGATATTCACTGCGTGCCTCAACACTCATTGGATTGCACACATCAAATGTATTACTTCCAACAAGTTGCTCTCTTGTTTCCTCTCACTGAAAATGAGGCCTTTCAGTCATCTTGCCCATGTGGTATGATTTGTATGTCTCAAGTGATTCAAAATCAAGTGAGTCCAAATGATCCATCTACATGGAGTTTCTTCATGCGTATAAACCAATAGACATGGTTCGCATGTCTCAAACTTTTCAAAAAACGGGTGAGTCCAAAGATCCATCAACATGGAGCTTCTTCATGCGTTTTATACCAATATGACTCAAATGGCAGTGCCACAAGTATGTGGTACTATCATTACTATCTTATATCTTTTGGCATGAACATGTGTATCACTATGATCGAGATTCAATGAACCATTCATTTTAGGTGCAAGACCATTGAAGGTATTATTCAAATAAACAGAGTAACCATTATTCTCCTTAAATGAATAACTATATTGCGATAAACATAATCCAATCATGTCTATGCTCAACGCAAACACCAAATAACAATTATTTAGGTTTAACACCAATCTCGATGGTAGAGGGAGCATGCGATACTTGATCACATCAACCTAGGAAACACTTCCAACACATATCGTCATCTCACCTTCAGATAGTCTCCGTTTATTCCATAGCTTTTTATTTCGAGTTACTAGCAGCTAGCAACCGAACCGGTATTTAATACCCTGGTGCTACTAGAAGTACTAGTAAAGTGCACATTATAATGTATATCCAATATACTTCTATCAGCCTTGCCAGCCTTCTCATCTACCAAGTATCTAGGGTAGTTCTGCTTCAGTGACCGTTCCCCTCATTTCAGAAGCACTTAGTCTCGGGTTTGGGATCAACCTTGGGTTTCTTTACTAGAGCAGCAACTGATTTTCCGTTTCATGAAGTATCCCATTCTTGCCCTTGCCCTTCTTGAAACTAGTGGTTTTACTAACCATCAACAATTGATGCTCCTATTTGATTTTTACTTTTGTGGTGGCGCGAATAGATCAAGGATCATCATATCTATCCCTGATATGTTATAGTTCATCACGAAGCTCTAGTAGCTTGGTGGCAGTGACTTTGGAGAACCATCACTATCTCATCTGGAAGATTAACTCCCACTCGATTCAAGCGATTGTAGTACTCATACAATATGAGCACATGCTCAACGATTGAGCTTTTCTCCTTAGTTTGCAGGCTTAAGAAACTTGTCAGAGGTCTCATACCTCTTGACGTGGGCACTAGCCTGAAATCCCAATTTCAGTCCTCGGAACATCTCATATGTTCTGCGATGTTTCAAAAATATCTTTGGTGCCTCAATTCTAAACCATTTAGTATTACGCACTGAACTATCATGTAATCATCAAAACGTGTATGTCAGATGTTGAGAACATCCACAACCGACGCTCGAGGTTCTGCACACTGAGCGGTGCATTAAGGACATAATCCTTCTATGCAGCAATGAGGACAATCCTCAGTTTACGGACCCAGTCCGCATAATTGCTACTGTCAACTCTCAACTAAACTTCTCTAGGAACAAATCTTAAGCAGTAGAACCAAAGCGTGAGCTACGACATAATTTGCAAAGACGTTTTGACTATGTTCATGATAATTAAGTTCATCTAATCAAATTATTTAATGAACTCCCACTCAGATAGACATCCCTCTAGTCATCTAAGTGATACATGATCCGAGTCAACTAGGCCGTGTCCGATCATCACGTGAGACAGACTAGTCATCATCGGTGAACATCCTCATGTTGATCGTATCCACTATACGACTCATGTTCGACCTTTCGGTCTCTTGTGTTCCGAGGCCATGTCTGTACATGCTAGGCTCGTCAAGTCAACCTAAGTGTTTTGCATGTGTAAATCTGGCTTACACCCGTTGTATGCGAACGTTAGAATCTATCACACCCGATCATCATGTGGTGCTTCGAAACAACGAACTTTCACAACGGTGCACAGTTAGGGGGAACACTTTCTTGAAATTTTATGAGGGATCATCTTATTTATGCTACCGTCGTTCTAAGCAAATAAGATGTAAAAGCATAATAAACATCACATGCAATCAAAAAGTGACATGATATGGCCAATATCATTTTGCTCCTTTTGATCTCCATCTTCGGGGTGCCATGATCATCATCGTCACCAGCATGACACCATGATCTCCATCATCGTGTCTTCATGAAGTTGTCTCACCAACTATTACTTCTACTACTATGGCTAACAGTTAGCAATAAAGTAAAGTAATTACATGGCGTTTTCATTGACA
Organism: Secale cereale; assembly: GCA_902687465.1. NCBI lineage: Eukaryota > Viridiplantae > Streptophyta > Magnoliopsida > Poales > Poaceae > Secale > Secale cereale. The sequence goes on from LR738711.1 coordinate 421,906,611, forward strand.
CACAGGTCATATAACAAATTAAGACAACTCCTATGGCTCCTGCCGGTTGTCATACTCATGGACATGCAAGTCGTGATTCCTATTACAAGAACATGATAAATCTCATACATCACATATATTATTCATCACATCCTTTTGGCCATATCACATCACACGGCATATGCTGCAAGAACAAGTTAGACGTCCTCTAATTGTTGTTGCAAGTTTTTACATGGCTGCTATAGGTTTCTAGCAAGAACATTTCTTACCTACGCCAAAACCACAACGTGATATGCCAATTTCTATTTACCCTTCATAAGGACCCTTTTCATCGAATCCGATCCGACTAAAGTGGGAGAGACAGACACCCGCTAGCCACCTTATGCAACTAGTGCATATCAGTCAATGGAACCTGTCTCACGTAAGCGTACGTGTAAGGTCGGTCCAGGCCGCTTCATCCCACGATGTTGCCGAATCAAGATAAGACTAGTAACAACACGTAAATTGACAAAATCGACGCCCACAACAACTTGTGTTCTACTCGTGCATAGAAACTGCGCATAGACCTAGTTCTGATACCACTGTTGGGGATCGTTGCAGAAATTACAGTTTTTCTACGCATCACCAGGATCAATCTATGGAGAGACTAGCAACGAGAGAGAGGGGAGTCCATCTTCATACCCTTGAAGATCGCGATGCGGAAGCGTTAAAAGAATGCGTATGAAGGAGTCGTACTCGTAGTGATTCAGATCGTGGTTGATTCCAATCTAAGCGCCGAACAACGGCGCCTTCGTGTTCAACACACGTACAGCCTGGGGACGTCTCCTACTTCTTGATCCAGCAAGGGGAGAGGAGAAGTTGAGGGAGAGCTCCGGCAGCACGACGGCGTGGTGGTGGAGCTTGCAGTTCTCCGGCAGGGCTTCGCCAAGCACTGCGGAGGAGGAGGAGGTGTTGGGGAGGGAGAGGGCTGCGCCAGGGGAAGGGGTGCGGCTCCCATGCGCCTCCCCACTATATATAGGGGTGGAGGGGGATGGTTTATTGCCCTCCAGGTCCATTGGGGCGTTGGCAAATGTGGGGGAAACAAATCCCACATCATTTCCCTTCCCCACCGATTGTTATCCCCCTTTTTTAGGGATCTTGATCTTATCCCTTCGGGATATGATCTTATTCCTTGTAAGGGGGGATCTTGGTGTGCCTTGACCAGGGGTGTGGGGCCTTGCCCCCACTACCCACGTTCATGTGGGTCCCCCCATGCAGGTGGGCCCCACTCCGGAACCTTCTAGAACCTTCTCGGTACAATACCGAAAAATCCCGAACATTTTCCGGCGGCCAAAATAGGACTTCTCATATATAAACCTTTACCTCCGGACCATTTCGGAACTCCTCGTGATGTTCGGGATCTCATCTGGGACTCCGAACAACATTCGGTAACTGCACACTTATTCCCATATCAACTCTAGCGTCACCGAACCTTAAGTGTGTAGACCTTACGGGTTCGGAAATCATGCAGACATGACCAAGATAGCTCTCTGGCCAATAACCAATAGTGGGATCTGGATACCCATGTTGGCTCCCACATGTTCCACTATGATCTCATCGGATGAACCACGATGTCGGGGATTCAATCAATCCTGTATACAATTCCCTTTGTCAATCGGTACGTTACTTGCTCGAGATCGATCGTCGGTATCCCAATACCTCGTTCAATCTCGTTATCGGCAAGTCACTTTTACTGGTTCCGTAACACATCATCTCGTGATCAACTCTTTGGTCACATTGATCTCATTATGATGATGTCCTACCGAGTGGGCCCAGAGGTACCTCTTCGTCACACGGAGTGACAAATCCCAGTCTCGATTCGTGCCAACCCAACAGACACTTTCGGAGATACCCGTAGTGTGACTTTATAGCCACCCAGTTACGTTGTGACGTTTGGCACACCCAAAGCATTCCTACGGTATCCAGGAGTTGCACAATCTCATGGTCTAAGGAAATGATACTTGACATTAGAAAAGCTTTAGCAAACGAACTACATGATCTTGTGCTATGCTTAGGATTGGGTCTTGTCCATCACATCATTCTCCTAATGATGTGATCCCGTTATCAACGACATCAAATGTCCATGGTCAGGAAACCATAACCATCTATTGATCAACGAGCTAGTCAACTAGAGTCTTACTAGGGACATATTGTGGTCTATGTATTCACACATGTATTACGGTCTCCGGTTAATACAATTATAGCATGAACAATAGACAATTATCATGAACAAGGAAATATAATAATAACCATTTTATTATTGCCTCTAGGGCATATTTCCAACACGATACTCGGAGTGACAAATCCTAATCTCAATTCACGCCAACCCAACAAAACACCTTCAAAGATACATGTAGAGCATCTTTAGAATCACCCAGTTACATTGTGATGTTTGATAGCACTCAAGGTATTCCTCCGGTATCATAGTCGTAGGAATATGTATTTGACATACATGAAAGCAGTAACAATAATCTATACAATCAGATGCTAAGCTAACGGTTGGGTCTTGTCCATTAGATCATTCTCACAATGATGTGATCCCGTTATCAAATGACAACTCATGTCCATGGTTAGGAAACCTTAACCATCTTTTATTAACGAGCTAGTCTAGTAGAGACTTACTAGGGACACGATATTTGTTTATGTATTCACACATGTATTTAGGTTTCCGATCAATACAGTTCTAGCATGCATAATAAACCTTTATCATGAATAAGGAAATATAAACCAATATTATTCAACTTTTACATACTTTTGGAAACATTTAAATGATTTATTTGGACTAACCAATTGATCAAGTGCCCAGTGCCAGTTCCTATTTGTTGCATGTTTTTTGTTTCGTAGAAAATCCATATCAAACGAAGTCCAAATGCGATTCAATTTCGGAATATATGTGATTTTAGGAGGTGGAATCAATGCAAATGGGGGCCCACGGGCCCCAAGATACACCAGAGCGCGCCCCAGGCCCCAGGCGCACCCAGGTTTCTTATGCTCACCTCGTACGTTGGCTGGATCTCTACTTAGGGCGCAAGGAAGCTTATATCCAGAAAAAAATCTTGTTAAAATTTCAACGCTATCGGAGTTACAGATCTCCGGATAATTAAGAAATGGTGAAGGACCAGATTTGGGGAGCGCGAAACAGAAGAAGACAAAGAGAAAGATCCAATCTAGGAGGGGCTCTTGCCCCTCCACCACCCTGGAGGCCATGGACCAGAGGGGGAACCCTCCTCCCATCTAGGGGGAGGTCAAGGAAGAAGAAAGAAGAAGTAGGGGCGCTCTCTCCCCCACTCTCCCGGTGGCGCCGGAGTGCCACCGGGGCTAGGATCGTGATGGTGATCTACATCATCAATCTTGCTACCGTAAACACCAACTTTATTCCCCTCTATGCAGCGGTGTAACCTCTCTATTCCCGTTGTAATTCTCTACTTAAACATGGTGATCAACACTACATACTAGTATCCAATGATATGTGGTTATCCTATGATGTTTGAGTAGATCTGTTTTGTCCTACGGGCTTATCGGTGAAACTGTTATGATTGGTTTAAATTGCTTGGGGTTATGTTGTTATCCCTTGGTGCCCATCATATGAGCGCGCGCATGGATCACACCAGAGGTTTAGTTGTATGCTGATAGGAATATTTATTGGAGGGCAAGGGTGACAACAGCTTCAGACTGGAATAGAAATTGATGCATATGGGATTGAAGGGGGGCCAATATACCTTAAGGCAATGGTTGGGTTTTACCTTAATGAACGATAGTAGTTGCGGATGCTTGATAGAGTTCCAATCATAAGTGCATAGAATTCCAAGTAAGGGATGACATGCTAGCACTGGCCTCTCCCACATAAAAACTTGCTATCAATCGAGTAACGTAGTTGATGGCCCATGGACAAATCATTCTCTTGTGTTACAAAAAGCTTGATACTACACTACTTTTATTGTCTTGCAACTTATTTCAAGTTTTAATCCTGCTAAGCACTTCTAGTTTTATCCTCGTTTTAGATAAAGCAAACGGTAAGTGCGCATAGAGTTGTATCGATGGTCGATAAAACTTGAGGGAATATTTGTTCTACCTTTAGCTCCTCGTTGGGATCGACACTCTTATTTGCCACAAACGATCCCCTACACTTGTGGGTTATCAGCACACTGCAATGTCGCACCGTCTAGTGATTCCTTCAAAGGGAGAAAGGACGACAAACACTTGGAAAAACAACTGTGGTTAGCGTTAGTGCAAAACCAAGCATTCAAATGGTGATTCACCCAACAAATGTCGTCATCATGCATATCATAAGGTGTGAAAAAGGATTGAGACATGGCATGCAAGCACATAAATTGAGCACAATCAAGGTCATCATGGAAACAAGCATGTAAATTTGAGGTAGTGACGCAAATATGTGTGACAAGTGAAAAAGCATCTACCTCAATTTCATACAAAGCATGCATAAAGCGCTCAAGAAATGGTCTATGGTACATATGAACCATTCACAACACCAAATAAAAGGAAGTGTCTAAACAAATGGGTCAAGTGCAAGACAATCTAAACATAACATGCATAGGGTGTAGTGAAAATCGTGTGGCACTCAATACAATAGAAAGAGCAATTGTTCAACATGTGTGATGCAATCATGTGAAGCATGTAGCAATTAATGGGACATGGCATATGTGAAGAGATGACATTGTTGCAACCAAGCATATGATAGGGACAAGTAATCCACAAGTTGGATGCAACACACAAGGTATATGAGTCATGAGGCATGGAAATGTGGAAATTGCAAGTCGAAGCAAGATGTCGAACATGTGCGCAAGCAAGTGGTCCAAGATGACCAATAAGCCTCATGGTGCAAGCACCACACGTAGTATGATCCACAATATGCACGCTCATGGTTTTGTGGTTCTCAAAAGAGAACGATATCACCTCGAAAGTGTGTCCTTCTGTGTCCTTCACAATGCCAAAGCGCAAGAAAATGTGATGTAGAAACGAGTCATGCTAGAAAGTATGATCCTTGCTCTACAGAGCTCGAATTGTCAACTCACGTGAAGTGGAAGTTGACATGAAGTCCAACTATCCTACACATGCAGGAAACAAAACAAAGAAAGTATGCGCATGGTAGATAAACACATCATCCATCATGATGGTTCTCTTCTCTTGCACATAACCATTAGAAGCACAAGTGCATGAATAATATGATGCAACAATGGATATATTCATGGCACTAGGTATATGGTGCAAAGAAGGAAGACAAGCATGCTTCACAAGAAATATGTCAAAATGTCCAAATATATGTGAAAATGCTATGGGGGCAATCTCGTTAGCAAGAGTAAAAGCATTGTTGCACTCAATACATGGCAAATCTAGCATGAGAGATGCAACATATGGAGACATATGATAAGAAGCAATAGCAATCATGTGCAATGCATGGGAATAGATGCCATCTGCCGCATGAAATGAGGAAGTATGAATCATGGGTGACGCACTACACAAAGAAGACATGGTAATCATGTCGTGCAAGCTAGTGGCGAGAAGATGGAACACACTAGAGGAAATAATGGCAATCATGTCATGGGAGCAAATAATAGATATAGGGAATGCACATGACATATCGCAAGCACGCAAATGAAACATGATCAAAGCATCATCATTGGCATGTGGCACAAATCAAACATGACAATAACAAGCAATATCTCCACCAAGCTTGCAAACACATATACAAGTAGTAGAATCAATCGTCATGTGTAATGCAAAGCATGGGTCAAAAATGAATGGCAAAGGCATAGAAATGAGCATATCATGCAAAGTAAGCATGTCAATATGGGCAAATGATACATAATGGACAATAAGCCATAACCATGTGAGGGTCATGTATAAAAAATGGGCAAAGTCTTTGCGCGAAGGGAGCAGTGGGAAAGACAATCCACGGGATCCCAAGTCATCATTGCTCTCTAGAGCTCGTTTTTTCAACTCATCGGACTGTGAGGTTGAAAAGTATTCATGGGTACCTACACAAGAAAGACACAAAGGAAACAAACTGTGTCCGTGATAAATGTACACATCGTCCATCGTGATGTGTATGTGCATGTGCGAGTTAGCACAAGATAATCATCGCTCAAAGAAATTCGATGCATGGTACAAGAACATTTCATCCATCATGAAAGAATAGTTGTTATGTATAACACGATGGAGATGAAAATTAAGCATACAAGTATATGGCAAATCAATATCATTTTTATTCATGGGTGGCATATGGTGGATATAAGTATTGGGATCATGCAATGGATGGGATGGATAAAAATCTCCTAACATGTATGAGGAAACTATGGCGGTCTCCTCAAGTGCAATATCGGAAGCACAATATGGAGAAGTGGAACAACATCCAAAACAAGGCATATCTGAAGCTAGGTGGTCACGGCATGGCATAGTAGATGAATTGCGCAAATTGTGTAAAGGAAGCATGGCAATATCATCGCATGAAAAACAAAAGCCATTGACCATCATCTCATCATCTATGCCATAAGTGCAAATATTATTGATTTTAATGGGGGATGCATAGTTACTATGTTGAGATTGACATGATGCAATATGGGATATCTCACTCATAGCATATGACAAGTTTAAAGGGTTGTCGAACATGATGTGACCAAAAGAATGTTCACATGATATACTATGGATCATAGCATCACAAGTAGGCAACTCAACATGCTCATCATCATATTCATCATAAATTGGTAAGTCATGACATGAGGAATTCGCACTAGTACGAAGCATGGTAATAGGTGTGTCAACATCATGCAAGCAATCATTGGTATGATAGTCCACTTGTGGGACAAGATGTACCATGACCTATATTACCTTTGGAGCGTCGCTCATGTGTTGTAGGTGAGGTGTTCAAGGTCAAATCATTCTCATCTTCATCTTGATGGAACCATGTGGGTGGAGCATCTTCTTCCACCATGGCCATCCGTTTTCCCATTGGAGTTATGGACTCTTCGAGGATTGGTGTTTCGTCTTGTCGAAGATCTAACACCAAAGAAGAAAACACACTTGAAGTACATGTTAAGTCGTTAGAAATCATAGTGGCCTCACTTGCCCTATCAACTAGCTCACTCACTAAGTGGTGTGGCTCACTCACTACTTTTGGATGCTCTCATTCGTGTGGTTAGTGGAGTCACTCAAATGGCTCTCAACCTCACATAGGATGTGTGGCATGCTCTCATGTGTGGGGCTACTGGTGGTCACTCTCATCCTCTCAAAGGAAATTCTCTCAATGTCACATATGGTGGAGTTACTCATATCACTCATGGTGGGGTGGATCTCCTCACATGGGAATCAGTGCATCTCATGATATGTGGGTGTTGGAGAGGTGTAGGTGCAAACGTCTCCATGCTCAACTCATATCGCCGCCGTGGTTGAAGGGATAGTCCCATGCATAACCTCCTCATCCATAACGCCTCCAAAGATGAATGTCATGGGATGTGGCAAAACATCACTCTCCTCTGAGATCAAAGAGAAGGTCTCATGTGAGCTCGCGTAGCTTGACTCAGAGTAGGGGACATATTGGGGCTCCATCTTCATGTTGTTGAGGAGGTTCATGCTTGTCGCCTTAGTCCAAGGGGATGGCCCTAGCTCGACCTTCTTGTCTCCGTGTTGTTGTAGAAGGCTCATATGATGTGGGGGGCTTCCGAAGATGGAAGTGTCACGCTCGCTCGTAGGTGGTCGCCTTGTTGTTGAAGATGTCGATGTAGGCGAACTCACGAGAAGTAGGCGAATATGTCGTACGTCCAAAGGCGAAGATGCATTAATAACACTTGGCAAAGATGCCGAAGTGGTGGTGGCAGTTGTAGCTCCTTCTTGGTGGTGCAAGTCTCGTGGTCTTCTCTTTTGCAAATGAAGCTTGCCCTTGGCGTGAAGTAGAGCTTGTTCGGACTTGAAGGTTTGAGCTTTGTGGGCATCTTCATGATGATGGCATTGTTATCGTGCTTGAGCTCGTAGTAGATGTCGTTCATCGACATCGTGTACATGATGCTTGGAGTTGACTTGCGCTTCATAATGATGTTGATCACAATTGCGATGGTGGCCATCACGAAGATGTGGACGTGGATGACATGCGCCTGCATCCTGTTTGCTCTTCGAAGACTTGTGACTTGAACGTCGCCGCTGTGAAGATGACGAAGGGGAAGAAGTTTTAGTGATCATCAAGGCACGTAGCTCTTCCACTTGAGTTTTCATGTTGGCCTTGAAAGCTTAGATGGCATGTGCCATGGATGTGTCGAAGTAGTTGTTCGCGTCGTTATTGTTGAAGACCGGAGATGAAATGCCTTGCCTATCCATCACGGAAATGGACCAAATGTACCTTACCTGATGTTGAAAATGGATCAATGATCAGTAAATAATGTATCAAGGAAATAACATAATTGGTACCGGATCTTGTCAATTCTCACACCTACACAATAAGGCTTATGGAGTAGCTCGGTGATGACAGTGGCACAAAAATTTGATGCAAAATGTTAGCAAGAGTTAATAATGTTGAAAGAGATTCACAAATTCGCAAATGTAACAAGTAGATCAATAGTAATGAATGGCACACGGAAACACACACACTAATAGATAAATGTGGTTGTGCAACCAAGGAATGAGCACAAAATGTGGAATCCTCGGAAAACACTCATGTTGCACAATTCTAGAGAGACGCTAGCATGATTGCTCTATAGGCGGATACGACACTTGTGCACAACCTATGAGATGCGAAATGTATCAACTTTCTATCAAAACTATGCTATGTATGTATGATGTTCCGGTGCTTTAGCACAAGATGATCCAAGATGATCGAGTATGCTATCATATGATATTTTGTGATGCTATGGCTCTTGCTTACAAGCTTCTTTGTTTTTCTCTTTTGCTTAAAAGCTTTTATTTTGTTTGGCCACTATGCGAAATGTACAAACCAAGATAGCAATTGTGTATATGCGGAAACAATCTTGTGACACAAGAGATGATATGATGATACCAAGATGATATGGTATGTATGCAATGGAAGGCTTATATCGATGATCACTAATGCGCACAAGTAACGTTGGCGACAATACTCAAATGGCTAGTATCGATAGGCAAGTGACACAAAATGGGCTACGGGTTAACAATGTAATGACAAGGGAGATGTACAATGATGTCGTCGAAGTTACCGTCCTTTGCTTACGGTGGTGTTAATGGTGAGGTGGAGAATGTCGTTGTCGAGTCCGGGGCGATGATGAGTGGCGGTGTTCTCTTGCCAAACTGATCCTAATTAGCCGAAACACCTTAGGAAATCGGAAAACCGCGGACTCAAAATCTCAAATGTCAAATATCAAATGGTGGTAGCGGGAATGCGGCGATGGTGGTTGCAGAAGTGGATGGTGGGGCTATACACTTTTTCGGAGTTGAAGTCATGGTCCCTAAGTAGCCCAAATACCATAGGAGACCCAAACCACAAGTCAAACAAGCTTAAACAAAATTGGGTTAAGTTCGGTTGGCGGAAGTGTATGGTGGACTAGGTTATGTGGAAGTGGTGGTGATGGTTGATGAAGAAGTAACAGTCCCTAAGTATCCGAAACGCCTTAGGAGACTCGAATAACTACTCAAGCAACCACAAATTCTATATGTATCAAAATGGGTTAGGTTGCGGAAGTCGGTGGTGGTATAGCGGATGATGTGGTGGAAGCCCTAGGCAAAGATGCCCAAATTCCAAAATTTTAATGAAGTAAAATGGCGATGGTAGTATTTTTTGATATGGGGGGGGGTGTCAATAGCTTCAAAACAAGCTAAAGAACGTCAAAATCAGACTCCGAATGAATTAGTTATGGTCAAAATGGTGAAACACTAGTAGTTGAAATCTACAGGGGTCGGGGCCGGAAATCCGGGACCTGATGTCCAAAAACTTGCGCAATTTTTCCCTCTAGGAGCCAGATGTCTGGTCGGGGACCCGGATGTCCAGCCCGGTGGCCCAGATGTCCGGCCCGATAGTTCCAGATCTCGTTTGGGGCGTTAATTTTTGAATTGG
>LR738711.1:421916702-421988179 GCA_902687465.1 Secale cereale
GGGGGGGGCGAAAATAGATGATTCCAAGGGCAAAATTGAAGAGATTAAGTTGATGGAAAGTGGGGAAACTTGTGGGGAGGCTAGATCCACTCGAAACACATCGAATCCAAGGATCAAAATCAACATCATCAAACCAATAGATCCCAAAAAAAATTGGAGCTATTTTTGGTGGTGATTTTTGAATTTTAGGACAAAATCACACAAAACTAGGCTAGAAAACGGTGGGGAAGACTTTAAATTTGTGATAGCCACATGATACCATATGATGCGGGGCTAACCCGATCTAGGCCGATCTTTCACAGTTCGATGGTATTCCTGCAAAGAACACGAGGAACATGATAGGGAAATCACGAGGGGAACGAGAGAAAACACTCAAATCAACAAGAAACAATCACACATGTGCTAGATCCATGAACACAACGAGAGATACATGATTCAAATCCAACAAAGGGAGGATACAATAGGTAACTAGTTCATCTCCGTGAGGAGTTCTTGAGCCTGCGAGGGGTCTTCTCGTGAGGGGTCTTGAATCCAAGTGTGGATCTTCTTTGTAGAGGTCGCGGTCTTTCGGTGGAGTAGAACCACATGGATGAGCAAAGCTCTATCTCTAAAATGAACTAAACATGTGCTTACCCTAGAAATGAGGTGGGGGAGGAGTATATATAGTCTTAGCCATGAAGGGTTAACTGGGAGAGGATACATGGGCCTCTGGCCTGACTCTACGCGCAGGCAGGCGCCGGATGTCTTGGCTGGGGGTAGGATGTCCAGGGCACGGGCTGGATGTCCGGCCTAGCGATGGCCATTCTTCGGGTGCATTCTGTTGCCCTCGCCGGATTTCTGGGGCGATGCCAGATGTCTAGCCAGCTGACAGGTGCCAGATGTCCAGGGGTTGGCCGGATGTCCGGCTGCTGAAGCTCTTCTGTGGATGCGCCAGATGTTCGGCCTCTGGCTCGGATGTCCTGCCGGTGTTGCTTCCAGTAGTTTCGTCTTCTTTTGTCGTCGCTTCCATACTTCCCTCGCAGATGGTGTAGTTGTTCCTTGGTGCTTGCACTCCTCCTCAACACCTGTGAATCTCCGACAATACCTATGCATGCACATGGGAGAAGTGTTAAGTAGTATAGCATCCTCGAAGGGGTCAAGTGAGCATGTGTAAAGGAGATGATTCACCTTTGTGTATGTGAAGTAGATGTCGCACGTGTCAATTGCCGAACCTCTTGACATGTTGATGTTCTTAGGATGCTCCGCATCACCTAGGAACAAAATAAGAGTGAAAGACGGGTACAAGGGTCATTGTGCCCATAGTGCACGCAGGCACAGCCGGAGGTGTCCGGGCACCCGGTCCGGGCAAGGGCTGGCATCAGGTATGGCTGGGCACCTGGGGGCTTAGGGGTTGGGCACCCGGATGAGCGGCTCCAGCGCCCAGCGGTGGGGGACCGGGCACCCGAGGGTAGCGGCCCAAGCACCCAGGGCGGCGAAGGGAAACGCCCAAGCGGGGCCGGGCACCCGGGGTAGGGGGGCCGGGCACCCAGACTGGTGCGGTAGCAGGGGACCGGGTACCCGGGGGCTTTGGGGCCGGGCACCAGGGCTTGTTGGTGGCCGGGCACCCGGGGTGGTCCGTGACCTCGGTTGCTTCGTGCTTCATGAGTCCTTCTTCTTCCTCCTCAATAGATGCTTGGGTCTCCCTCCTGGCTTCCTCGCGGTCATGTCCTTGAGACCTAAGAATGCACAATGTATCCATTTGAGATAGAAACCAACTCTCATGTGAATCCAAATGAAGTTCGAAGAGGAAAGGATTAACCTTGCTTTCGATGGGGCGTGTTCTTGTCATTGGTCCTCCTTGTGCTTGTGGTGGTGATGTGATGTCCATGGGGATGATCGAAGGATGCTCTGCATCATCTCCCCCCCCCTTGGGAGAGATCCGTCCACGGATCGTGATCTCCATCACCATAGTATTGGGACAAGGCGTCGACGTTGAAGATGTTGGCGTCTCACATCATATGCGCCTTCACATGACTAAGTTGTCTTGTGATGGTATCGCCTTGTGAATCCTTCAAAATGAAAGAACATGACAATCACTTGGAAAAACAAATGAGGTTAGTGCAAATGCAACACCTATCATTGTGTGGTGAAATACCCAACAAATGTTTTCATTATTCTTATCATAAGAAAGGACAAGGGAATATGGCATTGTATGTAAGCATGTGATGCGATAACAACCAAATACAATAGGCTCAATCAAACAAGCATGCATCACAAGTAAGGTGTCCAAGTCTCTGAGACCAACAAGCATAGCACGGTTGCACTCACTATATGTGAATATGAGAGATGCAACATATGGAGACAAGTGACAATGATACATGTAAATCATGTGAATGGCATGAATATATACGTCATCAACCAAATGAAACGAGCAAGAATAGGTCATGGGTGATGCAAAAAAGCAAGCAATCATAGCGATCAAGTCAAGCAAGATAGTAATGTGAAGATGCAACATACTAGAGGTAATCATGGTAATCATGGCATGTGTGCGAATCGTAGGCATAAATAATGCACATGACAACTCACAAGCATGAAAGCAAGAAATGAGCAAAATATCATCAATGTATTGGCGACAGGTCCTATGTAAATATCAATGGGGCATCATGACTCTCCCAACACAACAAGCATCAATAGCATGGGGCACAAAGAAATCATGGCAATAGCTACTAGGATCTCCACCAAGGATGCATATTCACATAGTAGTAGTAGAATGGTGGATCATATGTAGGTGCAAGCAAGGGTCATAATTGCATGGCAAAGGCATCGGAATAAGCATAGCATGCAAAGTGAACATGGCAATATGGGCAAAGGATAAATAAAGGACAATGACCCATAACCATGTGAGGGCCATGTAGAAGAATTGCACGAAGTCGCTGAGCGGAGGAAATGGTTGGTGAAACATCTCACAGGTTCCCAAGGCATCGTTGCTCTCTAGAGCTCGTTTCGTCAACTCATGGTCTTGCGAGGTTGATGAGTATTCGTGAGTACCTATGAAAAATAAAGACAAATGAAAGTTCGTGTGTGCGTGGTATATGTACACATCATCCATTTTAATGCGCACATGTGTGTGGTGGTTAGCACAAAATATCCAATGTTCAAATAAATGAGATGCGTGATATAGAAACATGTCATCCATCATGAGAGGTTGTAACATCCCAAATTTTCAATTTGGAATGTTATACATAGATCATATTGCATTGCATATTTTATTGCTTTTGTGCGTTGCGATCCTCGAAAATTCTAAACAACTCAAGGACCTATGGAGAGAGTTGGGAATTCTACACTTTTCGTATTTGAGTTTTCTCAAATACCGGTACAGGGATCACTTTGGTTTTAATAGTTTTTCTCACCTAAAACTATTTCTTGATAAAATATATGAGCGGAGATAATATGACTTCTCCAAAATAAAAGAGATATTGGAGGAAAAATATTAAAATCACTTTTGGTTTTTATTCGGATTTATCTGCGATTTTATTTGCATAGGAAAAAAGCCCACGCTGCCGCCCCGCAGCCCACCCCGCCGCCTCGCCCAAACCCTAGCCCGCCGGCAGCCCGAGCCGCCGCTGCCGCACTTCGCTGCTCCCGCACCGCCGCCACCGCCGCCGCTGCCGCACTTCGCTGCTCCCGCACCGCCGCCACCGCCGCCGCCGCGCCCCGCGCCGCCTTGCCCCGCCGCCCACCGGAGAAGCCGCTGCCGTTCTCGTCACCGTCGCCGTCAGTTTTTTTAAAACCGATCGGTTTTTTTTCGGAACCCTTGATTTGTTTTTTTAAATAGATCAGTTTGGTTTTTTTCGGTTTAGTTAGTTAGCGGACATTCGTCCATATGTTATTTTAAAGAACGTTGTTCGCCCATTAGTCACAGACAACGAACGTTCATTCGTTAGCCTGTTCGTCAGTTATCTTTTTCTGGGCTTTTTCCGTGACTATTTTCGATTGCGATTTCTGCACTGATCTTGTTTTTAGTTTTTCTTTTCGCTCTAGAGTCGGAATCGGGCGATTCAAGCGCCCAGATGTTCGTCTCAATGCCCTCTTTCCGTTTAACCAACTAGAACAAGGTTTTGCTACTGTAAAATTTGACTTTAGATCAATCTAGTAAAGGGATCTTGTTTCTTTCGCAGTTTGAGTTTCGTTGCTCCGGTTGATTTGATTCTTTTTGCAAACCGGAGTTCTTAAATTGAACTTTCTGGTTAGATCTTCTTATTTGTAGTTCTAATTGTGCATCTTTGCTTGTTTGCTTATGTATGCTATTGTTTGCTTGCGATAGAATTCCCGGAGTGCGAAGCGTGCTACTACGAGTCCCTAGGTTTTGCGAATCATCAACAAGGCAAGTAACACTTTGATCATACCCTTTATTACCCAGTTTTTATGGATTAGATCAAACCCTCACACATTGCATGAGTAGGATCTTTTAAATTGTGGGTCTGGGAAGTAGATTGAGGTAGAACCTATTACCTGCATTACTGTCAAACCCTTGGGAGTTACTTCTACGGTATGCTTAGGTTGCCATGCTATGCTCGTAGACGTGGTTTGGGTTTGAGAGAATCCATGACAGATGTGAGTTGTTAATTAATGGTTCAACTTAAGGTGGCTACTTGAATACACATCTGGGTGGAGTGGTTGCAGGGCACCTGGAGAATCCAGTGTTGTCCTAGGAAATCCCGGAGGAACCGTGTGATTATCCTATGGAATGCCACCCAGGCTCAAAGGGATCATAAAACTATTCATGCTAGAAACTTCCGTGTGCAGCCACAATGCCATTATGGGCTCTGGTATATATGAGTAAGTTGCGTGAGCTCTTTCAGTGGTGGACTAGCAGATGTAGGGGAAAGTAGGTGTGCCGGTCCACCCGGGGTAAACGGTGAATGCTTCTGAAAGATTGTGTCTCGGTCATCCGTTTCTCAAACACCATGCAGTGCGAGAAATCCAACGGAGGAGATCGAGTCTTGTGGGGAAAAGTCGACAAACCTCTGCAGAGTGTACAAACTAATCATTATTAGCCATGTCCCGGGTTATGGACATCTTGAGTATCTGATACTTGAATTATTGGTTGATCTCAACACTCTAAAATTAATGTGTTGGGTAATGATGACTACTTTAATTGGGATTGAGTTGGAGGTACCTTCTCAATGATGTTTCAACTACCATGATAGTTAAAATAAAAGTTATTCCTTTGTTGTAGGGAAAAATTGGCTTTATGCAAAAACTTTAACCTTAGAGCCTCCACTAGCCATATATGCATATAGTGTTAGCCTTTATTCTGTTACTTGCTCTACTGTGTTATCTTGCGAGCATATTCCATGTGCTGACCCGTTTCGGGCTGCAACATGTTAAGTTGCAGACTTTTCAGAAGAAGAGTAAGGTGCGCTAGGTCATTTGTCATGCACTCACCTATGTCGTTGGAGTTGGTGGACTCACTTATCTTCCAAGCCTTCCGCTGTTATTTTGTTAGATGGCCTTATGCCATAAACTTTTGTAATAAGTTCTCTTTTGAGACATTCGATGTAATAAGTGTGTGATTGCCACTCTGTTATAAATCCTTTAAGTACTGTGTGTGTCAGCATTACCGATCCAGGGATGACACAGAACATAGAGACTCCGATCCATTCGGATCGTGGTCGCTACAAGATGGTATCAGAGCACACGCTGATTGTAGGACATGACCACTAAGATAAACCTTAGGTCAGTCTTCTGTACTCATTTCTGACTCCTCTCCATTTTTTACTCTTTAGGATGGTGGACCCAAGGAACAAGTTCACTCAACCAGATGAAGACACACTGTTTGGATGACACTTGAAGGAAGTCAGTAGGTACCTGAACATCGGAATACCAGGCTTCACCGGGACCTACACCGCCACTTTACCAGAAGAGGAGCGATGGAGTATTCAAGTTCAAATTCCCGGGAGGACATTTTCACCATCCACTGAGCCAATAGAGTTTTCTTTTGATGCACCAATCTGGAGCCTAGGAAAGAGTATGACAGCCCACATTACCATGGGACGTACTGGAGAAGTCAACAAGCAGGAGCTGAAGGACACTATCTAACGGATATGTGGACATCGAGATGAGCAATGGGACATGATCAGTACCCGGAAGGACAGGTCCATTGCAGCATTCATCCAGGAGTTAAACCAGCACATTCGTCGACAGGAGCACCATATGTGCGCATGGATGATAGATTTGAAGAAGGCGCTAACCAAGAACTTAGAGCTAGAAGAGGAACTCAAGTCTACACGTGACGGATACGAGGAGGAGATGGCAATACTTGTGGAGAAGACTGATGACTTGACAAGGAAGCTAGGAGTATTCATGGGAGATCCAGCACCAGGAGGAGAAGAAGAAGAAGCAGAGGAACCCAAGGAGATTCGTTCTGAAGACTACATCATCATCGATGACATGGACTCAGACCCCGATGATAGTGACGAAGATTATGAAGATGAAGCTGGAGCAGATATCATGGAATCTTCCGCCGATCAAAATTTCTAGATGACCACCCTATGACAAGTAGTTTCCCCCCCATAAAGTAGAATTTAGTGCACTTTTGTAACATTAGTTAGAAGCTTTGTAAGCCCTTGCTTGAAATTGATTGGTGTGATATGTTTGTGTTTGTCTCATGTGCATATGGGTAGTGAATTTTCTCGTAGACCTCATTTCCATTCTAATCTCTTCCCTCTACACCCATCATATGCCTCCGAGACGTGAGCCCGGTTTTCAGTTTCCCACTGAGCTCACTCAGTTGATCCAGCAGCAGAACACTTTGATGCAACTTCTTGTCCATAACAATCAGAACAACAACAAAAACTCTCCATCACCACCACCCGTGGACAACCTGACCCGTTTTCTAAGGTTGCAACCACCGGTGTTTGCTATCAGCATTGAACCAATAGTTGCTGATGACTGGCTGCACAAGATTGGAAGGGATTTGACCACCGCAAACTGCACTGATGCAGAGAAGGTGCGTTTTGCCGCACATCAATTGGCTGGACTAGCAGCAGCATGGTGGGAGAATTACACAACCACTTTCCCTGTAGCCAATGTCACTTGGGATCAGTTTCAACAAGCTTTTCGCGCTGCCCATGTCTAAACTGGAGCCATGAGCATGAAAAAGTGAGAGTTTCGCAACTTGCGCCAAGGAAATCGTATGGTGGCTCAGTACGTAGATGAGTTTAGTACCTTATCTCGTTATGCCCCGGATGATGTGGCCACAGATGCCGCGAAGCAGGAGAGGTTTATGGAGGGGCTGAATGATGAGATGAGCGTACAGTTGATGGTGGCAACCTTCAACAACTACCAGGAGTTGGTAGATAAAGCTGTTATGATTGAAGGGAAGCAGCAGCAGATTGAGAGCCGCAAGAGGAAGTATGGACAAGGGAGGAATAATTCTGGAGCCCAGCAGAAGCCCCGTTTCACCCCGAATTCGGGAGGATACACCCATAACCATGGAGGCCACACCCATAATGGAGGGAGTACTCACAACCACAATGGCTCCAAGAATGGGAATGGGAATGGAGCAAGCAATAATCAAAACCGCTCCACTCCATCCACACCCGCCAAGAGGGATTTAAGTCACGTTACCTGTTGCATGTGCGGAAAGAACAGACACTATGCCACGGAGTGCCCTGAAGCTAAGAATGGGAACAGCAATGGAAGCGCCGGGAAGAAGCCCAACCCTTTCAACAAAGGACAAGTGAACCACGTGACCGTGGAGGAGGTTGAAGAACAACCAGATGCAGTTGTCGGTAAGTTTTGGTTAAGTCATTTACCGCAGTAGTTCTTTTCGATACTGGTGCATCGCATTCATACATTTCAAGGGGATTCGTGAATAGATATAAGTTGCCCACCCAAGTCCTTAAGACCCCCATGTTAGTAAGTTCCCTAGGAGCAGAGTATATGGCACATCAAGGATGTTTTCAGACGCCATTGATCATTAGACGACATGGTTTCCTCTCAGACCTGATAGTTTTGGAGTCACAAGGATTGGATGTGATACTAGGTATGGATTGGATATCGATGTATGGAGGGAACATCGATTGTGCCAGTAGGTCAATTTTGCTTACCACCCCGGAGGGAAAAAGGGTCAAGTATGTATCTAGGCATTCGCCTAGAAAGACACAAGTACATTCTCTCATGGGAGTTGTTCAGGAGGAAGTGCCCGTAGTAAAGGACTATCCAGATGTGTTTCCAGAAGAGCTACCAGGCATGCCACCGGATAGGGATATTGAGTTTTTGATTGAGCTATTGCCTGGCACCGGGCCAATATCGAAGAGACCATACCGCATGCCAGCAAATGATCTAGAGGAGATCAAGAAGCAGATTAAGGAATTATTGGAGAAAGGATTTATTCGCCGAAGTTATTCACCTTGGGGAGCCCCAGTGCTTTTGGTCGAGAAGAAGGATGGTTCTTTAAGGATGGTCGTTGATTATCGGGCACTTAATGAAGTGACGATTTAGAATAAGTACCCGCTGCCGATGATCAATGATTTGTTCGACCAACTTCAAGGAGCTAAAGTATTCTCCAAGATCGATCTACGATCAGGATACCACCAGTTAAAGATCCGAGAGAAGGATATACCTATGAAAGCCTTCACCACAAGGTATGGGCTATATGAGTATACGGTTATGTCATTTGGATTGACTAACACCCCTGCCTATTTCATGAGTATGATGAATAAGGTGTCCATGGAGTTCTTGGATAAGTTTGTCGTGGTATTCATTGATGATATTTTGGTGTACTCGAAGAACGAAGAGGAACACGCAGAGCATTTGCGTTTGGTTCTGGAGAAGATCATAGAACATCAGTTGTACGCCAAATTCAGAAAATGCGAGTTTTGGTTGAAGGAAGTTGGATTCTTAGGGCATGTTATATCAGGAGAAGGTATAGCAGTGGACCCCGCCAAAGTGCAGGCAGTCACTGAGTGGTTGGCACCCACTGCAGTTGGAGAGCTCCGCAGTTTTCTTGGACTCGCGGGATATTACCGAAGATTCATAGAGAATTTCTCCAAGCTTGCAAAGCCTATGACGACATTGTTGAAGAAAGAGACAAAGTTTCATTGGACTGAAGAGTGCGAAGAAAGTTTCCAGGAGTTGAAGAAATGATTGACGAGAGCCCCAGTGCTGATCTTGCCAGATATATGCAAGGATTTCCAAGTGTATTGCGACGCTTCATGCTTAGGACTTGGAGGAGTACTCATGCAGGATGGAAGATTTGTTTCTTATGCATCTCGTCAACTTGGACCGCACGAGTTGAACAATGCGACACATGAATAGGAGCTAGGAGCAGTTGTGCATGCGCTCAAAACATGGAGACATTTCCTTATTGGAAATCGTTGTGATGTGTACACGGATCATAAGAGTTTGAAGTACTTTTTCACTCAGAAGGAGTTGAACCTCAGATAGAGGAGATGGTTGGAGCTTATAAAGGATTATGATATGAAGCTGCACTATCACCTCGGAAAGGCCAATGTCGTTGCAGACGCTTTGAGCCGGAAGAGTTATGCAAATACCCTAGTGAAGGGAGGATTGCCGAAGGAGTTAGCGAAAGATCTCAGGGAGCTTCATTTGGAGATAGTTCCTAGAGGTTTTGCTGCAACCTTGGAGGTTCAGTCAACATTGTTGGGAAAGATACGAGAAGCCCAGAAGGATGACAAAGAGATTGCCGATATCAAGGAGAAGATGAGTGAAGGAAAAGCCAAGGGTTTTCGTGAGGATGAACACGACACCTTGTGGTTTGAGGATCGAATCTATGTGCCCAACAACCCCGAGATCAGGGAATTGATACTACATAAAGCACATGATTCGCCATACTCGATACACCTCGGAAACACTAAGATGTATTTGGATTTAAAGGAGCGTTTCTGGTGGACAGGAGTGAAGAAGGATATTGCCGAATATGTAGCAGTATGTGATGTATGCTAGAGAGTAAAGGCGGAACATCAGAAGCCAGCAGGATTGCTACAACCTATGCCGATACCCGAATGGAAGTGGGATAAGCTTGGCATGGACTTTATCTCCGGATTGCCCAGTACCAGATCGGGATATGACTCAATCTGGGTAGTAGTGGATCGCTTGACCAAAGTAGCCCACTTTATCCCCTTGAAAACCACGTATACCAGTGCGAAGTTGGCCAAGATATACATGACCAGGATCGTATGTCTACATGGAGTTCCGAGGACCGTTGTATCAGATAGAGGAACATAGTTCACCTCAAAGTTTTGGCATCAACTACACAAAACTTTGCGATCGAGGCTGGAATTCAGTACAACTTTTCACCCGCAGACCGATGGACAGACCGAGAGAGTCAATCAGATTCTGGAGGACATGTTAAGAGCGTGTGCGCTAGATTATGGATCTAGTTGGGATGACAATCAGATTCTTAAGTTGAACTTTCTGGTTAGATCTTCCTATTTGGAGTTCTACTTGTGCATCTTTGCTTGTTTGCTTATGTATGCTATTGTTTGCTTGCGATAGAATTCTCGAAGTGCGAAGCGTGCTACTACGAGTCCCTAGGTTATGCGAATCATCAGCAAGGCAAGTAACACTTTGATCATACCCTTTATTACCCAGTTTTTATGCATTAGATCAAACCCTCGTACATTGCATGAGTAGGATCTCATAACTTGTGGGTCTGGAAAGTAGATTGAGGTAGAACCTATTACCTGCATTATTTTCAAACTCTTGGGAGTTACTTCTACGCTATGCTTAGGTTGCCATGCTATGCTCGTAGATGTGGTTTGGGTTTGAGAGAAACCTTGACACATGTGAGTTGTTAATTAATGGTTCAACTTAAGGTGGCTACTTGAATACACATCTGGGTGGATTGGTTGCAGGGCACCTGGAGAATCCAGTGTTGTCCTAGGAAATCCCAGAGGAACCGCGTGATTATCCTATGGAATGCCACCCAGGCTCAAAAGGATCATAAAACTATTCATGCTAGAAACTTCCGTGTGCAGCCACAATGCCATTATGGGCTCTGGCATAGTATGAGTAAGTTGCGTGAGCTCTTTTAGTGGTGGACTAGCAGATGTAGGGGAAAGTAGGTGTACTGGTCCACCCGGGGTAAACTGTGAATGCTTCTGAAAGATTGTGTCTCGGTCATCCGTTTCTCAAACACCATGCAGTGCGAGAAATCCAACGAAGGAAATCGAGTCTTGTGCGGAAAAGTGCACAGACCTCTGCAGATTGTACAAACAAATCATTATTAGCCATGTCCCGGGTTATGGACATCTTGAGTATCTGATACTTGAATTATTGGTTGATCTCAACACTCTAAAATTAATTTGTTGGCTAATGATGACTACTTTAATTGGGATTGAGTTGGAGGTACCTTCTCAATGATGTTTCAACTACCATGATAGTTAAAATAAAAGTTATTCCTTTGTTGTAGGGAATAATTGGCTTTATGCAAAAAAAATAACCTTAGAGCCTCCACCAGCCATATATGCATATAGTGTTAGCCTTTATTCTATTACTTGCTCTACTGTGTTATCTTGCCAGCATATTCCATGTGCTGGCCTGTTTCGGGCTGCAACATGTTACGTTGCAGACTTTTCATAAGAAGAGTAAGGTGCGCTAGGTCGTTTGTCATGCACTCAGCTATGCCATTGGAGTTGGTGGACTCACTTATCTTCCAAGCCTTCCGCTGTTATTTTGTTAAATGGCCTTATGCCATAGACTTTTGTAATAAGTTCTCCTTTGAGACATTCGATGTAATAAGTGTGTGATTGCCACTCTGTTATAAATCCTTCAAGTACTGTGTGTGTCAGCATTACCGATCCAAGGATGACACTGAACATAGAGACTCCGGTCCATTCGGATCGTGGTCGCTACAGAGGTTTGTTGTTATGTATAGCATAATGGAGACTCAAATTGTGTAATGCATCATGAGAAATATCTAGAGCATTGTTATTCATGGAATACATATGGTGCACACAATCATGGCAAACATGCAAATTATGGAATGCATAAAAATCTCCGAAAGTGTATGAGGTAACTATGGGGGTCTCCTCATGAGCATTAGTGGAAACATTGCATGGACAATATTGAAAACATCCAAATCAATGTATATCTGAACCAATGTGTTCATGGCATGGCATAATAGATGAATTGCGCAAATCATGTAAAGGAAGCTTAGCAATATCATCACAATAGAAACACATTCCAATAACCATGACCTTGACATCTATGCCATAAGTGCAAATGGGATTTATTGTAATGGGGCATGCATAGTTACTATGTTGAGATTGAAAATATGACATACGAGTGATCTCATGCATAACATATGACAAGTCAAGTGGATTGTCAAACATGATTTGACCGAGAGAATTATCACAAGAAATCATATGCAACATGTCATCACTACTAATAGACTCCACATGGCAATCATCAAACTCATCATAAATGGGTAAATCATCGCATGAGGAAGTCGCACTAGCATACAGCGTGTCAAATAGGAGGATCAACATCATGCAAGCAATCAATGTCAAGAATGTCAACTAGTGGTACTAGAGCATCACTATCACCTATGTTACCTTTTTCATTCCACTCATGTGGTGTAGGTGAGGTCGCAAGGAACAACTCGTGGTCATCTTCATCATGATGGAACCATGTGGGGGGTGCATCATATTCCACCATGGCCATCATCTTGTCCGAAGGAAGGACGAAGCCATTGAGGATTGGCGTGTCATCATATATGGGACCTAGCACGAAAGAAGACACAACAAAGGAAGAGTTTAAGTCGTTAGAAATCTAAGTGTCCTCACATGCCCGATCAGCTACCTCACTCTCTATATGTGGTGGCTCACTCACTCCCTCAACATAGGTGCACTCGAACTCACATATGGTGGAGTCACTCATCTCAATCAAGTGGTGGAGATTGTGGCTCCCCTCACATGGGAATTGGGGCAGCTCATCATATATGGGGCTAGTGGTGAACTTGCACTCTGTCGCGGGGAAATGCAGACACCTATGGGGCCTTCGGCCCCTTTGTGGTTCGGCAAGGGGGAGTGGAACATTGCACAAAGAGCGGAGGGCGTGCAACAGCGCGGCGACGGTCACATAGGCAATTTTTACCCAAGTTCAGGCCGCCGCGAGGCGTAAAACCCTACTCCTGCTTTTGGTGGATTGATGGGTGGATTGTGGTGGAAAGCGCAGCGCTCACGCCCGGCAAGGGTTGCCTAGGTGCTACAGACACTATGCGCACATGTGGGTACAAAGGTCCAGGGTCCGAATCCCTTCTCTTGTCGCCATGGGCCTCATTTTATAGATTAAGGGGTCACCACAGTGGCGAATCAGTCATTGTGTACTGATTAGATAGCAAACTGTGCTATCATACCTAACTCTGCACACATGACAAGGTGTATTAAATGTGCCACTTAGTGTCTTGTCAAGGAGTTGCCTGGCAAACCTTGTCAGGCCAATATTGCCACCTCCTCGCCTGTCTGCTTGACACTTCGCTGGACGAGTGTCGTCTATGGGTCATTTCCTCAAGAAATGACTACCACGTACCGAATTACGAGCACTTAGTCATTCAAGCGCTTGAAAACACACCAATCGATGACTTGCGTTGCTGTGAGGTGGCATGGTGGTGATAGAGGCAAAGGTGTCCCGTCTTTCTATGAGATGGTGGCCATCATTTTGGAGGAAGTCGATTTTGAAAATCCGACTACGAACGCGTGAGGACGTTGCGCCTTAGCAATCACTAAACTAACTCTGAGAGATTATTGACCACGCTGGAGCACGATCAACCTGACCACAAAGGTCTGTTTCCTGCAGGCAAACGAAGAACAAGCACGAAACTAAGATTGCAATATGGATATTGCGAATTTAAGAGGAAAGCTTTATTGATCAAGTGGGGTTCTGTGACGTCTTTGTCTGGTCATTGAACACAAACGAAGTATGCCAAATTTCAGCTATGGTGAACTTTAATCTAAACAAAACCCAAAGTCTAAGCGATAACCTAAGGGCCATATATATGGAGAAAGAGAGGGGGAATTTCATGGCCCCTTGGAGAAGGGGTCCGAAACCAACCCAAACTCCGTTTTCCCCACACAAACGGACATTAAAACATCCTATACTTTACTATTTCAAAATTACATGGGCCTGGACCAATAATAAGGTGACACAACACCTATAATAGCCTCTGTGCGAAATTTATGAAGTGACATCTTTTATATTTCACCCAAGGCTTCATGCACTCATTATGGTGGCTTCAAAGTCCTGAAATCATCACTTGTAACTTTGTTCTTGTTTCCCTTGCGCATGACATTATCTCCATGCTTGATCTTGCTCCAATGTTCATCCTTCTTGTCCAATCTAGGACCTTCATTTGTCAGAAAGACAAATGTATCCAATTTAGGCAACATCTTATTCTCATGAACATTAGAACCATTACCAAGAAACGAAAGTACCTAGTAATTTAATTGGTGTGCGCGAGCTCTAGCAATTGGCCCACTATGTATAGCAACATGGGTTGTGGGTGTAACAATGGAATTGATGTCCTCATCATCCTCCCATTCTTGAAATGAAGTCGTCCTCGACGGAAGCTCATCTTCCTGACCCAAATAAGGCTTCAAATCTGCAATGTTAAAAGTGGGACTAACCCAAAATCTGCAGGCAGCTCAAGTCTATATGCATTATCATTTATTTTCTCTAACACCTTAAAAGGACCATCCACACGTGGCATTAGCTTTGATTTACACAAATCAGGAAACCTATCCTTACACAAATGTAACCAAACAAGATCTCTGGGTGCAAAGACAACATGTTTTCTACCTTTATCTCCAGCAAGTTTGTATTCAGCAGTCGTACGTTCAATGTTTTCCTTAGTTAACTCCTGCATTTTTTAGATTAATTCAGCATGGTGCTTCGCATAAAAATTAAGCTTCTTCGAAGATGGAAGAGGCAACAAATCAATAGGTGCACGAGGTAGGAAACCATATACAATTTCAAATGGGCACATCTTAGTAGTAGAATGCAGCAAACGGTTATAAGCAAATTCAATATGAGGCAAGCATTCTTCCCACATTTTCTTGTTATTCTTTAAAACATCCCTAAGCATAGTAAAAAAAAGTTATATTGACTACTTCAGTTTGTCCATCAGTTTGGGGTGACAAGAAGTACTAAAAAGCAGTTTAGTCCCTAACTTAGCCCAGAAACATCTCCAAAAGTGGCTAAGAAATTTAGTATCACGATCTGAAACAATAGTATTTGGCACATCATGCAAGCGAATAATTTCAAGAAAGAACAAATCAACAACATTAGCAGCATCATCGCTTTTATGACATGGTATAAAGTGTGCCATTTTCGAGAACCTATCCACGACAACAAATATACTATCCCTCCCCTTCTTTGTTCGAGGTATACCCAAAACAAAGATCATAGAAATATCTTCCCAAGGAACACTAGGTACAGGCAAAGGCATATATAAACCATGAGGATTGAGTCGTGACTTAGCTTTTTGACATGTAGTGCTGCGAGCAACAAAACGCACAACATCCCATCTCACCTTTGGCCAGAAGAAATGTGTAGCAAGTACGTCCTCCGTCTTCTTCACGCCAAAGTGTCCCATTAATCCTCCTCCATCCGCCTCCTGCAACAACAAAAGACGAACGGAGCTAGCTGGAATGCATAGCTTGTTAGCACGAAACACAAATCCATCATTAACGATGAACTTGTTCCATGTTCTCCCTTCTTTACAATTCTGTAATACATCTTTAAATTCAGCATCATGCACATATTGATCTTTGATGGTCTCCAAACCAAATATTTTAAAGTCAAGTTGTGAAATCATAGTATAACGACGAGACAATGCATCACCAATGACATTTTCCTTACCCTTCTTGTGTTTAATGACATAAGGGAAAGTCTCAATGAATTCAAGCCATTTAGCATGTCTACGGTTCAATTTAGCTTGACTTTTAATATGCTTCAAAGATTCATGATCAGAATGTATAACACATTCTTTGGGCCATAAATAATGTTGCCATGTTTCCAAAGTCCGAACAAGAGCATATAATTCCTTGTAATAAGTAGAATAGTTCAGACTAGGCCCACTTAATTTTTCAGGAAAGTATGCAATAGTTTTACCTTCTTGTAATAACTCACCTCCTTATCCAATTCCAATAGCATCACATTCAAGCTCAAAAGTCTTAATTAAATTAGGAAGTTGGAGTAACGGAGCATGTGTCAACTTATCTTTCAATACCGTGAAGGCTTCTTCCTGTGCAGTACCCCAAACAAAAGGCAGATCCTTCTTTGTAAGCTCATTGAGAGGTGTAGCAATGGAGCTGAAATCTCTCATAAAACGCCTATAGAAACCAATGAGGCCAAGGAAACTCCTCACGTGTGTGACCGTTTTGGGCTACGGCCAACTCTCAATAGCTTCAATCTTGGCTTTACCAACCTCAATTCCCTGTCGAGCAATAACATAGCCAAGAGAAGATACTCGATCGGTGCAAAAGGTGCACTTCCCAAAATTACCAAACAAACGTGCATCACGTAGAGCAATAAAAACATCACGTAAATGTTCCAAATGTTCCTCCAAAGATCTGCTATAAATCAGTATATCATCAAAGTAAACTACCACAAATCCTCTAATGAAAGCACATAAAACTTCATTCATTAATCTCATGAAAGTGCTAGGTGCATTAGTTAACCCAAAAGGCATGACTAACCACTCATATAATCCAAACTTAGTTTTAAATGTTGTTTTCCATTCATCTCCCAATTTCATACGAATTTGATGGTATCCACTACACAAATCAACTTTGGAGAAAATAGTAGAGCCACTTAATTCATTAAGCATATCATCTAGCCTAGGAATAGGATGACAATAATGAATAGTAATATTATTAATGCCTCAACAATCAACACACATACGCGATGTAACATCCTTTTTTGGCACTAGAATAATAGGAACATCACAAGGACTAAGGGATTCGCGTATATAACCTTTATCTAGTAGCTCCTGTACTTGACGCATAATCTCCTTCGTCTCCCTTGGATTGGTACAGTATAGTGCATGGTTGGGTAGCGATGCACCAGGAATTAGGCCGATCTAATGCTCAATCCCTCGAATAGGTCATAATCTCGGTGGTACATATTATGGAAAGACGTCAGCGAACTCCTGCAAAATGTTAGTGACAGCAAGAGGCAAAGAGGAAGACACGTCCTCGAATGAAAATAATGCCTCTGTGCACACAAATGCATAGCAAACATATTTGCTGAAATCTAGATCATCAATATCAAATTTGGTCGTAAGTCAACATACACTTGTCAATTTAATTTATGCTTCATTTGTTGCTCAAATTCGTTTGCCACAATCTGATTTTCACTCTTATTTTGCTCTTGTTTTGCTTTACTACCTCGATGAATATCATCTTTCAAAATTGAATCAGGAGTCATAGGAAGCAAAGTAATATGTTTATCCTTTTGAACAAGAGTATATTGATTGTTTCTACCATGGTGTATAGAATTTTTATCAAATTGCCATGGTCTACCAAGTAATAAGGAACATGCTTGCATGGGTACCACATCACAATCAACATAATCAACATATGTAGCTATACTAAAATGCACGCGAATAGTATGTGTTACCTTAACCTTGCCGCTGTTGTTGAACCATTGGATGTAGTAAGGATGTGGATGTGGTCTTGTGGTGAGAGACAACTTCTCCACCATCTCCATGCTAGCCAAATTGTTGCAGCTCCCTCCATCTATGATGATGCGAACAGAACGTTCCTTCACAACTCCCTTTGTATGGAACAAATTGTGCCTTTGGTTTTTCTTAGCTTGTGTGATCTGCACACTCAAAACACGTTGAGCAACTAAATAGGCATACCTATCAGCGTCGTCAGCAGCCATGTAATGCGTCTCTTGTTCAGAATCATCTTCAATGAGTTCTTCACGTGTAATAAGAAAATAAGTCTCCTCATCATAGTCACTAGCGGACTCATACCCACCATCCTCAGTAGCAATCATGACACGCTGAGATTTGCATTCCCTTGCAAAATGACCTCTTCCCTTACAACGACGACAAAGAATATCACTTGTGTGCCCTATTGATGCCATGGATGAAGAGGAGCTCTGTGCAGGCCAAGCGAGTGTGCTCTTGGCAGATAGTGGTGATTGTGCCTGCATTCTTGGATCACGGCTGGAGGTGGGAACTGATAGAGGTGCCGGTGCAGTAGAATGTGTTGAAGTAGAAGATGCACATAGTGTCCATGATGAAGATCGACCTGCCGAAAAGTTAGTCCGCGCCAATGCATGTCGATCCTGCACTTCGCGTTCATCTTTGCAAGCAATATAGAATAAACGAGCGATATTATTATACTCCTTATACTCTAGAATAGTCTGATTCTCTCTATTTAAGCTACCCATAAAACATGCAAGCATAGCTTCATTATCCTAAATAATACCACATCTAATCATGCCAGTTTGTAATTGCTGATAATATTCTTCTACATAATTGTTTCCTTGTCTTAAACGCTAAAGGTTTTTTAGTAATTCACGTCGATAATATGGTGGAACCCAACGAGTACGCATAGCAGTTTTCAAAGCCGCCTGATTGGTTGGAATATTATTCGGATATAATCTACGATGTTCATACCACCACACACAAGCAAAACTACTAAAAGCACAAAGAGCAGCAACAACACGTCTCTCCTCGGGATATTCTAAACATGTAAAACGTTGTTCGGTTTGTAACTCCCAAGTAAGATATATATCAGGAACATATCTACCCTCGAATGGTGGAATATTCAATTTTAGTTTAGGGAGATGGTCATGATCTTGTACCTGGTGGTTGTGGTGCTGGTGGTTGCACGTAGTTCTGATTTTGTTCAACCTCATCCTCGTAATCTCCCGCGTAATTATCCTCCTCCTCAGTAGCAGCAGGAGCCACAGAAGTATCAACAACAGCACCAGCAGTTTGGCCAGGCTCAAGAGGGACACGGCTCGCTTTGCAGGGGGCTGTTTCGCGACGTGGAGGTTGTTGTTGTTGTTGTTGCAATGGTGCAGTGGGTGGAGGTAGACGCTCAAGCACTTCAGCGAATTTGGCATCCAACTTGGTGTCAATTGACTTCTCAATGTCATCCATCCTCGCTAGTGCGTCGCCAAAGCTAGTCATCACATCTTCTACCTGCTGACCCATCATTTTCTGAAATTTATCATGCAACTACTTGTTCGTCATATTCTCCAAGTCAGTCTCGTCGACTTTTGATCCTGCCATGGTTAGCAGCAATACAAACACACACAAATATGATCCTACAGGCTACTTGGGGCGTCACAAATCCGTCAAGCAAATCTCAAATTCTTAACAGTTCTTACCCAACAGTAGGTGGTGATCGGCAACCGTTGTAGTCAAAACTCTCAAAGCTTGGACAAAGCGATTGCCAAGTGGTGTCAAACGCACGATGTATATGTATGTGGAGCTAGGAAGGCTTATGATATGGTAGAAAAAATGTTAGCAATAATCAATTAAGAGATGCTTAGGTGAATAAACGCTCATCGACGGTACTGTGATGGTCCTAGGCTAGACCGTACTAGAGACGCGAGCCTAGAACACTAACAAAATCACGGTGCTGCACGTAATCAAGGGGAAAGCACACTCTAATTTTTTTTGCCTTTTTTTGCTCCTTTTTTTTGCCGAAATACATTATAATGGCGAGTGTCTCAAAATTCTTCCCAAATCAAAATAACACGATCGACACAAAAAAATTGACAATATTTTTCTTTCCGAAATCAGGGCAGCGACGACCAAAAAGTGCGATAAAAATCACTATGATGGCGAGTGTCTCAAAACGCTCATAGGGACCTAAGAATAGGATAGGGAAAAAATATTTTCACCTGCCAAAATTTTGGCCTAATAACTGCCCGGGGGTCTCTAGACTATTTTTCCCGAGACCTATGCAGGCAAGGAAACACGAATCCGAAAGTAGATGGATCTCGAGAACAAACCTAGTATGAAAAGAACTCGGATTGGGGGTGGATATATGGTGGTAGGATATGGCAGCGGTGGTGGTATATGGTAGCGGTGGTGGGGTATGGCAGCGGTGGTGGTAATGGCAGGTGCAATGAATATGGTAGAGCGGCGGCGTGACAAACTGTGAAAGAACTCAAAACTCTAAAGGACTAGACACTAGGACCAGCAACTAGACACAATGATGCGACCGCAAGTTCAACAAAGCAAAACCCTAAAAAGATTATGCAAAGGCTTAGATTGGTTCGGATTTGATGAACTAACCCTAAATTATTTTTTGGCTTTTTTGTGGACTATAGGTATGAAGAACAGACTCGATCTAACTATGAAAAACTGGAAAAATCTCATTGAGCAACCTGGAAATCTAATACCACATGATAGAGGCAAAGGTGTCCCGTCTTTCGATGAGATGGTGGCTATCGTTTTGGACGAAGTCGACTTTGACGATCCGACTACGAACGTGCGAGAGGTTATTCACCACGATGGAGCACGATCAACCTGACCATGAAGGTCTACTTCCTGCAGGCAAACGAAGAACAAGCAATAAACTGAGATGGCAATCTCGATATTGCGAATTTAAGACGAAAACTTTATTGATCAAGTGGGGTTTTGTGACGTCTTTGCCTGGTCGTTGAACACAAACGAAGTACGTGAAGTTGCAGCTATGGCGAACTTTAATCTAAACAAAACCCATAGTCTAAACGATGCCCTAAGGGTTGTATATATGGAGAAAGAGAGGGGGAATTTCGTGGCCCCTTGGATAAGGGGTCCGAAACCAACCCTAACTCTGTTTTCCCCACACATACGGACTATAAAAACAGCCTATACTTTACTATTTCTATAAATTACATGGGCCTGGCCCAATAATAAGGTGACGCGGGACCTATAATAGCCTCTGGACAAAATTTATGAAGTGGCATCTTGTATATTACGTCCAAGGCTTCATGCACCCATTATGGCGGCTTCAAAGTCCTGAAATCATCACTTGTAACTCTGTTCTTGTTTCCCTTGTGCATGACATCATCTCCATGCTTGATCTTGCTCCAGTGTTCATCCTTCTTGTCCAAGCTAGGACCTCCATTCGTAACCAAGACAAATCTTTCCAACTTAGGCAGCATCATATTCTCATGAACATTAGAATGATTACCAAGAAACGGAAGTACCTGGTAATTTAATTGGCGTGCGCGAGCTCTAGTAATTGGTCCAGTATGTATAGCAACAGGGGTTGTGGGTGCAACAGTGGTATTGATGTCCTCATCAGGTGGTGCCTTGCTGGGATAATCCACCCCTCACGTCCCCGGCAGACTTGCCGGGGGATTCTTGGGGCTTTCCTTCGGGGTAGCCTCGTCCTTGATGGGCTCGCCTGCCCGGGAAGGGAGGCCTTCTCCTTAGTGGTGCTTTAATCCTCTGCCTTAGTTTGGTCCTCTTGATCCGCCACTTGACCCCTTTAAGGGTAATCTTATTCTTCTTGGTCATGGTCTTGGATGCTTCAACCTTGGCTCTGTGTGTGTGTACAGTTTGGGAAACATACGCCCAGGTTTGTTGCACCGACACTCTCACTCTCAATATGGTGGCACAAGTCACTCAATTCATCATACATCGCCATGGCCGAAGGGAAAATCCCATGCCCAACCATCTTGTCACCATTCCCGTGGATGAAGGCCGAAGATGGCACATCGTCACTCTTGCCTCCAAAGATGGAAGCATCATCCTTGCTCGCCACCATGTCACTCGCCTCCAATTCATGTTCCTTGAGAGAGTTCGTAGTCGTAGTCGTCGCCGCGCCATCTTGAAAAAGAGTCAAAGTAGACTAAGCATCATCAATGCCACAAAGAGGAGTGGCGGTGAAGTTGAACTTTGGAGCATCCATCTTGGAGCTCGTCGGGCTTAGACATGTCGGTGGTACTACCCTCATGCTCACCGTCTTGGAGCTTGGTCTACAAGAAGTGTGCTTGGGGTGGAGAAGCCTTGGCCTTCGTGAGTTCTTGTTCCGCCATGAGAGCACCAATGTAGTTGTCATCGAGGGACTTGTAGTTCTCATGGAAGATAGTGTTGGAGATGTCATTGTTCACTCCCATCATGAAGTGGAACTTCATCCAAATGGGGTCGTTCACACTGGCATGGTGCAAAGATTTCATCATCTCCTTGAAGTACTCATCGATGGACTTGGATCGTTGGATGGTGTTCTCCAATTGGTGTTGAAGATGTTCCGTGTAGGTGGAAGGCACAAACTCTCGCCGCATAGCTTTGTTTGTCTCAGGCCAACTCATGGTGTAGCTCTTCGAAGGTGTGTGAAGCCACCATGTCAATGCATAGTTGTGGAAGTTACTTGTGGCGCACTTCACTTGATCTTCGGAGGGAACTAGATGTAGCTTGAGATAGTGGTCCATCTTGCGCTCCCACTCGAGATACTCCTCGGGGTCTGAGTACAATAGAAAGGAATCTCATGGTCAATGTTGAGGTAGTAGTTGATCGTGGAATTCATGTACTTGAGCTTGGGGATCTTCTCTTGAGATGTGGGTCGGTGAAGATGCCGCAAGTCCAAAGGCGAAGATGCCTTGAAGTCGCTTGGCGAAGATGCCAAGGTAGATGGTGAAGGCATAGAGCGGTGGTTTGTGTTGAGCTCTTGACATTCACGTTCTTTCCGGTGATGGTGTCGATGGCGATGTGATCTTGCCGGAGATGGTAGCCCAGAAGGATGTGCACTTGAGAATCTTCTCGAAGATGAGGACGACCTCTTGCGGTTGTTGATGAGGACCTTGAGCTCCTCCATTTGAGCATCCATCTTGGCACCCAAATTGTTCTTCATGGCATCGAACTCGTCGTTGTTGTTGTAGACCGAAGTAGATGTGCTTTGCCTATCTGTCACAAGGCTTGAGCAAAGGTGAGTAGGAAAATGAGAAGACAATACCAAAGTTACCTTTTCTGAAGATTGAAAATGTATGTAGTATCACTCAATGTGATGCTACAATAGGGGAATTGGTATGGGGTTTGTTTCTGTAGCGACCACGATCCGAATGGACCGAAGTCTCTGTGTTCTGTATCATCCCTGGATCGGTAATGCTGACACACACAATACTTGAAGGATTTATAACAGAGTGGCAATCACACACTTATTACATCGAATGTCTCCAATGAGAACTTATTACAAAATCTATGGCTTAAGGCCATCTAACAAAATAACAGCGAAAGGCTTGGAAGATAAGTGAGTCCATCAACTCCAACAGCATAGCTGAGTGCATGACAAACGACCTAGCACGTCTTATTCCTCGTCTGAAAAGTCTGCAACGTGATATGTTGCAGCCCGAAAATGGGTCAGCACATCGAATATGCTGGCAAGATAGCACAGAAGATTGCAAGTAACAGAATAAAGGCTATACTATATGCATATGTGGCTGGTGGAGGCTCTAGGGTTAAAGTTTTTGCGTAAAGCCAATTTTTCCCTACAACAAAGGAATACATTTTATTTTAACTATAATGTTGGTTGAAAATCATTGAGAAGGTACCTCCAACTCAATCCCAAATTAAAAGTTCATCATTAACCCAACAAATTAAAGAGTGATGAGATCAACCAATAATTCAAGTACCAGATACTCAAGATGTCCATAAACGGGGACACGGCTAATCATGATCAGTTTGTACACTCTGCAGAGGTTTGTGCACTTTCCCCACAAGACTTGATCGCCTCCATTTGGTTTCTCGCACTGCATGGTGTTTGAGAAACGGATGACCGAGACACAGTCTTTCCGATGAGGTCCCCTTAACCGGATAGATAGGCCGGTACACCTACAAACCCTCTACATCTGCTAGCCCATCACGGAAAGGTTTCCCACAACTTACTCAACTATGCCAGAGCCCATATTGGCATGTGGCTGCACACGGAAGTTTCTAGCATGACTAGTTTTATGATCCCTTTGAGCCTGGGTGGCATTCCATAGGAAAAATCACACGGAACCCTGGGATTTCCTAGGACAACACTGGATTCTTCAGGTGCCCTGCAACCAATCCACCTAGATGTGTATTCAAGTAGCCACCTTAAGTTGAATCCTTAATTAACAACTCCCAAGGGTTTGAAAATAATTGCAGGTAATAGGTTCTACCTCAATCTACTTCCCAGTCCCACGAATTAAGAGATCCTACTCATGCAATGTGTGAGGGTTTGATCTAATGCATAAAAACAGGGTAATAAAAAGTATGATCAAAGTGTTACTTGCCTTGCTGACGATTCGCAAAACCTAGAGACTCGTAGTAGCACGCTTCACAGTCCGGGTATTCTATCGCAAGCAAACAATAGCATACATAAGCAAACAAGCAATGATGCACAAACAAAACTCCAAAAGAACAGATCTAACCAGAAAGTTCAACTTAAGAACTCCGGTTTGCAAAAAGAATAAACTCGAAAGAAGCAACGAAACTCAAACTGCGAAAGAAACGAGCTCCAGTTACTAATTGGTCTAAAGTAAAATTTTACAGTAGCCAAAACTTTGTTCAAGTAGGTTAAACGGAAAGAGGGCATTGAGACGACGATCTGGGATTTTGAATCACCTGATTCCGACTCTCGAGCGAAAAGAAAAACGAAAAACAAGATCAGGGCAGAAATCGCGATCGGAATAATCGCGGATAAAAACCCCGAAAAAGAAAACTGACGAACAGGCTTACGAACGAACGTTCGCTGTCTGCGGCTAACGGACGAAAAGCGTTCGTTAAAACGAACGTACGGACGAACGTCCACTAAATAGCTAAACCGAAGAAAAACCGAACCGATCTAAACTTAATAAAAAAACGGATCTACGGTTTACGAAAAACTGATCGGTTTTAAAAAAACCGAGGACTACCTCGAACCGGCGATACTCCGACGAGATTCCGGCAGGTCCGGCGGGCGGCGGTCCGGCGGTCCAGCGGCGGGGCGGCGGCGCAGCGAGGCGGCGGCGCAGCTAGCGAGGCGACAGCGGCTTGCTAGGGAAGGGGCGGCGGCTGTGCTGGCGGCTGGGCTGCCTCCTGGTCCGGGGGGCGCTATATAAAGCCCAGAGTCCTGGGCCAATACTGCTCTAAGTCGGCTGCCTCTTTTTTTTCTAAAAGAGTCCTGGCGCAGAAAAACTAACGAAAGAAATAATAAACGGACTCCAAAAATCCCGAAATAAATTTTCACCATCCTCTAATAATATTTAGGACAAAGTGAACATTTTTCCCAGACCTAAATGCAATTTCGAAAAACGCGCATTTTTCCCTATGCAAATAAAATCGCAAATAAATCCAGAAAAATACCAAAAGTGATTTTAACATTTTCCCTCCAATATTTTTGTTATTTTGGAGAAGTCATATTATCTCCGCTCATATATTGTATTTAGAAATATTTTTAGGAGAGAAAAATAATTAGAATCACACTGTCCTCGTATCGATATTCGAGTAAACTCAAATACAAAAACGGTAAAATTACCAACTCTCTCCGTAGGTCCTTGAGTTGCTTAGAATTTCGAAGAACACCACAAACAAAAATGCAAAGAGCATGCAATGCAGTATGATCTATGTATAACATTCCAAATTGAAAATTTGGGATGTTACAAACCTACCCCCCTTAGAATGAATCTCGCCCTCGAGATTCGGCTTGGCTAGAGAATAGGTGTGGGTGGTCCTTGCGTAGATCATCTTCTCGTTCCCAGGTGGCTTCTTCCTCGGTGTGGTGACTCCACTAAACTTTGCAAAACTTGATAACCTTGCTGCGGGTGACTCTGCTCGAAAATTCGAGGATCTTAACACGCTTCTCCTCGTAGGTCAGATCACTGTCCAACTGAATTGCTTCCAGGGGTACTGTGTCTCTAAGCGGTATATCGGCCATCTCCGCATGGCACTTCTTAAGCTGCGAAACGTGAAACACGTCGTGCACTCCTCACAATCCTTCGGGCAATTCCAACTTATAGGCAACCTCTCCCATGCGTTCCAAGACACGATAGGGTCCCACAAATCTCGGGGCTAGGTTCCCTTTAACTCCGAAACGTTTAACTCCTCGCAGAGGCGATACCCTCAAGTACACTCTGTGTCCGATCTCATAGCCTATCTCCTTGCGCTTCGAGTCTGCATAACTCTTCTCCCTGGACTAAGCTACCATCAATCTATCTCGAATCAACTTCACCGTCTCCTCAGACTCTTTGATCAAGTCTGGTCCAAACAACTGTCGGTCTCCAACTTCATCCCACATTAACAGTGTTCGGCATCTCCTTCCATACAATGCCTCAAACGTTGCCATCTTCAAACTGGCCTGGTAACTGTTGTTATACGAGAACTCCGCGTAGGGCAAATTATCGTCCCAACTAGATCCATAATCTAACACACAGGCTCTCAACATGTCCTCCAGGATCTGGTTGACTCTCTCGGTCTGTCCATCGGTCTGCGGATGAAAAGCTGTGCTGAATTCAAGATGTCCATAACCGGGGACACGGCTAATCATGATCAGTTTGTACACTCTACAGAGGTTTGTGCACTTTCCCCACAAGACTCGATCGCCTCCGTTTGGTTTCTCGCACTTCATGGTGTTTGAGAAACGGATGACTGAGACACAGTCTTTCCGAAGAGGTCCCCTTAACCGGATAGATAGGCTGGTACACCTACAATCCCTCTACATCTGCTAGCCCATCACGGAAAGGTTTCCCACAATTACTCAACTATGCCAGATCCCATATTGGCATGTGGCTGCACACGGAAGTTTCTAGCATGAATAGTTTTATGATCCCTTTGAGCCTGGGTGGCATTCCATAGGAAAAATCACATGGAACCCCGGGATTTCCTAGGACAACACTGGATTCTCCAGGTGCCCCGCAACCAATCCACCCAGATGTGTATTCAAGTGCCCACCTTAAGTTGAATCCTTAATTAACAACTCACATCTGTCATGGATTTCACTCAAGCCCAAACCACATCTACGAGCATAGCATAGCAACCTAAGCAAACGTAGAAGTAAATCCCAAGGGTTTGAAAATAATTGCAGGTAATAGGTTCTACCTCAATCTACTTCCCGGTCCCACAAATTAAGAGATCCTACTCATGCAATGTGTGAGGGTTTAATCTAATGCATAAAAACTGGGTAATAAAAAGTATGATCAAAGTGTTACTTGCCTTGCTGACGATTCACAACACCTAGAGACTCGTAGTAGCACGCTTCACAGTCCGGGTATTCTATCACAAGAAAACAATAGCATACATAAGCAAACAAGCAATGATGCACAAAAAAGAACTCCAAAAGAACAGATCTAACCAGAAAGTTCAACTTAAGAACTCCGGTTTGCAAAAAGAATCAACTCGAAAGAAGCAACGAAACTCAAACTGCGAAAGAAACGAGCTACGGTTACTAATTGGTCTAAAGTCAAATTTTACAGTAGCCAAAACTTTGTTCAAGTTGGTTAAACGGAAAGAGGGCGTCGAGACTTAGATCTAGGATTTTGAATCACCTGATTCCGACTCTCGAACGAAAAGAAAAACGAAAAACAAGATCAGGGAAGAAATCGCGATCGGAATAATCGCGGATAAAAACCCCGAAAAAGAAAACTGACGAACAGGCTAACGAATGAACGTTCGCTGTCTGCGGCTAACGGACGAAAAGCGTTCGTTAAAACGAACGTACGGACGAACGTTCGCTAAATAGCTTAACCGAAGAAAAAACGAACTGATCTAAACTTAATAAAAAAATGGATCTACGGTTTACGAAAAACCGATCGGTTTTAAAAAAACCGACGACTACCTTGAATCGGCGATACTCCGGCGAGATTCCGGTGGGTCCGGCGGGCGGCCATCCGGCGGTCCGGCGGCGAGGCAGCGGCTGCAGGCGGCGGCGGCGGCGCAGCGAGGCGGCGGCGGCTTGCTAGGGCAGGGGCGGCGGCTAGGCTGGCGGCTGGGCTGCCTCTCGGTCCGGGGAGGGGGGCGCTATATAAAGCCCAGAGGCCTGGGCCAATACGGCTCTAAGTCGGTTGCCTCTTTTTTTTTCTAAAAGAGTCCTGGCGCAGAAAAACTAACGAAAGAAATACTAAACGGACTCCAAAAATCCCGAAATAAATTTTCACCGTCTTCTAATAATATTTAGGACAAAGTGAACATTTTTCCCGGACCTAAATGCAATTTTGAAAAACATGCATTTTTCCCTATGCAAATAAAATCGCAAATAAATCCAGAAAAATACCAAAAGTGATTTTAACATTTTTCCTACAATATTTCTGTTAGTTTGGAGAAGTCATATTATCTCCGCTCATATATTGTATTTAGAAATATTTTTAGGAGAGAAAAATAATTAGAATCACACTGTCCTCGTACCGGTATTCGAGTAAACTCAAATACGAAAACGGTAAAATTCCCAACTCTCTCCGTAGGTCCTTGAGTTGCTTAGAATTTCGAGGAACACCACAAACAAAAATGCAAAGAGCATGCAATGCAGTATGATCTATGTATAACATTCCAAATTGAAAATTTGGGATGTTACAGTTTCTCACACCTACACAAGTAAAGCTTATGGAGGAGCTTGGTTAGGATAGGTGGCACAAAATTTCAAGCAAATGTTAGTCAAGATGTTGAAAATGTTGAGAAGGTTCACAAAATTGCAAGTAAAACAAGTAGACCAATAGCAAAGAATGGCACACGAAAACACAAACATACGGATAGATAAATGGGGTCGTACAATGAAGGAATGAGCTCCAAATGTGGAATCCACAAAAAACGATTGTGTTTCACAACTCTAGAGAGACGCTAGGACGATCGCTCAATAGGAGGATACGACACTTCTGCACAACCTATGAGATGCAAAATGTATCAACTTTCTATCCCAGGTATGTTATATGTGTATGATGTTCCCGTGTTTCGCACACAATGATCCAAGATGATCAATATGGTAGTATGATATGCAATGTGGCGATGATATGGTTATTGCTTACAAGCTCTTTGTTTTTCTCTTTTTTCTTAAAAGCTTTTTTTCTCATCTTCTCTTTGGCCACTTTTGCAAAATGCTTGAACCAAGATAGCAATTGTGTATGCAGGAACAATCTTGTGACACAATAAATGATATGATGATACCAAGATGAGGTATGTATGCAATGGTAGGTTCGTATCGATGATCACTAAAGTGCACAAGTAGCATGGCTTGGCAATACTCAAATGGTTAGTCTCTATAGCAAAGTGACACAAAATGAGCTAGGGGTTAACAAAGCAAAGGCAAGAATGAATGTACAAAGATGGGATACCACGATACCAAGGTGATATAGAGGTTACCGTTCTTGCTTACGGTTAGGTTGTCAAAAGGTGAAGTTGGCCGATGTCGAATCCTTGACTAAGTTGAGTGGCAGTGTTGACGATGTCGAACCGTTCCTAGTTAGCCGAAACACCCTAGGAAACAAAAAAAAAACCCAAACTCAAAATATCGAACGGAAAATGTCAAATGGTGATAGCGGAATGCATTGGTGGTGCCGGAGTTGGCAATGCGGAAGTCGTGGTGGTGGATGATGAAGAAGCAACCATCCCTAAGTAGCCGAAACACCTTAGGAGACTCAAGTCACCCCTCAAGCAACCACAAATGCTATATGGATCAAAATGGGTTAAGTTGCAGAGAGCTCTGGTGGTTTTGCGGGTGATATGGTGGATGTCCTAGGACAAGATGCCAAAATGCCAAATTTTGATGGAGTCAAATTATGGTGACAGTATTTTTGTGGGATGGAGGATGGCAATAGCTACAAAACGAGCTAAAGAACGCGTAAATCGGACTCCGAATGAATTATTTATGGCCAAAACGGTTTTTGAAAGTTGGCTAAAACTTGGGGGTGCGGGCGCCCGGGGGTCCGAGGTGTAGGTGCCCGGGGTGGTCAGAAGTGTTGGGCGAAATTTGCCCGGGGGAGTGGCCACCCGGGGTTTGGGGTGCGGGCACCCGGTGGTGGCCGAAAATGGTGAGAAATGGATGAAATTTGTGGATTTCGTGTCGGGAAAGGTGGGGATGGATGGGGGAAGGCTAGACCCATTTGCCAGACAACAAATCCATGTATCAAAACAAAAAAATCTAATAAGATCTAGAAGATTGCAAGAATTTTTTTTGAGGCTATTTTTGTGGGGATTTTCAAACTGGGACCAAAAGGCAATGAAACTAGGCTAGCAAATTGGGTTTAGGGACTCCAAGATGTGAATCAACCTTGCTCGTGATACCAAGATGTTGTAGGGTAAAATCCTAGGGTTTGATCTTTTCACACTTAGAGGGAGAAAAGGAGCAAGAACCCAAGAACACAAGAGGGGAAATACACAAACAAACCTCAATCACACATCCATTAGAATAGCATACATGAGATTCACAAGCATACAAGATCAATCCAAGGAAACAAGCACAAAGGTAAGGTTCTTCCCAAATACACAAGGGATATGAGGTCTGGATGATCCTATGATGGGGATCCTTCCCTAGATGGGGTCTTCAATCCACTAGGGGATCTTCTCCTAGGAGGTCTTGATCTCCTAGACGAGTAGATACAAGGAGCAAAGCTCTCTAATGTCTATCATATACTTTGTTATCCTCAAAATGAGCTAGGGGAAGAGTACTTATAGCCTAGGCACCAAATAAGAGGGGAAGAGGGGTACAAGGGTCATTATGCCCATAGTGCACACAGACACATCCGGAGGTGTCCGAGCACCTGGGGTCCAAGGGCCAGGCACCCGCTCTGGGCAAGGGCCGGCGTCAGGTATGGTGGGTGCCCGGGGGTAATGGCCCAGGCACCAGGACGGACGGCTCCAGCGCCCAGTGGTGGGGGACCGGGCACCCGGGGGTAGCAGCCCAGGCACACGGGGCAGCAAAGGGCAGCGCCCATGTGGGGCCGGGCACCCGGACTGGTGTAGCAGCAGGGGATCGAGCACCCAGGGGTTGAAAGCCCGGGCACCCGAGGCGGTCAGTGGCGCTGCTCGGGCGGCGGTCGGGCACCCGGGGCGGCCAAAGGCTTGACCTGCCGGTGGCAGGTGGCCAGACACCTAGGGTGGTCAGAGACCTTCGTTGCTTCGTGCTTCATGATTCATTCTTCCCCCTCCTCCGTAGATGCTTGCATCTCCCTTCTGGCTTCCCCGCAGTCATGTCCTTGAGACCTAAGAATGCACATTGTATCAATTTGAGGTTGAATCTGACTCTCATGTGAATCCGAATGAAGTTCAAAAAGGAAAGAGTTTTCCTCTGTTTCGATGGGGTGTGCTCTCGTCATTGGTCCTCCTTGTGCCTGTGGTGATGATGGGATGTCCATGGGGATGATCGAAGGATGCTCTACATCATTATGTATATCGGTGGGCAACCCACACGAGCAGACCGGCAGAGGTTGACGATGGAGGCGGCACGTCGGCAGTGACCTAGCTAGGCTTTCAAGCGAGGGAGGGGGTGTGTGAGAGAGAGAGTAGGGGATTTTGGGTGAGTGCAGGATTTGGGGGTATGTGTGTGGAGGGGGTCCAATGTGGTGTTTGAGGAAATGCCATGTGTATTGACTATTTTACTAAGCGGGAGTAAAATGGCGGGGCTACCGAAAATTTCGATCAAGGGATTGAAGCCGAGCGGGGCGGGAGTAACAAACATCACACACGGTTAAAACATAATAATCATGTGCTATCAAACAAAATAAAAATCCAGTCGAGCATATATTTTTGAGATTGAGAGGAATGCAGGCGGGAGTAAAATGCTGGGGCTACTAAGAATTTCGATCAAGAGATTGAAGCTTAGCGGAAGTAACAGACATCGCACACGGTCGACACATACTAATCGTGTGCTATCAAATAGAATAATCCTCTACGTGGGTAGATATTTTCGAGAGCGGGAGCGAAGCCTCGTGGATCCCAACCTCCCGTGATGATGGGGGTGACAGGGGCAGGGGCGCGGCACACGATTAGTCCTAGGGAACCGTGTCTGTTGCATACCCGATCGAAGACGGTTGTTGCGTCCGACTCGCCTACTATTTATAATTTGGCAGAAAAACGCAAGAAAGGGTGAGAACAGGAACACACGTGCATGTGGACAAAATATATGAATGAAAAGGGTGGTTTGATGTTCAAATACCCAATGCACAACTTTGATGTCGCACATGTCGCACAAAGCGCACGTTATTATTGCTAGCCCCCCTCCTCCCGACACAGACACACTTTGTGTTGGCAGGAGGGGAATCCTAGCTATGAACGGATGCACCCAAATAGCTAGGTATGACATCTCACCCTACCTCAACACAGAACCGAAAGAAGTACATCATGGTCAACACCCTTGCTTCCGGTCAAATAATGTTGATCGTGTGCGGGCCCACAGATGTGTGCTTGTGGCGCGAGACGGTTGAGACCAAATACGAACCATACATGCGGGTGGCCCAATCTCTGTGTGTGTGTGTGTGTGTGTGTGTGTGTGTGTGCGTGTGAAAACAGTGTGTGGTGTGATATTTAAATAACTAAATCAAAAAAATTATGTGGCACATGTGCATCACAAATGAAGCGGACATCCCCGACCCCACGGAGAGGTTCATCTACTGCGAAGTACACGTAGTGTGCCCCCCACACACACTTTGAGTCAGTGGGAGGGGGTATCTCACTAAGGCGTACTGTAAAACTGACCAAGAAGAATCGCCACCTTCATCGTATAACCTCTCTCATTGTTGGGTCAATGTCATGGACGTCTGCATGCAGCCCCACAAATAGGCTAACTTGTCACCGATAACCACGCAAGCGAGTGCCTGAAGACAACCACTTCGTGCATGTGGCCCAAACATATGTATGAAGTGTTATATGTGGTATTTGAATATACCCAATGCATAACTTTCATGCGGCACCGTGCTTTTGGTACCGGGAAGTCCCCACACAGAGCAAGGGTTCACGACATGTACACTATATATATGGGTGGGTCTATTATGATAACACCCTTAGGAGTCTTATTCTGCTAACACCTGGCTTATTCTGATAACACCTACGACCCGCACCGGTAGCTACACACTAACTACGACCGAACTACACTGAACAAATAATCTCTACCCCTAATCCTATTGCCCCTCCCTATTCCTCTCTTATCTGCTCCTCCACCCACGTTGCAGCATCTCCACCTCCCTCCCCGCGGCCGCACGACCTCCCCCCGTGTCGCCACGCAACCTCCCTCCCTCGTGCCATCGGACCCCCTCCCTCCCCGCACCGCCTCCCACGTGCGCCATTCCTCCACCTCCCACCCCATGCCGCCTCCCGTCCCCGCCACCGCACCGCCTTCCTCCCCTCCCCTGTGCCTGCGGCTTTCCTTCCCACGCCCGCGAGCCACCCCACCCCGGCAACCTACCAGCCTCAGCCGACGCCAGATCCAGGCCGTGGCAGGCCCCGCGACGTCCCGGCACCGGATCCAAGCCATGACAGCACCCCACGACGCCCCGCTGCCGGAGCCAGGCTGCGACGGCCTCCTAAACCACTGTCCCACCCACTCCCCGCGGTGCCGGATCTGAGCTCCGCCGGGTGTCAGCTCATCCAAATCAGAAGTGACGCGCCAACCTGCTGCAGGAAACTC
Source organism: Secale cereale (assembly GCA_902687465.1). Taxonomy (NCBI): domain Eukaryota; kingdom Viridiplantae; phylum Streptophyta; class Magnoliopsida; order Poales; family Poaceae; genus Secale; species Secale cereale. The sequence continues at coordinate 421,950,218 of LR738711.1, forward strand.
TGACAGGGGAGCTGCATCCTCCCCGCTGTGGTCAGGCTCCAACTATCGGAGATGGGCGCGTGCGAGCACCATGGGCGGAGGAAGGTGGTAGGTAGGGGCGGCCGGTGGCTACCCCTTGAGCCTCCGGCAACCACTGGATCAGGCGCCGCCACAGTGCAGCTCTATTGCTGCCCCAATGAAGTTCAGCTGCCACTGGACCACTTCAAGCATGCCTCCAAGTTGCACGTCTCTGGTCGCAAAACTACATAGGGGTGTCACCCGAGCTAGAGAAGGAGTTTCTCGCACTCGGATGCGTGCGTGCAAGGTCCAGCCGGCGAACATCAAATGGGGATCCCATCTCCTAGCTCTTGTGGTCGCGACTGGAGGCCATCGACCATGTCGCCAGCATCAGTTGCAGGAGGCTTGGGGAGCGACTCACACCCGTAGTCTGGTCAGTTCACCTTTGCTCTTCTGTATGTTGTTCTTCACTACGAAGTGCATCTTGGTCGTCGTTGCAGTGCGTCGACCAGTTTTGTAGGAAAACATGACAAAAGCAGTACGGGCCGGAGACCACGGAGGTTCATATTTTTCTTTGTGTGTTCAGATTTGCAGTGCAGTGCGTGTGTGAGGTGCACAAAAATGGGTGCAAGTCCTGACACTTTTTGTTTCATCGAAAAATTGTGATGGGTTGTGTAGTTTAGTTAATTGTTGGTTCTCTATCTCCTGGCGTGCACTACTTGTTGCGAGGCAGGCAGACAGCAGTCCACCGGTGAAGTGGCGCACGATCCACTTTGTGCCGGACCTCCTCGGGTAGGCAAATGTACTGCATGGCACATGGCCAACGATGGTGCTCAGGTGACCTGAGCAACACCAAAGGTGAGCCTCCCCTCCTCTCCCTAATTGCCTTCATCTTCCTCCTCACATCTCCCTTATGCCCATAGGTGCCGCCATGGGCATCTCAATCTTCTCTACCACCGTCGCTCTGGATCCTGATGTCGTCGTGCGTCAGATCTCCTCTACGCATTCGGTGGAGATAGGGCGTCGCCGGCGTGCAGTTCGCCTGGTTACCCTCGTTGTGGTGCGGTGCGTCACCATCATTCTATTGCACTTTGGGACCTTCTTTTCCTTCTGATTTTGCTTGCCTGCAGTTCGCCTATGATCTTGGTGTGGTGCGGTGCATGTGCCAGCGGCCGCCGCTCTCTGTGTGGTTGGCCACGCTGTCCTTTGTAGATCGCTGGAGGGAGAGAGGAGGTGTTCTACATGGCATGTTGCAGTTCCTGGTGCCACTCCCGAGCAGCTCGGTTTGTGCACAAAAGTGGAGTTCTTTTTTTGTTGTTGTAGTAGTTCCTCATCATTGTAATTTCTGTGTATTTGTACTGCGGAATAAAAAGAGGACCACTGTAGTTCATTTCCCTTGTCTTGTAGTCCATAGATGTACAGATCGTAGCTCTCTCGAAAACATGCATTGAACAAAACAACAAAAAAACTTTTTTGAGGTGCAGCTCGCTTGTTTCATTACCGCAGTGATCTTCTCTCTCCTAACGGTTCACTATGTTGCCAAGTGCGAAAACAAATTGGAAAAAGTTGATTTTTGATGCAGCTCACTTTGTTGTTGTGTGCAGAAGAAAGAAAATTGGAAAAACAAAAAATTGATGCAATACACTCACCTCGTTCCTGCAGTGCTTACTCGCTGATAAAATAATTACGGAGACGATAAAAGAAAAATAATGTGGTCCACTTTACATAGTATTGCGGTTCACCAACACTCGACATGAAGTGCACTCCACCTCGTTTGGGAAAATTTACGTCCCACAAAAAAGAAATCATGCAATGCACTTGTTGGTCTCATGAAGTGCTGTTTTTAGTCTGAAAGCAGTGCGGTTTTCTGTATGATGCATTACATATGACGATTTTGGGTCGCGAAAAAACAGAGTGTCCGCATTTCATTAAAATCAAAATTGCTCTTAAACCGTAAAGAATCAGAGAGAGCGTTCAACATGAAAAAGTTGTGTCTCGACGATATCTTTCCAACGGCGTAAGATTTGAATCATATCGACAAGTGGTTTGTAAAAAATTGACGAAAAACGGCCGCTGCTTCTCGTAGTCAGCCGCACGATTTTCAAAATTAACTAAAAAATGTAAGGAATCTCGAAAACATTTCTACATATGAAAGTTGTGCCTCGTCCGTAGCTTTCCAACGGCGTATCACACGCCTCGTTTCGACAAACGGTTCAAAAACTAGAGTATAAATAGTACAGAAATTGATTTTTTTTTCCAAAAAAATAGAATTCCGCGATTTACTAAATTTAAAAGTGCTCTTAATCCGTAACGAATTAGAGAAAATAATAGATATGAAAAAGATGTGGCTCGACGATATATTTCCAATGGTATATCATTTGCCTCATTCCGGCGAGCGATTTAGAAGAAAACGCGAAAAAACGCTCGCTGTCATTCGTTGTTAGCCGCACAATTTTCAAAACTGCTCTTAAACTATGATGAGTCTCGAAAAGTGTTCAACATGGCGAAGTTGCGCCTAATCCATAGCTTCTCAACGGTATATTACACGCGTCATTCCGATAAGCGGTTGAAAAACAAGTGCGAAAACAATACCAAAAAAACAACTCGTGTAGTTTTTTTCGACACGAGGTTCACTCGCGTGACTACTGCAGCACACTTAGTTCAAACCATGACGTGCACTTGTGTTGAGCGTGCAGTGCGGAAGTGTTATCAGAATATTTGCACATATATATATAGAGAGAGAGATAGAGAGAGAGGGAGAGAGAGTAACACTATTCTGATCCCTAGATCAAAATAGTTATTCGGATCACGGTCGGCCCTATAAGGGCTCGATGCAGATGTCCTCGAACTCTGTGAACTGCCACACCAGCGCCGTCTAAAAAAAGTCCCTCTCCCCTTGATCCCTCTCCCCTAATCCCACCGTCGGCGAGCCCCGCCCCACCCCTGGCCAACTCGCATCTACCGCCCCGCCCGTCGCCCAACCGGTGGCGCCTCCTCATCCCCGCCCCTCACACAACAGGCGCCGCCACCGCATCCCACCCCTCGCCCAACCAGCGATGTTGCCACATCCCGGCTCCCATCCACACCTACCGGTTCCACACCGGCACCGCCGCTCCGGCCAGGATCCCCATGCACCACCATCGGCCTTGGATCCCGCCCATCGCCGCAGGGCCAGAGCTCTCGAGCGCCGCCGCTGGGCTATAGGTTCAAATGCGCATCAGTCGGGCTCCAGATCGGGCACTCCGTGCGCCGCCGCCTGGTGGTGGATCTTCGTGCGCTGCCACCTACCTCCTACGGTGCCCCGTAATAACCTCTGCCGCGTCTTCTCATGGATCAGGTGCCACACTTCTCAGCACTGCATCCCCGACATAGCGCTGCTCTCACTCCTATATTGCTTCCTGCCAAGTCTGCCTCTCCTTCCTCCCTTGCTCATCGTCTTGTGCTGCAGTGGAGGCGGCTACCTTATGGAGCGAAGCCGGCCTCCCACCACCGGCATTTGCACTGCACCCTGAAAAAATAAGAACAATCGCAAGTTCAGGATCAGAAATATGAGAAGTTCAAGAAGAACAAAGGTACTGCCTTCACTCACGTGCTTGCAAATTGCTAGGCTTTAATTTCCGCAACTTTGTTGATGGCGACTGAAAATGTATTATGAAATCACGGTGGTGGAGGCGGCTACCTTACCTCGTATGTTGTCTGCAGCTATCTTCAAATTCTGTTGTAGCTCATGCACATTTTGTCAAAAGCAAGTACTTTCAGAATCATAAAGGTTATAGTTGGCCTGCAGGGACAACCATGTTGATGGCGACTGAAAGAGTATTCTGAAATAATATTATTGAGACTAAAGGCCAAGTTCGATGAAAATGACGGAGGATTCCAAGGCTTTTTTCTGAGGCAGTCGATGGCTTTCCAAAGATGGGTTCATATCTCGCAAGTTTCCAGGGGTACAAGTTCATCTATGTAAGAAGGAATGCCAAATTTTCCGCACATTTGTGTGTGAAAAGAGGCAATGAAACTTGATGTACTTGCTATTTCTTTTCTTATAACACCTATCTACCTGATTGAGACCATTCTATCACAATTATTTTTGCCTGCCATGGGGCGGCACCTCCTCCATCTCGGCAGCGCTATCATGACCCAGCCTCCATTTACTGGTCGCTGCTAGTTGTTGTTACTACGACTTGCCTCACCGTCTAGCTGATGTTGGTGCGCTGCTGCTGTAGTTCAACTAGAGTGGGAGAGAGAGATTTCTTCAAGAGCTTAGCTATTGTTGCTGTCCTTGGTTTTTGTTTTTGAACTTGTTGCTGACTGTGGTTACAGATATGATGTTGCTTTCTACAAATGTCCCCCTTGTAGATATATCATTCTCCATCCTATTGGAAGCTTCAACATGTTGAATGATCAGAACAAAAACAAAATACAATCTTAGCTGCTCTCCTACTATCCTTAATGGATTATAGCATTTCAAAAGATAATACCAAGAAGTTTTAGTTAAAATGATATACTAATTTGATGTTTATAAACTAGGATTTCCTAGTTAAAAAGGAAATAAATCAAGAAATTCTAATTCGCATAACAAAGCGGTCTGGTGTTATTAAAAAAAATAAATCAGATTTTCCTGTTTTATAAGAATTAAACCCAAGAAGTTCAAATAAAAATAATAGAGCAGTTTCTATGAAAAAAATTAAAATTTTAGTGTTTATTAAAAATAAATCAAGAAGGTCAAATTTTAAAAAATGCACAGTTTGATGGTTATAGAAAATAATCCCCTCTATAGTTCTGCCATGGGAACATGCACACCAAACAATGCTCTATGATGGAATTATTTCACTACACTGTAGTGCTAGTACAGGAGAGAGGAAAACCCGTAGAACAGGGCATCAAATTCCTATGTTTACAAAATAAGAACGAACTCATTTTGATGAGGAAAATCTAGAAGTTCAACTTAAAAAAAGGAGCAGTACTATGTGTGTAAACGAAGAAGAAAGTCACTCCTTATCTAGAAAAATCTTAACTCTGAAAATTTCAAATATAATAAAATGGACAGGTCAAAGTAAATGAAAGAGAAAAAGGTTCAAACAAAAATAACACAAAAGTTCAAAAAAGAACATAGCACTTTGAAGTGGGTATTTCCCTGTTTATAAATTTTAAGAAACAAGAAGTTCAAATTTCAATAAATAGATCAGTTAAAAAATCATAAAAAAAGATTTTCATCATTTCTAATTAAAAAAACTATGGAAGTTCATATTTAAATAACGAACTGGTTCAACATTTATTACAAAACTAGGATTTCCCCGTTACTAAAAGAAATCACTTAAGAAGTCCAAATTACAAAAAAAGAGTAGTTCGATATTTATAAAAAACTTAGATTTTCCTTGTTACTAAAGAATAAAATGATGAAGTTCAAATTAAAAATAGGAGTAATTATGCCAGAAGTTCACATACTACACGTTGTGCATTATGTATTAAAAAAGAATAAAAATGGAAAGGCTAAAAAGTTTTGTTGTTATAAGTTCAAATCCTCGATCGGAGGAAGTTCAATAAATTGTGAGAGAGGTTTGTACAAAAGGAATATCATTTCTGTAACACTTAGGAATGGATGAGAAACTTACAAATGAAAATATGTCACAGAAGTTCAACATGAAAACAGCAGGAAGTTCAACTAATACACCGAATGAATTTCAGATGAAAAACTTTTAAAACCGTCGCGGGTATGAAAAAATGATCAACACGGGAAAGTTGCGTGTTTACAACAGCTTTCCATCGGTATATCACTTGCTCAATTCCGGTGAGTGGATGGACAACTATGAGTAGTGGATGGACAGCTGCGAGCAAAAAAAGCCCGTGAAAAACAGAGTGAAGTTCAACTACACGTGCCCAGAAGTTTAGGTTCTTCACGCGGTGCATTTTCGAAGAATCCGTTGCGTGATAAAGGCAGAAAAATGATCTCGCTTTTTTCGCAATTACTTGAAAATGGCTAAGAATCAGAGAAAACCGTGATCATGAAAACATTCGCATTTTCCGTAGCTTTTAAACGGTATATTATTTGCCTCATTCCGATAAACTTTGCAAAAATTATGGTGAAAATACGTTTATCGCCATTTTCAAAACTGACATAAAAGCGTGAAGAATTGGGAGAAACAATACATCCCAAAAAGTTTCGCATTTGTTCAAGCTTTCCAACGCCATATCATTTGCTGCATTCGGACGCGCGGTTAAAAAATGAGCTCGAAAATACGAACTCGGTAAGACTTGTACCGTTTTCTAGATTACTCTTAAACCATTCAAAATTAGAAAAACTTTCAACATGAAAAAGTAGCACATTTTAATAAGGTTTCCAACGCCATATAGTATGCCCTAATTGGATTAGCCATTTAGAAATTAGAGCGAAAATAAGGACTCTGCTTTTCGGTTTGCAAAATTTTACGTTTTTCCAAATTACTCTTTAACCGTAGGGAATTAAAGAAAACTTTCAACATGTGGAAGGAGCGGTTTTGCAGCAGCTTTCCAACGACATATTATGTGCTGCATTCCGATAAACGGTGTAGAAATGAGATCAAAAATACGATTCACGTTTTTTGTGTGAAGAAAAAACGGTTTTAAAAACTGCTCTTAAACCACTTGCATTTTGCAAAAAATTTAAGTTGGGTCATGATACTAGTGTCCATAGCTTTCCAACGGTATATTGCAAGCCCCGTTTGGGCAATGTTGGCGGAAGTTTAACCTAGCACGTAGGGAAGTTCAGGTCGAACAATTCAGGCAGTAAAATTGTGAAAACGTGAGTTCATCACGACCCGAGAGCAAAATTCGCCCGTGAGCAAGATTCCTATTTAAAAAGAGTATTTATTTGCTAGAAACCGTTTGAATATTACACTTACATCACATAGAACACGACTAACCAGAAAAATTTGCGGGGAGAGACACGGTTGCGAAGATAGCCCGAAGGTAGGGTTCCTATAGAGGGAAGTAACTCAGGAAGTTAATGTTGTGATCAGAATTGTATTCTGATCCCGTGATCAGAACATGCACTCAAACTTAGTCTGGAATCTCACCATGATCGATGTACGACTATACGGTAATGCAAATAATAGAAGAAGAATCCACTCTGGTAACCTCTCTCGTTGTTGGTCGACGTGATGGACGTCCACGCGGCCCACGAATATATAGGACATTGATGATAACCAAGTGAGGAAGAGTGTCCAAAGACAATGCATGTGCCCCAGACATATGTATGGACATGTGTGATGCATGAATATGTTCTGAATACCAAAAGCTCAACATTCTGATGTGGTGCATGCATGCGTTGGAAATCGCACAGTCCCCACATAGAGAGAGGTTCATGACGCGTCGTGTGCTCGCCAACCCCCCCACCCACCCACTTCGACCCGGTGGGAGGGATTCATGCGTACACATGCGCTCAAAGTATACCATATGATCTCATGTCATGACATGTACCGTACCATATAATACGAACCAAAATTTAATACCCTCCTAATTATTGGTGAAGCGGCTCGTCGAGGCGAGTCCGTGGGTCGACGCATTGACGCGTTCGGCCTGCATAGAAGGTGCTCGGATGGCCTTCGCTCGTGTCAAAGTGCACTGGGCGAAGATGAACGCAGGGTATATAGCCACTGCTGGCCCGCCCACAGGCAAGGAGCACCGCAAGCCGGAGAAGTACTTCGAGGACTTCATCGAGGACGCCCGCCTTATAGAAGGTCATTGTTCGAAGGATGTTGTCTTCAAGTGATTGTATCCGGATGTAAAGACTATGCTTATGAATTCGATGTATATAACTTTTGCGCTATGTATGATATCAGCGTCTTTTACCTCATGTTTGACTATTTCTTTAAATATGAAGTTTCCAGTCGTCGGCTTCAGCCCCCATGTATATAGTACCGGGGTGTTTGGTCATATGCATATACACTCTTTATCCAACGTCTTGGTCCGTGTAGGAGGTGTATGCGGAGAGAACCAGGCAATCAGAGTATGCGGCATTATTGCTTTCACTTAGTCGTAGGAGCTTGATATGTGGGGCTAGGTACTAGCCCCAGGAGCAGATATGATATTCCTTTACTTAAGGCATCCAATTGCACCTGGCTGGGCAAAAAACCAATCCTTCTTATAACACGGGCTAGATCTCTATCGATCGTAGTATAAAACTATGTCTCTGGATTGCGTACCAGGTTCTTGCCTATCATGACGGTCAGTTTTCGGCTTTCTGTACCGAGGTACTTCACCGAACGAGCCAGAAGTACAATCGCAGTAGTTCTCCCTTTACACCCTAGCCGAACAATCGGGAACGTAGGGGTAAGCACAGGAGCCGGGCAACCCAACTGTTGACCCAAGACGTGATTCGGAACTGATGCATATAAGGAAAATATCCAGGACGCCGAACAATCCCTATAGGTGTTCGGTCTTTTTAACATATACCGGGCTGAATACAGCCCCTGGTATTTAGACCATTATTGACAAGGCACATATGGCAATCTGATGTGGGAAGAGAACATTTATGATGAGTTAATAAAACTCTGAACGTAATGTGAATCAAGCTGCTCTATTAATATCCCTTTATGGTATGGCGAGCCGGAAACTTACACACAATGTCGAAAAACCTTTTTGGAAATTTTACATGCCAAAAAGGTATATAACAAGAAAGAGAAAAAAGGTTTACACAGGGTCTTCATCTAAAAAGAAACCTTAGTGCGGGTCCTTGCTACACGTTTGTGCCGTTTCCTCCTATGTAATGTGTCCTTGAAGGGGTGAGCGTATGATGGCCGCCTGTAAAAAAATGACAAAGAAGAAAAACCTAGAAAAGAAAAAGAAATCCAGAGTGGCCATAACAGGTCTGGTTCGCTTAATGAACCTAAAGAATATGAGTTTAGAGTCCGAATAGGGTCCAGCCAAACTATGGACTATATGTAGGCTCCCGCAGTCGCCGCCCAAGGAATTTCTAAGGCATAATTATGTACTCGAGGCACATATGATATTACCTTGTGGGGGCATTCGATGGGGGCGTAGCTGTTAATCCTGCTCTGGTTCATCTGAGCTGCCGCACTGAGGCGTATGCTGGACACGTTTAGTTATGTTGCTATGGTAAATTAACCGGCTTGAATAGGCCGTTTTGGACTTCGGCTGCTAAGGCAGGAGTGTCCTCCTCCGTACGAAGGGAGCACTCCATATTTCCGTTGACCGTGATGACGCCACGTGGTCCGGGCATTTTAAGCTTTATATAGGCATAATGCGGGACTGCCTTAAAGCGGGCGAAGGCCGTTCTTCCGAGTAGTGCATGATGGCCACTTCGGAACGGAGTTATGCCGAAGATCAACTCTTCGCTTCGAAAGTTATCAGGAGAGCCGAATACGACTTCCAATGTTATAGAGCCCGTGCAGCGGGCTTCTATGCCCGGTATCACTCCTTCAAAGTTCGTGCTGCTTGGCTTGATTCTTGATGGGTCGATCCCCATCTTGTGGACAATGTTTGTCAGGACCGGTCCTTCAGTAAAATAATTACCGGAAGACCGACCTTCTTATTAAACTAGCGGGGAATATAATTCCTTGCTGGCATACAATTCCTTGATACAGAATTCCAGTACACTGAATATTATACAAGGTTGAGCTGGGTCGCTCAACAATTTTATTACAAGCGCGCCAATATAGTACATAAAGGCGGATATGACACGAGGCAGGGTGGCATACTACTAACTCGTAATAAAAAGTGGTGGATATTTCACAGTGAAGTGGGTGATGTGACTCCAATATATTACAGTTCATCGGGTATCGGAGTGAGACCCAATGAATTTAGGGACAATTACATTTGAGCCCCTAGTTGTGTCACACCCGTGTGTTTTGCCCCTAAATTCAAAAAACCCTCATTTCTGCCCAAGTTCGTTTGCTCTTCTTATGCTTTTGCCCTTTGACCGTTTGATCGTAACTTTGAATACATCATAACGAATTCATACTAACTCGGAAAAATGCATATAAGATATCAAAATGTTCGGAAAAACATCACCTATATGTGCACATCATCTGCATTCATGACAAAAGTGTTGAAAATCCAAAAAAATCATATGAGCTCAAACTGAGGTATAGACTTTTCAGTACTGTTGCCATGAATGCAAATGACATGCACTTATGGGTGATGTTATTTCGAACATTTTGATATCTTATTTGCATTTTTCTGAGTTAGTATGAATTCGTTTTGAAGTTTTCAAAGTTGCGGTCAAACGGTCAAAGGGCAAAAGCATAAGAGGGGCAAACGAGCTTGGACAGAAATGATGATTTTTTGAATTTAGGGGCAAAACACACGGGTGTGACACAACTAGGGGCTCGAATGTAATTGTCCCATGAATTTATTTGGTGGTAGGCGGAAGCGGTTATAAAACGATGATCAACTCCAGGATCGCAAGGGACTGACTGGGACTCCACTAAGCGTCGAACTTGCTATCGAACTCTTCATCCATGAGGTCACTGATACGTCCAAAAGGTATCTATAATTTCTGCTTGCTCCATGCTTCTTTTGTGTGATATTTCTATGATATTTATGCACTTCCATACACTTTTGATCATATTTGGACTAACCTATTAACTCAGTGCACCACAGTGCCAGTTCCTGTTTTCTGCTGTTTTTCTATTTCAGATTTCCCCCATATTAAAAGTGCTCCTAAAATTCCGAGAAAAATACAGAAAAAATCAGCGTACAGGAAGCTTCGAGAAAAACCAAGGTGGGGCCAGAGGGGAACCAGGGGCGGCCCAGGCGGCCACCCGGGGCGGCCCCACCGTTGGCCGCCCTAGGGGGGCGCCTGGGGCCCCCTCTCCGCCTCTGGTGGCCCCCTTTTGCATATATACTCCTCGCGTCCCGAAACCCTCAAGGACGGAACCCTTTTTCACGATCTCGCCTTTGTTCTGCCGCCGCAACGCTTCCAAGATCGGGAGCATCAGGAGAACTCTTCCCGGCACCCTGCCGGAGGGGAGAACCACCACCGGGAGCTTCTCCACCACCATGGACGCTTCCCGGATGAGTTGTGAGTAGTCCCCCTTGGATCATGGGTCCATGACCAGTAGCTATGTGATGTTCTCCTCCCCTCTTTGTTCTTCATGGATTAGACCTCGTGAGCTGCCCTACATGATCGAGGCACATATGTAATCTTTATGTTGTTGCTCTGCTGAGTTTGCTGGGATCCGATGGATTATGAGATTATGTTCAGATTGTGTGTGAGTAATATATTTGATTTACCTATTTTATATATTTGTTCTTGAGTAATTCTTGCATGTTCTCCGTTGTTGTTTATTGCTTTGGCCAAGTAGTAGGTTGTTAATCCAAGAGGGAACGTTATGCTTGATTGTGGGTTCATGCCCCTTGATGACTAGCTTGAGTGATAGAAACATGAGTCTAGGGGATGTGCTGTTGCCACAAGGGGGAAAACAGCGGTGCTTGTACTTGCGGGTGCAAGGATAGTTTACTTTACGCAAAGTTCTTTTAATGCAGTTGTCCGTTGCTTTGAGTTTACACTTTGGGTGGGACTCGCAACTTAATACCAGCGAGATGTTCTGGATAGATATCTCAAGGTGGATGATTAGTAGTAGATGCAGATGGATTTCGGTCTACTTGCCTTGGCGTACCGCCCATGCTTTTGAGCCTCTACCTTTCTTTGCAGCATAGTTAGCATTGGTTTGCGCACATAATCCTGTCAATTGCCCAGCTGTAATTTGTTTACCTCGCTTAGCTATTTTATCGTCTTTTGGGAGAGAGACATCACTAGTGAACAAAATGGGACCCCGGTCCATATTACCACCACTGATCACACCTTATATTTACTTCCTGTTTCTATTTCCTAGTTGCAGTCATAGCTATCATTATTACCTCTTGTGTTTGATCCTTTGTAAACAGCATGGCCGGAGGGATTGACTACCTCTCTGTACTCGTTGGGAGCAAAGTTATTTGTATCTGTGTGCAGGTCCTATCAGCCGCTAAGTATCTGGCGCCGTTAGTAGTTGACACCTACTTGTCGACCCTCGGAGTCTCACGGGATTCGATCCTTGGTATCATTGCCAAGGGAAACTTGTCGTTACGCTACATCTCAAACCTTCCACTTGGGGTAACCAACGAGGGGCGAGAAGCCATCAAGCAAAGTTTCTGGCGCCGTTGCCGGGGACTCCACTCTTCAAGATAGGGGAGTTGCACGCTATCTTTTATCTTTGCTTTTTAGTCTTGTTAGTTTACCTTCCAGTTTTTGCTTTAGTGTCCTTTACCAAAAATCACAAAAAAATTATTTGCTTTTCTGTTAGTAGTCCTTTCTGTTTAGTCAAGCATGTTAGGATTTGGTGCTTTGAGGGAATCAGAAGTTCTAGATTTCCATCAAAGGGATGGAGAAAATATGAAGAAGGCATGGGACAGAATTTCTGATGCACATAGGAGAATTATGCCTTGGATACCTATAAAAATTGTGCTTAGAAATTTTTACCATGGTCTTTTTAAATGGTGTAAACACTCTCTTGATATTATAGCTGAAGGAGATTTCCTAGAGTGTGATGAAGCTAGAGCTCTTGAAATTATACATGGTCTATCTAGTTACTTTGTTTATGATCATAGTTTTGATACTGTCATAGATAGACTTGCTACTATTGAGAAGAGAATGGATGCTCTAGACTTGATGAAGGTAGAGAAACCCAAACCCAATAAGAGAGATATTTTGGAAATAGACAATGATTGGGAGCCTTTTGTTAGAATTAACATCTCTAATCAAGACTTCCTTGCTTATTGTGATATTGGATCTATGGTTTCTACTATGCCAAAAATTGTTCATGATTCTTTAAAATTTAACATGGACAGATTATCATCCTATCATGAACACGCTAATGGAGACATTTCTGAGATCCAGGGAAGAATAAAAGACGTGCTAGTTACATTCCTTAAAGGGATTGCAATGGTTGATTTCTTCATCATGAAGCCAAACCAAGGGAATATAGTGCTTGGAAGGGACTTCCTCCGAGCCGTAAAAGGCTTCATCGATATAGGCAAGGGACAAATCCGCCTACGCGGGAAGGCAAAAGGTACGTACCCCTTTCCTAGAAGGAACAAGGGTGAACTTGTTGAGGAACCATTTGAAGCAATTTATAACTCCGATTATTATGATGATTTTTGATTCCTCTTTGCATTATGCCTAGCTTAAAGGCATAAAAGAAAGAGCTTTTGGGAGGTAGCCCACAACGAATAAAGTTTTATTTTGCTTTTGTTGTGTCTTGATGTTTGTTACTATAGTAGAATCATCATTGTATCTTTTCTTTTCAGCTTTGTGCCAAGTTTAGCCTCTGATTGCAAGAAAGTGCAAAAGTTGTGACGTGCTGTCCAGGAAACAGATTCTGCCCTTGGACAGAAAGATTCGTATAAAATCACCAGATCATCTTTTTGATCTGAATTTTTTTGACAGCGTGCTCTATACAATTGGCTTTCGAGCGTCTGTTCTGAGTTTTTTGATTTGAGTTGCAGAAGTGCCCCGAAAAAATTATTTACTACCTGCTGGTCTGTTTTTCATAGATTCTGTCCTGTTTTGCCTTTTCTTCGTTTTGCAAACCTTGAGCTTGCTTTTTCTTTGCAAAAACCTTTTGGCAATCTTCAGAAACATTAGCTCTTCAAGATTATCCTTATTTCCAGTAGGGAAAAATTATTTTATTGTGGGTACTAACCTCGCTAATCAGATTATGATGAGTTATGTATGTAGGGAGTTTTCAAGTGTGAGAGGGAAGATGATAAAAGAAGATTCAGGAGGGTCAAACGCTCAAGCTTGGGGATGCCCCCGTGCACCCCCAAGAAATATTCAAGAAGACTCAAGCGTCTAAGCTTGGGGATGCCCCCATGCATCCCCTTCTCCATCAACAATTATCAGTTCGTCTTTCGTTCCACTATATTTTAATCACTTCATGTGTTATGTGCTATGCTTGGAGCGTCTTGCTCTTAGTTTCCTTTTTAGTTTTCTTTAGCTTTGCTTGCTGTTCATAACAAGTTAGAACCCAGCTTTCTTTGTGTGGGAGAGAAACACGCTCCACTTCAACCTAGAACACAACATAGGATTTTCATGCTTATCTTCGCTGTGTGTGTTCTTTGTCTTTCCATAGCTGCTGTCATGTTTAGCTCTTAGTTTTCATGCTTTTCTTTTTAAAGAGCTTTTGTTTAGTTGGTTGTTGAACTCTCTTGAGTTTTCATGTTTATCTTGTTAAGAGAGTTTGCCTGTTGCACTGAGTTGTGTGTCTTAACTTAAAGTAGGTAATTGAGGTTGCTATTTAATTTTAGTAGTAACTTGCAATAGTTTTGAGGTATTGCCATGAGTAATGTCTGAAATTTTAGTGTCAAGGGCATTAGCCTATTAGTGATAGATGTCGTATTTTGGGCAATCCGTGTTTATTTTCGAAAACCTACAAAATAGTTGAGAACTTTAGCTACTAAATGGATCACTAATCTTTGGAGGGATCGAATATTAGAGTACACTCACGTACCATGGGTCGAGGATGCGCAAGGGTAACCAAACCCCCATACACACCTCCTCGGGGTACTTGTCTCTTTGTGAACCTCCTAATTAGATTGAGAGTTACCGATAATAAGTGCATGAGTTCTTCGGACTAATGTGAGTATTCGAAAGTTGACACTTCCACCTAACCATATTTTTCTAGCCTCTTCGGTGCCGTGCATTGCCCTTTCTCACCTCGAGAGTTGGCGCATACTTCGCCGGTGCATCCAAATCCTTGGCACGATACGCTTTGTCATCATAAGCCTCATTATATCCTTCCTCAAAACAACCACCATACCTACCTATCAAGGCATTTCCATAGCCTTTCCGAGATACATTGCCATGCAACATCCATCTTCTCATGACTTGATCTTCATGTCATACATGCTTTTTGCTTGATCGATGAGCCGCAAGCTAGTTGGGCCTTGCCCTAATCATTGCTACATGACGCGCTAGTATCATTGCATTTCCCGCTACACTGGTAGAGGCATACGTTTGCATACATCATGATAGTTTCATTTTCTTTATGTTGAGTACTTTTGTAAAGTGTGAAAGATCTTCTATACTTCTTGTAATACATAGAGTGTTGCCCCTAAAGTGAGGAAAAGATCCCAAAGAGGACAAATCAAAAGATCCCAAAGAGGACAAAATCAAAAGATCCCAAAGAGGACAAATGAGAGTTAAATAGAAAGAGCCATTGAGGCCACAATTTTTTTTTAAAAAAATAGAAAAAAGAGAAAAAGAAATAAAAAGAGAGAAGGGGGCACACTACTATTTCTTTTGAGAGATCCACACTCGTACTCCATCTTATACCTTGTACTCCATAGAGATTATCATTTATGCATATAGCTATGTGGGGACCTTTACACTATAGAACTTGGCTTGTATATTCCAATGACGAGCCTCCTCAAAAGAGCTCTAGGTCTTCTTGAGCAAGCAAGTTGGATGCACCCCCACTAGTTCCATTGGAGAGCTTACCTTAGCTCATATGTGCATCCGTTGCATGGCAATCCCTACTCCTCACATCATATCTATCATTTGGCTTTCTCTCGCCGATGATTGTCCTCATTGATGTGAGCCTTTCACACCTTTTTGTCTTCCCCCTCCATCATTTTTCTCTCTTTGCCATCCTAAGTGTCGACTTTCTTGCTGACGCTCATCCATTGCATGAGTGTGACGCCCGAGACCGACGTCCCAGAAGATTCCAGAAGATTCCAGATGTTCCGGGTTGCCCGTGTGTTTCTTTTGTGCTTGTGTTTTTATTTTTGCATTGCATCATGTCATCATGCCATCATGTTATTTTATTTTGCATCTCAACCTAAATAAATCGTGTGGACCTTCGGTCCATTTAAATCGAGGGAAGGTGACTTCTCTTTATAACATATAAAAGCCTCTCAATATTATTAGGGAGCTATATAATAATATTCCATTTGTTGGAATTCACCGTAACACACTTGCATATTTTCTTCATGCCTTTTTCACTTCTAGTTTCACCTTCTAAACCTTGCCTATAATTCTTTCCGTTGTTTCGAGGTTCTTCCAAAAACCCCTCCAACAATTTTATTAAATTCCTGACATTTTTGTGAGCCCGGGGATTTTGACCTCGTGTGCTAATTCTTGCCCTAACTCCTCCTCTTTTTCTTTCTTCTCTTTTATCCTCTGCTAAAAGGGAAATAAAAAGAAGAGGCGTCATCTCAGCCTCTAGGCCCACTTTCCCCACAGCCTCCTTCTCCTCCTCCTTTTTCCCAGCCGCCGGCCCATAGTCCTCTTGGCCAGGCCTCCCTCAGGCCGCAGCCCATCTGGCCTCCCCCGAACCCTAGCTAGCGCACTCGCAGCTTCTCCCCTCGATCTCTCCCTCTCTGGCCGCCGCCACTCTCTCTTTCTCTCGCTAATTCCCTCTCCCCGACCCGCATCGCCCGCGTCCCGTCTTCCCCGATGCCACCCTCCCTCCGTTCTCCGCGTCTCCTCCAGCGCCCGGTCGGGCCCCGACCAGCCCGCGCCGCCGGCCAGGTCCTCGCCTCCAGGGCCAGCAGCCGCCGGCGCCCTGCGGCCTTCTTCCCCATCGCCGGGGCGCCCCGCTTTGCCAGGCCAAGGCTCACCCCTCAGGCCGTTCCCCGCCGCCACTTCGACCAGGCAGAGCGCTGCCTCTGCCCCGGCCCCGAGCGCCGTTCCCAGGGCCGAGCCTCTGCAGTCCCGCGACCAGCGCCATGGCCGCTGGCCCTTCCCGCGTCGAGGGCCCCTGCCTCCTCTTCGCCAGCCGCCCCAAGCACCGGATCCCGCGGCCTGCTTCTGCCGTGTGGTCTCCCTGCTGCTGCTCCAAGAACGCTGTCCGTGCCGTGCTGTTTTTGCTGCTGCCATGACCTCGCCGCTGTCCCGCCGTGCTGTAGTTTTGGTTTTGTTTTGGTTGCTTGTGTTCCTTGACAGAGAACGTGTACAACTACGACACGACGACCGAATGAGACGATGACAAGTACATCTACGAACGGGAAAACGAGCTCCAAGTTCGACTACTGCACGGGACCCGTCAAGTCCGACTACTACATGAACGAGTACCCCTACCGATGCGACAAGTACCACTACTTCCACTACCGTCGCAAACGGGAACCCCCAAGTACCACTACGAACGCCGACGCGACAAGTACCCCGACATCGACGACCCGAACGACTACCGTCGCCGTGTACCACTACCGTCGCCCGGAAATGAGGAATTCGCCGAGTACCACTACACCCCGTGAACGACTACTTCCACTACGAACTCGATTCCGCCCCGAAACAATTGTTTCGAAGGTATAACCCCGAGATGTGACCCGTGTGATGCTTGTTGTGGTTGTATGAAATGTTCCCTTGTGTGCTCCGTGCCCGTTGTGCCCGTTTCGTCCTTTTGGCATGTTCCTCGGTTGCCTCGTCGTCGACTCATGGGAACCCGGCAACGGGATCACCCCATCATCTCGTTTGACTCGCTTCGTCACCTTTTGCACCGGTCTCTCAACGAGATACCGGTACCGATATGATGTCGTTGCATCATTTTCGGATCGTTGTCGTGGCACCCTTTCCTTCCACCACGGTGACAAATGTTTCTATCTCTTCATGTTAATGTCATCCTTCTAATAAAAACTTGCATAAACTTGTTCATGTCATCCGCATCATGTTAACAACATTATATGTTAAATTGTTGTTTGCTTATAATTATTAAACATGCTCATGGGGATTTTTCCGGATATGTTGTTGTTATCTCCGGCCTCATTTAAATTTGCCTAGTTAGTGTAGTTTCTTTATGCTTCACCTCTTGCCATGTTAAAAACATTTAATCTTGTCTTGTAAATAACGAGAGTCAACTAAATAATGAATGTGGTGTTTCGTCAATATGCAACTCGTTGCATATTGAGCTCCACTTAACTTGTAGTTTTGTTTGTGCACCTTGCCATGCCATGCATATTTAAACCGGACATGCATCATGCTTGCTTATGCATCGTATGCCATGTTTATGATATGTGTGTTTACCGTGTTGTTTCCTTCTTTCCGGTTGCTTCTCTTGTTAGCTTCGGTTTCGTTCCGGAGTTGTGGGGTTTCTCTCGACTGTGTTGCTTCGTCTACTTCATGGATCTGTTCTTCTCCCTTGTGGAATCCCAGGCAAGATGATCATACCCTTGGATACCTTTACTACCATTGCCATGCTTAGTTGTCTCGATGCTATCGTTACATGTCGCGATACCCATCTTTTATGTCAGCCTCTCCTTGTTGCCATGAAACCTCTAACTTTGAAACCTTCCTAGCAAAACCACTGTTTGGCTATGTTACCCGCTTGCTCAGCCTCGCTTGCTCAGTCCCTCTTATAGCGTTGTTAGTTGCAGGTGAAGATGAAGTTCGTTCCAGGAGGGAACTTGTTGTTGGATATATCACAATATCTATAATTATTATTAACACACCTATATACTGGGCATGGGTGGAAGGCTTGGCCTTTTGCTCGGTGTTTTGTTCCACTCATGCCACCTTAGGCGCCGATAAACCGGCATTATGTTCCTTGATTTTGCGTTCCTAACACGATGGGTGTAATGGGGACCCCTTGACAGTTCGACTTTGAATAAAACTCCTCCAGCAAGGCCCAACATTGGTTTTAATTTGCCTCATAATAACAACTGAATTAAATAATTAAAATTGCATAGGTGGTCGCGTCCCCGAGGATTCTTAATTCTACATAGCAGGGGGGGCCAGTGCTGATGGTGTTGGTCCCAAAATAGAGTCGTGTGCGGTGCCACCCAGTCACCTGGGGTCTTCGGTATCTGTACGCTGTGCTCATCCGGTCGTGGCCTGAGACGAGATACGCGCGGCTACTATCAGGGTGTCGGCACGCCGGGAGGTCTTGCTGGACTTGTTTTACCATTGTCGAAATGACTTGTGCTACCGGGATGCCGAGCCTGATCGGATTTTCCCTAAGATAAGGAGTGATAATATTATATTTATCACTTCAGCTAATCGTGAGAGCTTGTGATGGGCTAAGTTGGGACACCCCTGCAGGGTTATGATCTTTCGAAAGCCGTGCCCGTGGTTATGTGGCAGATGGGAATTTGTTAATGTCCGGTTGTAGAAAACTTGACAGATGTTCCGAAGTAAAACACACAACTGTGTGAGTAACCGTGACTGTCTCTTTTCACTTTGAGAAGAGAACACGGTGGGGTTATGTTTGACCGTATGTAGTTAGGATCTTTAGCGATCACCTCTTTGCGACCGTTTGCGTAGCTTCTCATCTTATTCTGGTACTCGTAAGTTAGCCACCATATTATGCTTAGCCGCTGCTGCAGCCTCACCACTTTACCTCTTCCTACCCATAAAGCTTTGCTAGTCTTGATACCCATGGTTATGGGATTGCTGAGTCCTCGTGGCTCACAGTTACTACAACACCAGATGCAGGTTCAGCCGAGTTTGAAGCAGGTGATGGATCAGTGCTTTACCAGGAGCTCGTTGAAGAGTTTGGTCGTTTGCTTGTGACGTTTCGATGTTCAGTAGTGGTTTCTACTAGGATTCGATCCTGACCTGTGGCTTTATGTTGTTTTGGTATCTTTCTGTTGGATCTTCACCCGTAGTCGGGTTGTGATGTTTTGAATGATGTTATGCTTATGTAATGTATTGTGTGAAGTGGCGAGTGTAAGCCAACTATCTCCTTTTGCAATTTAATCCCTCTTTTACATGAGTTGTGCAAAGATACCAAACTTGAGATCATTCTAGGATGGGCTTATACCTTTAAGTCGTGCCTCGACACGTAGGAGGTATAGTCCCATCCTGGGCATTACAAGTTGGTATCAGAGCCTTCTCCGACCTAGAAGCCCCCACTGTTTGATCGAATCGTTGACGGTCGAGTCTAGGCACACACTGAAAACTTTTTGAGTCCTATATATTATATCGGAGAGTAGGATTTCTTTGCTTCTCATCCTCTTTCTCTCTGGTGAGGACTCCTGACGACTACTCTTGTCTCTCCTATTTTCAAAAATTGCACCAAATTTGTTTTTAGGATCCCGCGAGTATTCTGGGATTGTTTCGATGTTCTTGTGACAAGGATATTGTTCTCGATGCCTCCTGTTACCGAGGAGTTGAGCTTCGGGGTATCATTGACACAAGCATATCGCGGCAGTACTAAATACTTAAGACGGCCGACATCGAAAATCTCTCCTATACGGCCAGTGGCAAGATAACCCCGACATCACCCAGTACTGGGGAGGTAGTTCGAGAGTATTGCCATAGCTTGTTATAGTGGATGCTTTCGAAGGTCCGAGGTACACAGTTTCCGAGAAAGACTGGTTATGTGTTGAAGGATGGATACGCCTGGATGTAGGTTTAGAGTTGATTGCGCGGTGCTTCCCGTGTATCCCCAACACCTGATTGCATAACTGGAAACTTCGGAAATCTATAGGTGGGTTCATCTAGTAGTTCTAGGCATTCTTCCAACGGA
This sequence comes from Secale cereale, assembly GCA_902687465.1. NCBI lineage: Eukaryota > Viridiplantae > Streptophyta > Magnoliopsida > Poales > Poaceae > Secale > Secale cereale. Next base: position 421,970,659 of record LR738711.1, read on the forward strand.
TGCTCGATATGAAGTTTGGGGTTCTACATTGAGTGAAGTGGTTTTATGGACTTGTTCTGATCGGGAGTTGCATCTTAAAGGGTCCTTGGCTATGCTGATCCGGGGATTGCAAAACCCTTTTGTAACATGTTCCATGAGCTTTCAGCACGAAGATGTCGAACGAAGCTTCTATCTTGTATTTGTTCTATCTGATCCTTGATCCTTTTTATTTTCATTTTGTTCTCCAAGTGGCTTCTCGTCGAGTTGATGTACCTACATAATTCATCCGTTCAATCCTCTGTTCGGATGATATTGTGAAGATTCTTTCTGCAACATCTACCCTTTGTTTTTGTTTTGATTCTGGTATTCGAGTTGCTTCGATGTCAAGTGTTGATTCCATACCTTTCTAAGCGATGTTCTCATATTTCTATGGGAGTGCTAATTCTCTTGACCATCAAGATATTCATGTTAATCCTTTTCAACCGGTGTGCCTTCTCTTCAAGTTATTCCATACAGACGCCGTCGAGAAATCTGACGAGTTGTCTGTTTCATTCATCTCAAGTTGTCTTTGTTTTTCCCCACCCTCCCACCCTTCTTATTCTTGGAGCCAAATTCTTAAATGAAATATCCATTTTACTCATGTGATATTTCTTCATTCTTTTCCTTCAATGTTCTTATCCGGTGATTTATCGTGAAGATGCTCGAGAGCTTCAAGTTCATCTTTTCTCCTTTCTCGTTTATTCTACCGGTGGATGTAATTCAAGAATTTGGTGTTGATCTTATCCTTTTCCTCTTTTCACAATGCTTTCTTATTCCGGTGCACCAATTAATCATTCTTCTCTTGCTATTCATATCCGGAGTGCTGAAGATTCATAATTCCATTCTTAATCCGTTCAAGCTATTTTGAGATTGATATCTCATCCAAGCCATTTAATTCAACCGGTGCAATATCTCTTAAGCAATCTTTTCCAACGGTGATTTCTTTTGAGTGGGCCCTAACCCACAGGTCTTTTTCCAGGATCTTACCTGACTCTTCTAATTTTTCCGGAGTTACACTCAATTTTTTTTCAAAGTGTGACGTAAGAATGATCTCCATCAGTCACATGCCTTCTCCAAGCTTGTTTTCAATTATTTCCATCTTTAGCTCCACCTTCCTCTTGTCATTCGTCCGGAGTATCTCGAAATTCTTCATGGCATTTCTCATCGTCTTCTCAACATTTGGAGACCGGAGAAGAGTTTCTCTTAAATCTTGGCCGTTCTCTCAAGAGTTGTGATTCTACCTTCTTGCCATCCTCATTATTGTTCCGATTGTGAGGAATTCTTTTATACCGTCCGAAGCATTTCATGAATTCTTTTCTTTGTGTTCCTCCGAAGGCCATCATTTCAGAAGATTTCTTCGTTCTCAGTTTTCAACTTCGTCCTCCAAATATTCTTCATTGATGTCTCTTCGTTCGTCTCCATATTCTTACGGTGGTTATTTCAAGGTTACTCTTCCGTTGTTATCGTTTTTAATTCATTTGTTCTTTTCACAATCCTACCGGTGGTTCGTTGAAAATTTACCCAAGCTTGTGCGAGATCTCTCTTTAATTCTTTCCAACGAGAATAAGTAGTATGCCAAATCCTTTGGTTGTCATCAATTTAATTGGTGAAGGAGATGCATGACATAATTCTTATTCTTATTCCTTCAAGGTGATTTAATTCTTTTGTCTGGATCTTGTTCATCATATAATATCCTCGGTTCTAAGTTTTTCATCTTGTTTCCGGAGCTTCAAGCTATTTCAATTACATCATTTCAAGCTCAATCTAATTCATCGCAGGCCTTGAATCTTATTCTTTTCATCTTTCACTTCTCATGCTTTCATTACCGGAGTTCTCATGGTGGTTCATCATGTTTTAATTCATCCTCGAAGTCTTCATCAAGATTCTTGTTGGAGCTCAAGCTTTCTTCATCATGCTTTCCAATTGCAATTCTTTCTACCTTAGCTTTTCAGATGGTGTTATGTCATTCTTGTTAATTTTCCTCCATGTTTCATGATTCACAAGTTGTCAAGAATGAGATATTTAAATCCATCATTTTTCTTTGTTCAAGAGATCTTTTCAACCTTTCAGTTTATTCGTTGGAGTTATCTTGGGTTGTATTTCACCTAAAAGCTTTCCCTGAGAATTGCTGCTATTTATGGTGCTTATAAATGACCCAAGTTCTTCATTTATCATTCCGGCGAAATAAGTTTTTCGTCTCCTTGTTGATCTGAATCCAAGAAATTCATTCTGTTAGTGGCTGGTTGTCACCTCTTAATTTTGAGATGAATTCCATAAGCCCACATCAAGAGCTTATTCTTTTGTTGTTTGATTTTCCAACAACTCCGTTCAACCCTTCTTAGTAAGGATGGCCTTTCAAATTCAATTTTGAGAGAAGTTGTCATTTTCTTCTCCGTTCAACTCTTTCTTTGTTTATAGGCTATTTCTTTCATTCTGGAGGCATTGTTATGTTGCTCTCTCCAAACAATCATATCGTTTTATCGAGATCTTGTTCTTTCCCTTGCTTATCATTTAACCGGAGTGTTGTGTCCTCCATTCTAATTCTCTCATCTTATCAAGTTTTAACTCTCTTTTAACCGGAGTGCTATCTGAATCTTTCTTAACCTTGTGCCATTCTTTCAATTATTTCGGAGGCAATATGTTGTTGTTTTCATCAAGTATCACTCCATCTCCTCTAGTTCTTGTCCAATTCCTTCCATTTTCACACGAGTGCTGTCCAAATTCTGTCATTCTTATTCCTTGGCTATACCGTTGCAGTTTCATATTCTTTTGTCATCCGTGAGCTCTTGCTTCATGTCTTTCAACCTACAAGGTCATCTTTGTGTTCCTTGTTCCTCTTTTCAAACGGAGTTTTCATATTCGTTCATCTCCGTTGTATTCTTCTTTCAATTTGTTCTACCTCTCAGGTTCTTTGGTCTCACTCGTCTGTCAAAGAAGCAACTTTGTTTTACCTATTCCTCTTCCGTTTTACCCGGTGATATCTCTAGGATCTCGGGTCGAGATCCTCTGTTAGTGTGGGAGAGTTGTGACGCCCGAGACCGACGTCCCAGAAGATTCCAGAAGATTCCAGATGTTCCGGGTTGCCCGTGTGTTTCTTTTGTGCTTGTGTTTTTATTTTTGCATTGCATCATGTCATCATGCCATCATGTTATTTTATTTTGCATCTCAACCTAAATAAATCGTGTGGACCTTCGGTCCATTTAAATCGAGGGAAGGTGACTTCTCTTTATAACATATAAAAGCCTCTCAATATTATTAGGGAGCTATATAATAATATTCCATTTGTTGGAATTCACCGTAACACACTTGCATATTTTCTTCATGCCTTTTTCACTTCTAGTTTCACCTTCTAAACCTTGCCTATAATTCTTTCCGTTGTTTCGAGGTTCTTCCAAAAACCCCTCCAACAATTTTATTAAATTCCTGACATTTTTGTGAGCCCGGGGATTTTGACCTCGTGTGCTAATTCTTGCCCTAACTCCTCCTCTTTTTCTTTCTTCTCTTTTATCCTCTGCTAAAAGGGAAATAAAAAGAAGAGGCCTCATCTCAGCCTCTAGGCCCACTTTCCCCACAGCCTCCTTCTCCTCCTCCTTTTTCCCAGCCGCCGGCCCATAGTCCTCTTGGCCAGGCCTCCCTCAGGCCGCAGCCCATCTGGCCTCCCCCGAACCCTAGCTAGCGCACTGGCAGCTTCTCCCCTCGATCTCTCCCTCTCTGGCCGCCGCCACTCTCTCTTTCTCTCGCTAATTCCCTCTCCCCGACCCGCATCGCCCGCGTCCCGTCCTCCCCGACGCCACCCTCCCTCCGTTCTCCGCGTCTCCTCCAGCGCCCGGTCGGGCCCCGACCAGCCCGTGCCGCCGGCCAGGTCCTCGCCTCCAGGGCCAGCAGCCGCCGGCGCCCTGCGGCCTTCTTCCCCATCGCCGAGGCGCCCCCCTTTGCCAGGCCGCGGCTCACCCCTCAGGCCGTTCCCCGCCGCCACTTCGACCAGGCAGAGCGCTGCCTCTGCCCCGGCCCCGAGCGCCGTTCCCAGGGCCGAGCCTCTGCAGTCCCGCGACCAGCGCCATGGCCGCTGGCCCTTCCCGCGTCGAGGGCCCCTGCCTCCTCTTCGCCAGCCGCCCCAAGCACCGGATCCCGCGGCCTGCTTCTGCCGTGTGGTCTCCCTGCTGCTGCTCCAAGAACGCTGTCCGTGCCGTGCTGTTTTTGCTGCTGCCATGACCTCGCCGCTGTCCCGCCGTGCTGTAGTTTTGGTTTTGTTTTGGTTGCTTGTGTTCCTTGACAGAGAACGTGTACAACTACGACACGACGACCGAACGAGACGATGACAAGTACATCTACGAACGGGAAAACGAGCTCCAAGTTCGACTACTTCACGGGACCCGTCAAGTCCGACTACTACATGAACGAGTACCCCTACCGATGCGACAAGTACCACTACTTCCACTACCGTCGCAAACGGGAACCCCCAAGTACCACTACGAACGCCGACGCGACAAGTACCCCGACATCGACGACCCGAACGACTACCGTCGCCGTGTACCACTACCGTCGCCCGGAAATGAGGAATTCGTCGAGTACCACTACACCCCGTGAACGACTACTTCCACTACGAACTCGATTCCGCCCCGAAACAATTGTTTCGAAGGTATAACCCCGAGACGTGACCCGTGTGATGCTTGTTGTGGTTGTATGAAATGTTCCCTTGTGTGCTCCGTGCCCGTTGTGCCTGTTTCGTCCTTTTGGCATGTTCCTCGGTTGCCTCGTCGCCGACTCGTGGGAACCCGGCAACGGGATCACCCCATCATCTCGTTTGATTCGCTTCGTCACCTTTTGCACCGGTCTCTCAACAAGATACCAGTACCGATATGATGTCGTTGCATCATTTTCGGATCGTTGTCGTGGCACCCTTTCCTTCCACCACGGTGACAAATGTTTCTATCTCTTCATGTTAATGTCATCCTTCTAATAAAAACTTGCATAAACTTGTTCATGTCATCCGCATCATGTTAACAACATTATATGTTAAATTGTTGTTTGCTTATAATTATTAAACATGCTCATGGGGATTTTTTCGGATATGTTGTTGTTATCTCCGGCCTCATTTAAATTTGCCTAGTTAGTGTAGTTTCTTTATGCTTCACCTCTTGCCATGTTAAAAACATTTAATCTTGTCTTGTAAATAACGAGAGTCAACTAAATAATGAATGTGGTGTTTCGTCAATATGCAACTCGTTGCATATTGAGCTCCACTTAACTTGTAGTTTTGTTTGTGCACCTTGCCATGCCATGCATATTTAAACCGGACATGCATCATGCTTGCTTGTGCATCGTATGCCATGTTTATGATATGTGTGTTTACCGTGTTGTTTCCTTATTTCCGGTTGCTTCTCTTGTTAGCTTCGGTTTCGTTCCGGAGTTGTGGGGTTTCTCTCGACTGTGTTGCTCCGTCTACTTCATGGATCTGTTCTTCTCCCTTGTGGAATCCCAGGCAAGATGATCATACCCTTGGATACCTTTACTACCATTGCCATGCTTAGTTGTCTCGATGCTATCGTTACATGTCGCGATACCCATCTTTTAGGTCAGCCTCTCCTTGTTGCCATGAAACCTTCCTAGCAAAACCACTGTTTGGCTATGTTACCTGCTTGCTCAGCCTCGCTTGCTCAGTCCCTCTTATAGCGTTGTTAGTTGCAGGTGAAGATGAAGTTCGTTCCAGGAGGGAACTTGTTGTTGGATATATCACAATATCTATAATTATTATTAACACACCTATATACTGGGCATGGGTGGAAGGCTTGGCCTTTTGCTCGGTGTTTTGTTCCACTCATGCCACCTTAGGCGCCGATAAACCGGCATTATGTTCCTTGATTTTGCGTTCCTAACACGATGGGTGTAATGGGGACCCCTTGACAGTTCGACTTTGAATAAAACTCCTCCAGCAAGGCCCAACATTGGTTTTAATTTGCCTCATAATAACAACTTAATTAAATAATTAAAATTGCATAGGGGGTCGCGTCCCCGAGGATTCTTAATTCTACATAGCAGGGGGGGCCAGTGCTGATGGTGTTGGTCCCAAAATAGAGTCGTGTGCGGTGCCACCCAGTCACCTGGGGTCTTCGGTATCTGTACGCTGTGCTCATCCGGTCGTGGCCTGAGACGAGATACGCGCGGCTACTATCAGGGTGACGGCACGCCGGGAGGTCTTGCTGGACTTGTTTTACCATTGTCAAAATGACTTGTGCTACCGGGATGCCGAGCCTGATCGGATTTTCCCTAAGATAAGGAGTGATGCTATTATATTTATCACTTCAGCTAATCGTGAGAGCTTGTGATGGGCTAAGTTGGGACACCCCTGCAGGGTTATGATCTTTCGAAAGCCGTGCCCGCGGTTATGTGGCAGATGGGAATTTGTTAATGTCCGGTTGTAGAAAACTTGACAGATGTTCCGAAGTAAAACACACAACTGTGTGAGTAACTGTGACTGTCTTTTTTCACTTTGAGAAGATAACACGGTGGGGTTATGTTTGACCGTATGTAGTTAGGATCTTTAGCGATCACCTCTTTGCGACCGTTTGCGTAGCTTCTCATCTTATTCTGGTACTCGTAAGTTAGCCACCATATTATGCTTAGCCGCTGCTGCAGCCTCACCACTTTACCTCTTCCTACCCATAAAGCTTTGCTAGTCTTGATACCCATGGTTATGGGATTGCTGAGTCCTCGTGGCTCACAGTTACTACAACACCAGATGCAGGTTCAGCCGAGTTTGAAGCAGGTGATGGATCAGTGCTTTACCAGGAGCTCGTTGAAGAGTTTGGTCGTTTGCTTGTGACGTTTCGATGTTCAGTAGTGATTTCTACTAGGATTCGATCCTGACCTGTGGCTTTATGTTGTTTTGGTATCTTTCTGTTGGATCTTCACCCGTAGTCGGGTTGTGATGTTTTGAATGATGTTATGCTTATGTAATGTATTGTGTGAAGTGGCGAGTGTAAGCCAACTATCTCCTTTTGCAATTTAATCCCTCTTTTACATGAGTTGTGCAAAGATACCAAACTTGAGATCATTCTAGGATGGGCTTATACCTTTAAGTCGTGCCTCGACACGTAGGAGGTATAGTCCCATCCTGGGCATTACAAGTTGGTATCAGAGCCTTCTCCGACCTAGAAGCCCCCACTGTTTGATCGAATCGTTGACGGTCGAGTCTAGGCACACACTGAAAACTTTTTGAGTCCTATATATTATATCGGAGAGTAGGATTTCTTTGCTTCTCATCCTCTTTCTCTCTGGTGAGGACTCCTGACGACTACTCTTGTCTCTCCTATTTTCAAAAATTGCACCAAATTTGTTTTTAGGATCCCGCGAGTATTCTGGGATTGTTTCGATGTTCTTGTGACAAGGATATTGTTCTCGATGCCTCCTGTTACCGAGGAGTTGAGCTTCGGGGTATCATTGACACAAGCATATCGCGGCAGTACTAAATACTTAAGACGGCCGACATCGAAAATCTCTCCTATACGGCCAGTGGCAAGATAACCCCGACATCACCCAGTACTGGGGAGGTAGTTCGAGAGTATTGCCATAGCTTGTTATAGTGGATGCTTTCGAAGGTCCGAGGTACACAGTTTCCGAGAAAGACTGGTTATGTGTTGAAGGATGGTTACGCCTGGATGTAGGTTTAGAGTTGATTGCGCGGTGCTTCCCGTGTATCCCCAACACCTGATTGCATAACTGGAAACTTTCGGAAATCTATAGGTGGGTTCATCTAGTAGTTCTAGGCATTCTTCCAACGGATGCTCGATATGAAGTTTGGGGTTCTACATTGAGTGAAGTGGTTTTATGGACTTGTTCTGATCGGGAGTTGCATCTTAAAGGGTCCTTGGCTATGCTGATCCGGGGATTGCAAAACCCTTTTGTAACATGTTCCATGAGCTTTCAGCACGAAGATGTCGAACGAAGCTTCTATCTTGTATTTGTTCTATCTGATCCTTGTTCCTTTTTATTTTCATTTTGTTCTCCAAGTGGCTTCTCGTCGAGTTGATGTACCTACAGAATTCATCCGTTCAATCCTCTGTTCGGATGATATTGTGAAGATTCTTTCTGCAACATCTACCCTTTGTTTTTGTTTTGATTCTGGTATTCGAGTTGCTTCGATGTCAAGTGTTGATTCCATACCTTTCTAAGCGATGTTCTCATATTTATATGGGAGTGCTAATTCTCTTGACCATCAAGATATTCATGTTAATCCTTTTCAACCGGTGTGCCTTCTCTTCAAGTTATTCCATACAGACGCCGTCGAGAAATCTGACGAGTTGTCTGTTTCATTCATCTCAAGTTGTCTTTGTTTTTCCCCACCCTCCCACCCTTCTTATTCTTGGAGCCAAATTCTTAAATGAAATATCCATTTTACTCATGTGATATTTCTTCATTCTTTTCCTTCAATGTTCTTATCCGGTGATTTATCGTGAAGATGCTCGAGAGCTTCAAGTTCATCTTTTCTCCTTTCTCGTTTATTCTACCGGTGGATGTAATTCAAGAATTTGATGTTGATCTTATCCTTTTCCTCTTTTCACAATGCTTTCTTATTCCGGTGCACCAATTAATCATTCTTCTCTTGCTATTCATATCCGGAGTGCTGAAGATTCATAATTCCATTCTTAATCCGTTCAAGCTATTTTGAGATTGATATCTCATCCAAGCCATTTAATTCAACCGGTGCAATATCTCTTAAGCAATCTCTTCCAACGGTGATTTCTTTTGAGTGGGCCCTAACCCACAGGTCTTTTTCCAGGATCTTACCTGACTCTTCTAATTTTTCCGGAGTTACACTCAATTTTTTTTTCAAAGTGTGACGTAAGAATGATCTCCATCAGTCACATGCCTTCTCCAAGCTTGTTTTCAATTATTTCCATCTTTAGCTCCACCTTCCTCTTGTCATTCGTCCGGAGTATCTCGAAATTCTTCATGGCATTTCTCATCGTCTTCTCAACATTTGGAGACCGGAGAAGAGTTTCTCTTAAATCTTGGCCGTTCTCTCAAGAGTTGTGATTCTACCTTCTTGCCATCCTCATTATTGTTCCGATTGTGAGGAATTCTTTTATACCGTCCGAAGCATTTCATGAATTCTTTTCTTTGTGTTCCTCCGAAGGCCATCATTTCAGAAGATTTCTTCGTTCTCAGTTTTCAACTTCGTCCTCCAAATATTCTTCATTGATGTCTCTTCGTTCGTCTCCATATTCTTACGGTGGTTATTTCAAGGTTACTCTTCCGTTGTTATCGTTTTTAATTCATTTGTTCTTTTCACAATCCTACCGGTGGTTCGTTGAAAATTTACCCAAGCTTGTGCGAGATCTCTCTTTAATTCTTTCCAACGAGAATAAGTAGTATGCCAAATCCTTTGGTTGTCATCAATTTAATTGGTGAAGGAGATGCATGACATAATTCTTATTCTTATTCCTTCAAGGTGATTTAATTCTTTTGTCTGGATCTTGTTCATCATATAATATCCTCGGTTCTAAGTTTTTCATCTTGTTTCCGGAGCTTCAAGCTATTTCAATTACATCATTTCAAGCTCAATCTAATTCATCGCAGGCCTTGAATCTTATTCTTTTCATCTTTCACTTCTCATGCTTTCATTACCGGAGTTCTCATGGTGGTTCATCATGTTTTAATTCATCCTCGAAGTCTTCATCAAGATTCTTGTTGGAGCTCAAGCTTTCTTCATCATGCTTTCCAATTGCAATTCTTTCTACCTTAGCTTTTCAGATGGTGTTATGTCATTCTTGTTAATTTTCCTCCATGTTTCATGATTCACAAGTTTTCAAGAATGAAATATTTAAATCCATCATTTTTCTTTGTTCAAGAGATCTTTTCAACCTTTCAGTTTATTCGTTGGAGTTATCTTGGGTTGTATTTCACCTAAAAGCTTTCCCTGAGAATTGCTGCTATTTATGGTGCTTATAAATGACCCAAGTTCTTCATTTATCATTCCGGCGAAATAAGTTTTTCGTCTCCTTGTTGATCTGAATCCAAGAAATTCATTCTGTTAGTGGCTGGTTGTCACCTCTTAATTTTGAGATGAATTCCATAAGCCCACATCAAGAGCTTATTCTTTTGTTGTTTGATTTTCCAACAACTCCGTTCAACCCTTCTTAGTAAGGATGGCCTTTCAAATTCAATTTTGAGAGAAGTTGTCATTTTCTTCTCCGTTCAAGTCTTTCTTTGTTTATAGGCTATTTCTTTCATTCTGGAGGCATTGTTATGTTGCTCTCTCCAAACAATCATATCGTTTTATCGAGATCTTGTTCTTTCCCTTGCTTATCATTTAACCGGAGTGTTGTGTCCTCCATTCTAATTCTCTCATCTTATCAAGTTTTAACTCTCTTTTAACCGGAGTGCTATCTGAATCTTTCTTAACCTTGTGCCATTCTTTCAATTATTTCGGAAGCAATATGTTGTTGTTTTCATCAAGTATCACTCCATCTCCTCTAGTTCTTGTCCAATTCCTTCCATTTTCACACGAGTGCTGTCCAAATTCTGTCATTCTTATTCCTTGGCTATACCGTTGCAGTTTCATATTCTTTTGTCATCCGTGAGCTCTTGCTTCATGTCTTTCAACCTACAAGGTCATCTTTGTGTTCCTTGTTCCTCTTTTCAAACGGAGTTTTCATATTCGTTCATCTCCGTTGTATTCTTCTTTCAATTTGTTCTACCTCTCAGGTTCTTTGGTCTCACTCGTCTGTCAAAGAAGCAACTTTGTTTTACCTATTCCTCTTCCGTTTTACCCGGTGATATCTCTAGGATCTCGGGTCGAGATCCTCTGTTAGTGTGGGAGAGTTGTGACGCCCGAGACCGACGTCCCAGAAGAATCCAGAAGATTCCAGATGTTCCGGGTTGCCCGTGTGTTTCTTTTGTGCTTGTGTTTTTATTTTTGCATTGCATCATGTCATCATGCCATCATGTTATTTTATTTTGCATCTCAACCTAAATAAATCGTGTGGACCTTCGGTCCATTTAAATCGAGGGAAGGTGACTTCTCTTTATAACATATAAAAGCCTCTCAATATTATTAGGGAGCTATATAATAATATTCCATTTGTTGGAATTCACCGTAACACACTTGCATATTTTCTTCATGCCTTTTTCACTTCTAGTTTCACCTTCTAAACCTTGCCTATAATTCTTTCCGTTGTTTCGAGGTTCTTCCAAAAACCCCTCCAACAATTTTATTAAATTCCTGACATTTTTGTGAGCCCGGGGATTTTGACCTCGTGTGCTAATTCTTGCCCTAACTCCTCCTCTTTTTCTTTCTTCTCTTTTATCCTCTGCTAAAAGGGAAATAAAAAGAAGAGGCCTCATCTCAGCCTCTAGGCCCACTTTCCCCACAGCCTCCTTCTCCTCCTCCTTTTTCCCAGCCGTCGGCCCATAGTCCTCTTGGCCAGGCCTCCCTCAGGCCGCAGCCCATCTGGCCTCCCCCGAACCCTAGCTAGCGCACTCGCAGCTTCTCCCCTCGATCTCTCCCTCTCTGGCCGCCGCCACTCTCTCTTTCTCTCGCTAATTCCCTCTCCCCGACCCGCATCGCCCGCGTCCCGTCCTCCCCGACGCCACCCTCCCTCCGTTCTCCGCGTCTCCTCCAGCGCCCGGTCGGGCCCCGACCAGCCCGCGCCGCCGGCCAGGTCCTCGCCTCCAGGGCCAGCAGCCGCCGGCGCCCTGCGGCCTTCTTCCCCATCGCCGAGGCGCCCCCCTTTGCCAGGCCGCGGCTCACCCCTCAGGCCGTTCCCCGCCGCCACTTCGACCAGGCAGAGCGCTGCCTCTGCCCCGGCCCCGAGCGCCGTTCCCAGGGCCGAGCCTCTGCAGTCCCGCGACCAGCGCCATGGCCGCTGGCCCTTCCCGCGTCGAGGGCCCCTGCCTCCTCTTCGCCAGCCGCCCCAAGCACCGGATCCCGCGGCCTGCTTCTGCCGTGTGGTCTCCCTGCTGCTGCTCCAAGAACGCTGTCCGTGCCGTGCTGTTTTTGCTGCTGCCATGACCTCGCCGCTGTCCCGCCGTGCTGTAGTTTTGGTTTTGTTTTGGTTGCTTGTGTTCCTTGACAGAGAACATGTACAACTACGACACGACGACCGAACGAGACGATGACAAGTACATCTACGAACGGGAAAACGAGCTCCAAGTTCGACTACTTCACGGGACCCGTCAAGTCCGACTACTACATGAACGAGTACCCCTACCGATGCGACAAGTACCACTACTTCCACTACCGTCGCAAACGGGAACCCCCAAGTACCACTACGAACGCCGACGCGACAAGTACCCCGACATCGACGACCCGAATGACTACCGTCGCCGTGTACCACTACCGTCGCCCGGAAATGAGGAATTCGTCGAGTACCACTACACCCCGTGAACGACTACTTCCACTACGAACTCGATTCCGCCCCGAAACAATTGTTTCGAAGGTATAACCCCGAGACGTGACCCGTGTGATGCTTGTTGTGGTTGTATGAAATGTTCCCTTGTGTGCTCCGTGCCCGTTGTGCCTGTTTCGTCCTTTTGGCATGTTCCTCGGTTGCCTCGTCGCCGACTCGTGGGAACCCGGCAACGGGATCACCCCATCATCTCGTTTGACTCGCTTCGTCACCTTTTGCACCGGTCTCTCAACAAGATACCGGTACCGATATGATGTCGTTGCATCATTTTCGGATCGTTGTCGTGGCACCCTTTCCTTCCACCACGGTGACAAATGTTTCTATCTCTTCATGTTAATGTCATCCTTCTAATAAAAACTTGCATAAACTTGTTCATGTCATCCGCATCATGTTAACAACATTATATGTTAAATTGTTGTTTGCTTATAATTATTAAACATGCTCATGGGGATTTTTTCGGATATGTTGTTGTTATCTCCGGCCTCATTTAAATTTGCCTAGTTAGTGTAGTTTCTTTATGCTTCACCTCTTGCCATGTTAAAAACATTTAATCTTGTCTTGTAAATAACGAGAGTCAACTAAATAATGAATGTGGTGTTTCGTCAATATGCAACTCGTTGCATATTGAGCTCCACTTAACTTGTAGTTTTGTTTGTGCACCTTGCCATGCCATGCATATTTAAACCGGACATGCATCATGCTTGCTTGTGCATCGTATGCCATGTTTATGATATGTGTGTTTACCGTGTTGTTTCCTTCTTTCCGGTTGCTTCTCTTGTTAGCTTCGGTTTCGTTCCGGAGTTGTGGGGTTTCTCTCGACTGTGTTGCTCCGTCTACTTCATGGATCTGTTCTTCTCCCTTGTGGAATCCCAGGCAAGATGATCATACCCTTGGATACCTTTACTACCATTGACATGCTTAGTTGTCTCGATGCTATCGTTACATGTCGCGATACCCATCTTTTATGTCAGCCTCTCCTTGTTGCCATGAAACCTTCCTAGCAAAACCACTGTTTGGCTATGTTACCCGCTTGCTCAGCCTCGCTTGCTCAGTCCCTCTTATAGCGTTGTTTGTTGCAGGTGAAGCTGAAGTTCGTTCCAGGAGGGAACTTGTTGTTGGATATATCACAATATCTATAATTATTATTAACACACCTATATACTGGGCATGGGTGGAAGGCTTGGCCTTTTGCTCGGTGTTTTGTTCCACTCATGCCACCTTAGGCGCCGATAAACCGGCATTATGTTCCTTGATTTTGCGTTCCTAACACGATGGGTGTAATGGGGACCCCTTGACAGTTCGACTTTGAATAAAACTCCTCCAGCAAGGCCCAACATTGGTTTTAATTTGCCTCATAATAACAAATTAATTAAATAATTAAAATTGCATAGGGGGTCGCGTCCCCGAGGATTCTTAATTCTACATAGCAGGGGGGGCCAGTGCTGATGGTGTTGGTCCCAAAATAGAGTCGTGTGCGGTGCCACCCAGTCACCTGGGGTCTTCGGTATCTGTACGCTGTGCTCATCCGGTCGTGGCCTGAGACGAGATACGCGCGGCTACTATCAGGGTGACGGCACGCCGGGAGGTCTTGCTAGACTTGTTTTACCATTGTCGAAATGACTTGTGCTACCGGGATGCCGAGCCTGATCGGATTTTCCCTAAGATAAGGAGTGATGATATTATATTTATCACTTCAGCTAATCGTGAGAGCTTGTGATGGGCTAAGTTGGGACACCCCTGCAGGGTTATGATCTTTCGAAAGCCGTGCCCGCGGTTATGTGGCAGATGGGAATTTGTTAATGTCCGGTTGTAGAAAACTTGACAGATGTTCCGAAGTAAAACACACAACTGTGTGAGTAACCGTGACTGTCTCTTTTCACTTTGAGAAGAGAACACGGTGGGGTTATGTTTGACCGTATGTAGTTAGGATCTTTAGCGATCACCTCTTTGCGACCGTTTGCGTAGCTTCTCATCTTATTCTGGTACTCGTAAGTTAGCCACCATATTATGCTTAGCCGCTGCTGCAGCCTCACCACTTTACCTCTTCCTACCCATAAAGCTTTGCTAGTCTTGATACCCATGGTTATGGGATTGCTGAGTCCTCGTGGCTCACAGTTACTACAACACCAGATGCAGGTTCAGCCGAGTTTGAAGCAGGTGATGGATTAGTGCTTTACCAGGAGCTCGTTGAAGAGTTTGGTCGTTTGCTTGTGACGTTCGATGTTCAGTAGTGGTTTCTACTAGGATTCGATCCTGACCTGTGGCTTTATGTTGTTTTGGTATCTTTCTGTTGGATCTTCACCCGTAGTCGGGTTGTGATGTTTTGAATGATGATATGCTTATGTAATGTATTGTGTGAAGTGGCGAGTGTAAGCCAACTATCTCCTTTTGCAATTTAATCCCTCTTTTACATGAGTTGTGCAAAGATACCAAACTTGAGATCATTCTAGGATGGGCTTATACCTTTAAGTCGTGCCTCGACACGTAGGAGGTATAGTCCCATCCTGGGCATTACAATGAGTGCTCAAAATATCGAAAGGGAGTGGATCATTTTGACTTGTACCTGGCTGACGGTCTGGGGATGAGTCAAGATAAGATTCCAAAGAAGACCAAGTGTGAAACTTTAGTAGATTAAGTTCTCAACAATACAAAAACTATGTTTTACTCTCTCATATATCCCTATCCCCTTTCTTGCACGCAAACACCATTTGGAGACATTCGAGTCACGGACAGCGAGAGCTCTTGCACCTTTATGTTCTTATGTTACTTGTTACAATGCTAATATAGACTCTTGCTTGTTATGACTTGAATTGAATTACATGCCTTGATTCCTTTACTTAAAAAGTTCTTATATGGTTGGTAGCATGTCACCACAGAAATTATGCTTGTTATCATTTACCTACTCGAGGACGAGCAGGAATTAAGCTTGGGGATGTTGATACGTCCAAAACGTATCTATAATTTCTGATTGCTCCATGCTTCTTTTGTGTGATATTGCTATGATATTTATGCACTTCCATACACTTTTGATCATATTTGGACTAACCTATTAACTCAGTGCACCACAGTGCCAGTTCCTGTTTTCTGCTGTTTTTCTATTTCAGATTTCCCCCATATTAAAAGTGCTCCAAAAATTCCGGGAAAAATACAGAAAAAATCAGCGTACAGGAAGCTTCGAGAAAAACCAAGGTGGGGCCAGAGGGGAGCCAGGGGCGGCCCAGGCGGCCACCTGGGGCGGCCCCACCCCTGGCCGCCCTAGGGGGCGCCTGGGGCCCCCTCTCCGCCTCTGGTGGCCCCATTTTGCATATATACTCCTCGCGTCCCGAAACCCTCAAGGACGGAACCCTTTTTCACGATCTCGCCTCTGTTCTGCAGCCGCAACGCTTCCAAGATCGGGAGCATCAGGAGAACTCTTCCCGGCACCCTGCCGGAGGGGAGAACCACCACCGGGAGCTTCTCCACCACCATGGACGCTTCCCGGATGAGTTGTGAGTAGTCCCCCTTGGACCATGGGTCCATGACCAGTAGCTATGTGATGTTCTCCTCCCCTCTTTGTTCTTCATGGATTAGACCTCGTTAGCTGCCCTACATGATCGAGGCACATATGTAATCTTTATGCTGTTGCTCTGCTGAGTTTGCTGGGATCCGATGGATTATGAGATTATGTTCAGATTGTGTGTGAGTAATATATTTGATTTACCTATTTTATATATTTGTTCTTGAGTAATTCTTGCATGTTCTCCGTTGTTGTTTATTGCTTTGGCCAAGTAGTAGGTTGTTAATCCAAGAGGGAACGTTATGCTTGATTGTGGGTTCATGCCCCCTGATGACTAGCTT
The DNA here is from genome assembly GCA_902687465.1 of Secale cereale. Classification (NCBI taxonomy): domain Eukaryota; kingdom Viridiplantae; phylum Streptophyta; class Magnoliopsida; order Poales; family Poaceae; genus Secale; species Secale cereale. The sequence goes on from LR738711.1 coordinate 421,986,924, forward strand.
GAGTGACAGAAACATGAGTCTAGGGGATGTGCTGTTGCCACAAGGGGGAAAACAACGGTGCTTGTACTTGCGGGTGCAAGGATAGTTTACTTTACGTAAAGTTCTTTTAATGCAGTTGTCCGTTGCTTTGAGTTTACAGTTTGGGTGGGACTCGCAACTTAATACCAGCGAGATGTTCTGGATAGATATCTCAAGGTGGATGATTAGTAGTAGATGCAGATGGATTTCGGTCTACTTGCCTTGGCGTACCGCCCATGCTTTTGTGCCTCTACCTTTCTTTGCAGCATAGTTAGCATTGGTTTGCGCACATAATCCTGTCAATTGCCCAGCTGTAATTTGTTTACCTTGCTTAGCTGTTTTATCGTCTTTTGGGAGAGAGACATCACTAGTGAACATCATGGGACCCCGGTCCATATTACCACCACTGATCACACCTTATATTTACTTCCTGTTTCTATTTCCTAGTTGCAGTCATAGCTATCATTATTACCTCTTGTGTTTGATCCTTTGTAAACAGCAAGGCCGGAGGGATTGACAACCTCTCTGTACTCGTTGGGAGCAAAGTTATTTGTATCTGTGTGCAGGTCCTGTCAGCCGCTAAGTATCTGGCGCCGTTAGCAGTTGACACCTACTTGTCGACCCTCGGAGTCTCACGGGATTAGATCCTTGGTATCTTTGCCAAGGGAAACTTGTCGTTACGCTACATCTAAAAACCTTCCACTTGGGGTAACCACCGAGGGGTGAGAAGCCATCAGTCACCTTCGTCTACATCTGGCCAAATCAACAAGCCAGGTGAGTACTTTGAATGTACTCGCAAGACAGTTCAGACTTAAGATATAACAAATGCCAACAAGATGCATATGAGTATTCCAGCAAAAATGTGACCGGAATAAAATATTAACATGCGGTAAGCAAGATAGAAGTCAGGCGGTAATCCTCCCGAAATCCATAAGGTAAAAGAAGGAGACCAAACGAGTGTCTGAGGGACGCCTCGTAAGGATATAATAAATGATAGCAGGCCACAGTCGGGCGTCTGAGCGACACCACATAAAGGGCTTATAGCAAAATAAATAACAAGGCTGCCTCAGTCGGACGTCTGAGCGACATCGCATAAAGGGCTTATAAATAAAAAGAATGCCAAAGTCGGACGTCTGAGCGACATCACATAAAGGGCTTATAAATAAAAAGAATGCCACAGTCGGACGTCTGAGCGAAATCACATAAAGGGCTTATAAATAAAAAGAATGCCACAGTCG